>CM053571.1:59203883-59257581 GCA_028646485.1 Cryptoprocta ferox
TACTGAAAACAAACTGAGGGCGGAAGGGGAAGGGGGAAAGGTAAAGGGGGGTGATGGTCATGGTGGAGGTCACTTGTGGGGAAGAGCACTGGGTGTTATATGGAAACCAACCTGAAAATAAACTATAAAGTTAAAAAAAATAAAATAAAAATAAAAAAATAAAAATAAATAGAAAAAAAAAAAGAATCCCAAGGACCCATTCCCTGGACTTCAGGGCCGACATCTGGCCATGCAGCAGCCTCATTCTGTCTGGCACAAAAGGCAGGGCCTCCATCTGTTCCACCCTCCAATCCCTTTTTGCTCTAGCCAGGTCTATCTCATCACTGTATTGATCAAGGCTCATGCTTGTTAATATGAACACCCATTCTGTCTTATGTAAATTGAAAATAATATATGAAAGGACATTGTTGCTCATTTGCTCTCTGGGAGCTAGGTAGTTTTGAACCATGCATAGCCACACCTGGGGGCAGCTCTGATGATGATGTGACCACTGTTGCTGCACCCATGATGCTTGGGGCAAAACGACAGCATCCCACCTTGCCCATGGAGGCCCTGATCTCTCCATCATTGCACCCTACAAGAAGCTTAATTGTTCTGTTGGTCCACAGCTGTCTCATTACAGCGTCTACATCGGAATCCAAGTCTCAGAAGAGTCTACCTCATTGGAAGATTCTAGGTTACAGACCTGGCCTCTAGCTCTAAAGGAGTCTGGGAATGTATTTTCTGGATTTTATCCTAGGAAGATGGGGATCACAATGTGGGAAATGACTGAAACATAGGAAAGGTGTTCACAGATGTCCATGAATGACAAAAGTCCACCATGGTCTCCACTTTCTGAATCCAACTCTCCTTGTTTTCAACGCCGAGCCTTGGCTCATGACCTCCTGGGCTGAAATGCCTTTCCTTCTATCTAATCCTGCCTTGCTTTAAAGTTCTGGCCCATGTCTCTTCAGGAAGCCTTCCCATGTGATTCTATGTTTTCTGACTCTCTATGTCCTCACGGTACCCATTGCATAGCATGTAGTTTTACAGTCTTGCTTTGTTTGGCTTGTCTAGACTGTGAGCTCTTTGAAAACCATTTTCTCTATCACACAGCGACTTAGAGAGTCAATACTCAGTAAACACTCATGTTTGTTCACTGGTTTCTCTTTGGTAGGCTGGAAGCTGAAGCCCACTTCCCCTCATCCCAAGTCATGGAGTTGATAGGATTTTTATATGTAGCCCCAAGCTGTGCTCATGTCCTCTGTAGGGATACCATAGATAAGTGCAAATGGACTTATCATTTTATTGGGTCAGTTCTTGGAGGAGTATGAAAGCTGAAATTCTCTGTGTGGGTTGCAAACATAAATGGTTAACAATACTAGCAAACACTACTTGAACTCGGGTAGTGTGCTGGGTATTTTCCAGGCATGACAATGACCTTATAATTATCATTAAAACTTAATTTTGTAGATAAGAAAACTGAGGCACAGAGAACCTGCTACTGGATTTAAAAAAAGCTGAGATTTAAAAACTGGGCCTGTGTACACCTGAACTAATATGACGTTGTATGTCAGTTATACCTTATTTAAAAAAACATTAAACAACTGGATCTATTTGGCTTCAAAGTGCACAGTCTTTATTATTAAGAAACAGAAACATGGACTAATTTTTTGTGATATGTTTTTTGAAATATTTGACAGATTCCATTCCTCCAGCTCGGTTCCTGTGAGATCCATAAGGGCAGAGGTGATTGGCCATCTTTAATGGTTAATGATGCTGAAACCCAGAGAATGTAAACAGCTTTGGTCATGGTTAGTCATGGGGTGGGGCTGGCCCAACTCTGGGTTTGGTTCATTCTTTAAAGTTTGGTTCTTCTGAGGGAGCAAAGTGGAGAAGAGTGCCTGTATATGGCCATGCTCTGGGCCGTGGGCTAATTTCACATGTCATTAAGCCTTGGGCAATAGCTGTGGAAGGTCAGGGATCTAGTTCAGACCTGCTAGTGAGGGAATCCCAGTACTGGGCAGGGGGCAGATTGTAGGATCTCAAATACCCAGTCAACTTCAAGTTGCTTTTGTGGTTGATTGATTCTTTTTATTTATTTATTTATTAAAAAATTTTTTTAAACATTTATTTATTTTCGAGAGACAGAGGAAGACAGAGTGCAAGCTGGGGAGGAGCAGAGAGAGAGGGAGACATAGAATCTGAAGCAGGCTCCAGGCTCTGAGCTGCCAGCACAGAGCCCGACATGGGGCTCGAACCCACAAACCATGAGATCATGACCTGAGCTGAAGTCCGATGCTTAACTGAATGAGCCATCCAGGTGCCCCTTGGCTCATTCTTTTTAAAAAATTAAAGTATAATTGACATACAATATTGTATTAGTGTATGATATAGTGATTCCAAAATTACATACATTGCAAAATGCTCAGCATGATAAGTGTAGTTACCATCTGTCACCATACAAAGTTCTTACAATACTATTGACTTTCTATGACCCAGACTTATTTATTTTATTTTATAACTGGAAGTTTGTATCTCTTAATCCCCTTCACCTGTTTTGTCCATCCCCTCACCTCTCTGATTGAATGATTCTTTTTTTTTCATTTTTTAGGATGACCACTTTTTAAAAAAGTTTTTATTTTAATTCCAGTATAATTAACATACAGTGTTATATTACTTTCAGATGTACAGTATAGTGAGTCAATAATTCTGTACATCACCCAGTGCTCATCCTGACTGGTGTACTCCTTAATTGATTGAATGGTTCCTGATTGATTGGTTCTTGATACTGTGATTCTACAACATTTTTTTCCATTGGAAAGGAGGCAACACTCATTTTGCTTGTATATTTTCTTAAGCTGTATACCAAATTTGACATGTCTGGATTCCTCATGTTGAGATGATCTCAGTTAACTTGGGGTACCTGATGTAACAGGATTTGAATCCTTTTTTTAAAAAGCTTATTTATTTATTTTGAGAGAGAATGCGAGTACCTGAGCAGGAGAGTGGCAGAAAGAGAGGGAGAGAGAATCCCAAGCAAGCCCCATGCTGTCAGCACAGAGACCAACGCAGGGCTTGATTTCATGAACCATGAGACCATGACCTGAGCCAAAATCAAGAGTCAGATGCTTAATTGACTGAGCCACCCAGGCACCCTGTGAACCCATTTTTGACCAGTTTTGTTTGGTTGTAATCCAGGAAAGGTTTAATTTATTCATTAATTCATCAGTTAATTGATTGATTCATTCAACGAAACAATTTTTATGAGCACCTATTATCGGCAAAGCACTGTGTTAAGAACGAAGGGATCCAGTGCATGAACAAGATTATAAGCTCTCGGAAAACTTGTGGCTTTTATTCTGGGGAAGAGGATGAGCCTGTGGGGAACAGATGGTGAGAAAAGAACAAAATAGGAGAATCAGGTCACTGAAGACAATTTCATTTCCTCTGCACTTGGGCCATTCCCAGCCCCACCCAGCACTGAAGAATCCCCTGTCCTTTCCTCCTTTCTCTCAATCTGAGACAGCTCCTGCCAAGGCCACATAGTTTACACCCTTAGCAGGGCCTAACGTGCAGCAGACAGAACGGAAAAAGACCTGTCCTGGAGAGAGAAGCGGCTAACTTGGCAGGAAGCCTTTTCTCTTGGACAAGCCAAGCCCAGTCCCTAAGTCTCTGAAAAACACCATGCTGGCAGGTTCTCAGGCTTTCCGAGTCAGACACATGGTAGTGCTGGGGTCCTGCCAGGTCTGTTTTCCTGAGGCTGGGGGTGGGGTCTGGATGCTGAAACCACAGCCTCCTAGGAGCACACCCCCTCAGCCCAAGAACGGTCCCACAGGGGCCTCATGTATATTGTTCACAAATGAGTCTCTGTACCTTGCACAGTGCCAGGCACATATTAGGCAACCTGTACCTATTTGTTGAATTGGTGGTAGAACTGGTGTTTGAATTTCTAATCCTCTGGGTCTTGGGCAGAAACCAGAGAAGTGCCCAGTATGTGGGGAGCAAGAAAGGAAGCTTTAGAGCTACGTCAAGGTGTGGAATAGTGCATGGTTTCTCTGGGAAGTTTTCAAAACAAACAAACAAATAAGCAAACAAACATTTCTCATATTGAATTTTGCTAATGACTCAGCAAAGCGCATAGGTGTTTACTGCCCTTTTTCTCTCAACACAGACATGAGCCCAAATGCCCCTGTGTCCTGAACTATAGCTTGGGATTGGAGGTGGGGAGCCCAGGAAGGCAGATTTTTCATGGATCTGAGCTTTGTTTCCAGGAAGGGAGGCGGGGAGGTCATCATTGCATTCCCCAAACCCAGCACAGAGCTGGGCCCACAGTGGACACTCAGTGACTGTGTGTTGACTGTGGAGTGAACTGAATCACCCCTTCTGCTGAGATACTTCCCCTGAGTCCTTGGGTGGCCTTCACTGTTTCCGCTACCCAGACAACCAGAAATCCCCAACCCACCTCCCACTTGATTCTTTTCACAGGTGAGGGCAGACAGATGGCTACTGGGTACCTGGTAAGGATGAGGTGCCTCCTGGGTCCCGTCAGACAAAGCTAAGTAGGTGGCCACGCCCAAGCATGGGGCAATGCCAGGCCCTATCCCCTGCCAGGTAAGCCTGCTACCTTAGCATTTTTACCATTTCAGATTATTTTCAAGGTGTGTTTAGTAGCCTGGAACAAACTTATTGCCTTGGAGGCAAACCCAACCCATGACTATTTGGGATTAATTATATTTCCTTCGTTTGAGCCCAGCAAGCTCCTTGATGTATATAAAGGGATTTGCTTTACACAGGCCTTCAGTTCCCTTCCCTCTTCCTCTGTCAGCGTCCTGCTTAACTTTTGTACTTTTCCTTCACCAAGCTCTCTCACCATGAGCAGACTAGTCGGCAAGACCTCTGGTGGTGGCGGCCAGGGCTTCTCGGGCCGCTCTGCCGTGGTCTCTGGAAGCAGCAGGATGAGCTGTGTGGCCCGCTCAGGGGGAGCCGGCGGAGGGGCCTGCGGGTTCCGGGGTGGGGCGGGTGGCTTTGGCAGTCGCAGCCTCTACAGCCTGGGTGGCAACAAGAGCATCTCCATCAGTGTGGCCGGTGGCTCCCGGGCTGGTGGGTTTGGGGGAGGGCGTAGCAGCTGTGGCAGTGGCTTTGGGGGTGGCTATGGAGGTGGCTTTGGTGGTGGCTTTGGTGGTGGCAGAGGAATGGGAGGTGGCTTTGGAGGAGCTGGTGGCTTTGGAGGGGCTGGTGGCTTTGGTGGGGCTGGTGGCTTTGGAGGGGCTGGTGGCTTTGGAGGGGCTGGTGGCTTTGGTGGGCCTGGTGGCTTTGGCAGGCCTGGTGGCTTTGGTCCTGGTGGCTTCCCTGGGGGAATCCAGGAAGTGACAGTGAACCAGAGCCTCCTGCAGCCCCTCAATGTGGAGATCGATCCCCAGATCGGGCAAGTGAAGACCCAGGAGCGGGAGCAGATCAAGACCCTCAACAACAAGTTCGCCTCCTTCATCGACAAGGTGATGAAACTCAGACTGGGTCCCCATTTCCAGGCTGGGACTTTGAGTTTGGCATTTAGGATCAATCTTGGATGAGCCAGGCTGGAGGAGATGGCTAGGAAGAGTCTAGGGTCTGGGAGGATGTTCGGGGTAGATGAGTTTGCCTACATGGTCACCTGACTAGGAGAGACAATGGGCTCCTCTTTGGACCTGGACATCCTAAGCCCTACCTGTCTGGCTCCCTGCTCAAGTCTCCTGCCTGTTGCCTTATCTACACCTAGGCTGGCAGCCTTGGGGACATATGGCAAGAACCATGGCTACTGGCAGGAAAGGGTCTGACCCAGGAGTGGGCGTTTATCAGACATGAGGCTTTCCAGGAAGCCTGTTCCTCCCTGCCACTGTGGCAGGCAAAGGAGGCAGATGCCCTGGAGAAGGGATTAAAGGGGCTTACCTGGAAACTTAGTCTCAACAGGGCTGCAGAGAAGCTAGCAACTAGTCTGCACCCCTAATTGACCTGGTCAAGAGGAGAAGGATGCTTGGTGCCCCCCAGACCAGGGTAGCTCACAGCAGCAGGCTCTCTCCTGTCATGCTAATTGTGGACTTTCAATCAGTATCAGCTCCCAGTGATTCACATCCTTTGAAGGGCTGAACCTCAGCAATTGCTTTAGGTAAGAACAATGCTGCTGAGGTTCAAGCACATTTCTGCAGAGTGTACTGCCATTTTGGAAGTTGAGATAGAGTTATGAAGTCCCAGGGGAACACCGAGGGGTCATCTTTACAATTCTGCTTCCGGACAGGGCCTACTTCCAGATTCCCCACCCACTTCTCCTTCTGTAACTTCCCAAAATGGTGCTGCATCTTTAGCGGCCCGATTGAAGCGGCCACCCACCTGTAGCCTCTCCAGCTATAGCAGAAGCCTATCTTCACATCCCTTCTTGGCCTCTGTACTGGGGGATGGGGAGATGCAGATGCTCAATCCCACCAGAGCTGGGGACCCTCCGCTCCTCTGCCACAAGTGTTGCCTGATGGAACTTCCCCCGATGCGTGGCAGGTGCGGTTCCTGGAGCAGCAGAACAAGGTCTTGGAGACCAAGTGGAGCCTGCTCCAGCAGCAGGGCACAAATTCCATCACGGGCACCAACAACCTGGACCCCCTTTTTGAGACCTACATCAACAACCAACGGAGCTACCTGGACAGCATCCTGGGGGAGAGGGGCCGCCTGGACTCAGAGCTGAGGAACATGCAGGACCTGGTGGAGGACTTCAAGAAGAAGTGAGCGACAGACACAAGAGTGGGGCAGCCCTGTCTTGGAGCACCAGCTCTTACTGTTTTCCTCCCACCCGCTGGCAGTGGTGCCACTAAGCCTGTCTTCCTCTCCTTACCTTCATAGAGGATGGCTTCGTTCACTGGGCTCCCCACTTGCCCTCCTTCCTCAAGGACAAGTAAAGTCATGGCAAGTGGGATGAGTTTAGGGTTAAGGAAGCACTTACTCATGATCCAGGCTGGGGAAAATTCTGGTTCTAGGATCTGAAGGATGCAGGGACAACTCATGGCATGCTGACCACCTGTCCCGGTTTCTTTGAGACCGAGGGTTTTCTCAGGATGTGGGGCTTCCAGTGCTAAAACCAGGCCAGTGTGCTTGGACAGACTGGAATGGCTGGTCTTCCTAGCTAAGAGGAGGAAAGTAAAGAGGGTGTGTTCAGCTAAGAGGGGTGGCAGAGGGACAGAGGGACAGAGGGACAGAGGGATTAACTTTCAGAGTTTCAGACCAAAGAGTTTACAACTACCTCAAAACCCAAACTCAGCTATTTCTTTTTAACCCTTACAGATATGAAGATGAAATCAATAAACGCACAGCCGCTGAGAATGAATTTGTGACCCTGAAGAAGGTAAGGCTGTGTGGGGTTCCTGGGGCTTGTGGACATGCACAGGTTTCCAGCTGAGCTGGAGAGAACTTCTTACTCCACTGCCACGAAGCTACCGAGTTCAGGCAGTTGGAGCAAAAAGTAGAAGCCAGGTGCATCGTAGTCTGGAAAGATCTCCAAGAGTCAGTTCATTTGTTTTTCATTTTTGAGTCGGCACTTGAACCATCCCAATGAGATACGAGTCACCCCTTCACGTGGAGACTAGCCTCAGACAAGGACCCGTCAATCACCAGCCTGTCTTGACTCTTTCCCGCTGCACGTGCAGTTTCTTGTTTGTTCCTTGGGGGAACGAGGCCTTAATGCTTCTGTCTTTTTCAGGATGTGGACACCGCCTACATGAACAAGGTGGATCTTCAGGCCAAATTAGATGCCTTAATGGATGAAATCAACTTCCTGACGACCCTCTATGAAATGGTGAGGATGTTTCCTACTAGGAGGGGAGCCAGGAAGGGTGAGATATTCTCAGAGGCTGGGCCGCTTTGGTATCTAGGGCCCAGGAAGACTGAGCCTAGAGAATAGGGCCGGCTCCTTGTTGGGGTTCCACGGGATGGATAACAGACATGGGGCTCTCTGAGGGTCTGGGGGGCAGGGCGGGGCATATGCACATTCAGAGTGAGCCAGAGAACGGGTCTGTTATTCAGGAGTCTCTCTGCAGACCTGTGTGCTTGCTGCAGAGGCCCCGAGAAGTAACAGGCCCCTCTGTGTTGGTAGGAGCTGTCCCAGATGCAGAGCCATGTCAGCGACACGTCCGTGGTCCTGTCCATGGATAACAACCGCAGCCTGGACCTGGACAGCATCATTGCTGAGGTCAAGGCCCAGTACGAGGATATTGCCCAGAGGAGCAAGGCAGAGGCTGAGGCGCTGTACCAGACCAAGGTGGGAGCCAGGCACCTCTCAGAGGATCCCCTGAGGGAGGGTCTCAGGGAGGCTGTGGCCTGTGGGAATTGCTGGGTGGTGGGTCCCCCGTGGTCCCGGGGTGGACCCCTCTTGGTTCTACTTTCTGGAGACATCCTTCTAATGGTTGTCCAGCTATCCATGGAGGAAGGTGGTTCCACTGTCCCCTGCCAAGCCACATGGGACTGGTTCTAGCTTGCTCAGAGACTGCAGGGCAGGGGAATTCTTACCACGGTGCCCCAGGTATTCTCTTTCCTGCTGCCATAGAAGGGTCCCTGCTGAAACATAATTCAATGTCATTTTAACAAATGCTTACTAAACACCTCAAGATTGGGTGGGTGATGTTAGGGATAGAGAAACAAGTCAGGCAAAGCTGTGTTAACACCCTCTCTTGCTTTCTGTTCTCCAGTTGGGAGAACTGCAGACCGTGGCTGGCAGGCATGGGGATGACCTGAAGAGCACCAAGAGTGAGATATCTGAGCTCAACAGGATGATCCAGAGGCTGCGGGCCGAGATCGAGAATGTTAAGAAGCAGGTGGGATGGCAATGGATATTGGTGCCTAGATGGACCAGTGCGGGGTAGGGCTAGGAGTTCGGAACTCCTAATCTGGAATGGACTTCTGGGGTCATCTCAGGCAGTATGGACCTCCAGCAGGTTCAAAGACTAAGCCAGTCTGGATGGCTGGTAATCCACAGGGAAAATATCTCTGTAAATGAAGACAAGATAGAGGTGTTGGGGAAAGAGTGATTGCTGCCTGGCTTTGAGATACTTGCTATGGGATAAGCTACTGTAAGACTCAGAGAGCCTGGGACCCTCCTACTAGGCTCATCTCTTCCCCTGCTTCCCCAGAATGCCAACCTGCAGGTGGCCATCACTGAAGCTGAGCAGCGTGGGGAGATGGCCCTCAAGGACGCCAATGCCAAGCTCCAAGAGCTGCAAGTTGCCCTCCAGCAGGCCAAGGATGACCTGGCCCGGCTGCTGAAGGATTACCAGGAGCTGATGAACGTGAAGCTGGCCCTGGATGTGGAGATCGCCACCTACAGGAAGTTGCTGGAGGGGGAGGAGTGCAGGTGGGCCTCCAGTTCCGTCTCCCTACCTCTCTTGAGATGGGGCACATGCGGAGGGTCAGATAAGTGACTAAGGAAATGGGAATGGAGGCCTTTTGTATAGAGAGATGACCCACCATCCGTCTGTAGGCTTTGAAGAGAAGCACTTGCCTTCCCCCGCCCACTCTCTCCATAGGTAGCCAAAGTGCACTCACAACCAGTGCGCACAGGGGCTCTGCTATGGCAGAGCTATATGAAGCCATTGCTTCATCTTTGGGCAGGAAGGTGCCTTTTCTGGCTGGCATCCCTCTGTGGACAAGGCTAGGGCACTCCTCTGCCTGGCTTCTGAATTCAGTTCTGGTTGCTATTTATCACCTTCATCCATGACAAACTGCTGAAGATTTGCTTTGTGACAGAGCTATTTCTCTGACTTTCTCCTACAGGATGTCTGGAGAGTGCCAGAGTGCTGTCAGCATCTGTAAGTAGCCAAAATAACCATGACGATGAGAACCGATTCTGAAATACCTGCAATAAGACAGGGCAGTAGCACCTTATTTAAAAAAAAAAATTCTATGGAAGTTGGAAAGGTTTTCCGTGGGCAGAAGGCGCTTTTGTAATTATTTTGGGTTCAGGGCACTCTTAACAGATCTCTATGGGATGGGGACTATGCAGTAGGGACTAAGTAGGGACTAAGCCTATTAATGGGAGGAGAAATTCTGGATAATCTACAACGTGGGGAGTGGGCATCAAGAGTTGACCCTGAGTATAAGGAACTATTGGAAAATTCATAATGACTTAGCACTATGGGATGAGCACCTTATGCCATTAGAATGTATCACAATGATCACCGGTGCAAGGCTGTCTTGGTCGCCTCCCCGTCATCCCGGGCCCCGTGGGTTATTAATTATGATACAGCTCGGAGGGCGAAGGGCGCTGATGGTGGTTCTGTCCTTTCCCCTGCAGCCGTGATCAGCGGCGGCGGCGGCGGCGGCGGTGCGGCCTCGGGCTCGGCAGGTGGTTACGGCGGCGGCTACGGCAGCGGCTTCGGCCAGGCAGGCGGCGGCGGCGGCTACGGTAGCGGCTTCGGCCAGGCAGGCGGCGGCGGCGGCGGCGGCGGCGGCAGCGGCTTCGGCTTCGGCGGCGGCAGCAGCAGCGTTGGTTTCGGCTTTGGCAGCGGCGGCTTCGGCGGCAGCAGCGTGGGTTTCGGCGGCGGCAGCGGCTTTGGCTCCGGCGCTCGCTGCGGAGTCAGTGGCGGAGGCTTCAGCTCGGGCAGCAGCCGGGGCGGCAGCGTCAAGTTCTCCCAGTCCTCGCAGCGTTGCTCCAGATAAACACCGCGCACCGCAGCGCCTCGCGCCCCCAGCCACTGCTCCCCGCCCACGTCAGCGCCACCCGCAGCGCCACCCCCCTCCACCCTCGACCCTAGCCCACCCTCCCGGGGCCCTCTCACTGGGAGCTAGAAGACCCGGGGCACTTAATCCTCCATCCAGACCCCTGGCCGAGTGCAGTCCTGAAAATCTCAGGCGCCCTGTCGGGCTCCCGTCTGTGCCTGTGATTGTCCACGTGTGGCCTCAGTCACCACCGTCTCCTGCCCTTGGGGGTCCCCTCCCTGGGTGGAATCGTCACCACTGCTGATGTATATAGCACAGGGATCCCTCTGCCAACCCTTCTGTCGCCAATAAAGTGCATTGTGTTTCACATCAGGCCTCTGGGTCCTCCCTGACCGCCTTTCTCCCATCTGGACTGACTCCTCTCACCCTGTGCTAGTGTTCTGTGCTGTCCACAGAACGCTGAAGTGCTCTTCCTCTGCGACTGAGGCAGTGACTCCCTGCTGTCCTGTCCACTGCATGGGATCAAAACGGGCAAGAACTGGTGGTTCATTTATTCTTTGAGCACTGGGGGACTGGTGGGAGCACATTCCAAGAGGCCCGTGGCCTCAGTTCTTAGAAGGGAAGGTCTGACCCTGCAGACATCCATTCCCTCCTGGCCTTCTCTCATTTGGGGGAACCTAAGAGGACCTTGAGTTGCTGAGGAGTTTGGGGACAGAGGGTTTCTTTCCTTGGCACTGGTCCCTACTCCAGCTGACATCCTGAAAGCTTTCCCCTTATCAAGGTGCACCTGGGAAAGTATGAGCTGCTAGAATTCCAGGGCTGCAGGATTTCTTGAGAGCCACCTATCTCAAAGTCTGACCCAAGCAACCCCAGCCTGCTGGCGGAGCTCTGCAAATAAAGGGTTCTGTGTCCATTAAATCTTTCCTCCTTGGAGTATGTATTGAGTTTCTGAGAAGTCTTGTAGCAAAGAATACCTGTTAGCTATCTTTAACCTGGCACTTCCCACAGAGGCCTCTCTTCTGAGTAGACAACTTACTGACACCCTCAGAAAATGTCCTACACCTGTCTGAATCATTCTGGGTCCTCCGGTGCTGTGCCAGCCATGGAAACTTTCAGCACCAGGAAGCCCTGATAAAGTGTGAGTTGGCCATGGCAGTGCTGTCTGGAAGGTCATGGTTGGAAGAAACTCAGGCACAAGGAGTCCAGGAGCTTTATTTGCAAAGAGGAGACTGAGGATTGGAGAGGTGGAGAAGCTTGCTTAGGATGATAGAGCGTCTAGGGTCTGAGCCGGGAGTGCACCCAGGGATCCTGAGTCTGGAGCTCCTTCCTGGCCCACACTGTCTCTGAGACTACGGTTGCTATCTTCCTGGCATGACCAGCTGCCTGGGTACCCAGAGAATACATAGGCAGTGGAGTAGAAGCCAAGCCAGGCCAGGGAAGCAATGTATCCATCTTAGGCCAAAGCTGAATTTCTTTCAGAGAAGGGAAATGACAATTAAACAAAGAAAACCAGAAACTGGGGCTTGGGATTCATAGGGAAATCCCATGTTCACACTTAGCAGAGCAATCCAGGGCCAGTTCTATCCGGTCTCCCAGGAAGGCTGTTTGGAGGAGGTGGGGTTTGGTAGCTATTGCTTCATCTTTGGGCAGGAAGGTGATTTTTCTGGCTAGCATCCGTCTGTGGATAAGGCTAGGTGGGGAGACCCAATGCCTGTCCCAGCTCAGAGGGTTGGCCTGCTGGGAAGGTGCCAGGCCAGTTATGGGAGAGCTGCTTCCCCCTGGACAAAGTCATTGTTAATGAATTCCTTCAGCCAATATTCATTAAGTTAACTCTCAGGCACTGGGCTAAATGTTGGAGATACATCCGTGGGCCCTGCTTTCATTGTGGTAAGGGAGCACATCAACGAAGTAGGCAAGAAAACAAATAAAATAACTTCAAGCTGTGATAAGCGTATGAAGATGAGAACCTGGGGGCTGAGCTGGAGAAAGGCAGGGCTTGTGAGCAGGTTGGATGTAGGGGGAAAGGAGAGGGAAGGTGTGGCTGTGTTGCCTGGTTTCCTAGTGGGAGCAGCTGGGCGGCTGGATGGGAGCAGATGGGTGGGGAGGGGACCGAAGGGGTGAAGGGGTGGAACGGGTCAGAGGAGGCCCTTCAGGAGCTCCACTTTAGACAAGTTTGAGCTGCTCATGAAGTAGACATCTGGCCCACAGTTGGAGTGGTGAATGTGGATTCGGAAGGAACCCTTGTTAAGACGAGAGACTCACATTTGGATGTTTTCTTCATAAGGACAGTTAGGGGAGTTTCTAGAGCCATGGGACCTTATGAGCTCTCCGAGGGAGAGGAAAGAGAAGAGGGACCAGGCTGAGCTCCAGCATCTAGAGTTAGGGAGAAGGGAACAGTCAGCTAGGCAGTAGAGCTCGGTCTAAGTTTTCCAGAATGCCTGTCCCTGAGAAGTCAAGAGGTTTTTATATGGGCTCCAAAGGAAGTCCAGAACAGGGCCATACTTTGTTGGGTATGTCCACCGGTCTCAGAGTTCACATTCAGCCAGTGGCCTCTTTCCTTTGCTGCTCCTCCCTGGACTCTGGTCTATGCCCACCGGCCCCTGTGCATCCTATGGGCATTTACGGGAGATCTCCACTACCTAAGTAGCCTTTGGGTGGCAGGGAGGATCCATGAAGCTGCTTAAAGGAGAGAGTAGCCAGGGGCTAGTCTGGCTCAGTAGGAATGGCACCAAGGAGAGGGCTATTTCTTGGAGATGTCATTGTCCCAGAGGAATGACCAGGTAGGTGAACTTGGTGCCAAGCCCTGAGACCGAAGGAATCAACTCCATGCTTGGCTGGGTATTCTCTGCCCAGCCCTGATCATTTCTAATCCAGCCTGAAAACACTTCCAGGGAACTTGGCCGGCTCCTGAGTGCTCCTTCTCTTCCTTTTTCGCTTCAGCTTTCACAGAATTTCTTTGTGAAATCCTATGGTGATTTTTCGGGTGCTCTTAAGTCTCTGGGCTTGGGTTTGCTTTCTTGCCCTTGACTAGACATTTTTTATTCTTTGAGTAAGAAGCTAATTTGTGCTGTGTTGTCCCATTCTTCTCCTGTCCTCTGAGGCATGTTTGTTAGCCCACGGGGGAGCTCTCAGAGATTGTTGAACAATGTTGACTTGTATGCCCTAAACTGGGATTTGGGTCTGTTGGTCAATGGTCAAGTATTTCTTTTGCTCTCTCTGCTTTGTTTCATGTTTCCTCCTTGACTGTGGAGTGGTACATCCTCCTGTGGTGACACGGGGACCCAAGTACTATCCCTTACCCCACTCCCATCCCCTCCACCCCTCTCTGCTTCCTCCCTCCCCATCCCCATCTGGAAAGAATGCTCAAAACAGCAACTTCCTGTTCTAAGAGCTTCCTGACCCACTGGTTCACACATCCCTTGATGTTAAGGAAACCAAGATGGGTTTTTAGATTTCAGATTATTTCATTCTTTCTCCCTCTGGGATGTAGGCTATGGGCCAGAGCAAGTATCAACAGTGATGGTAACAGAGCCACAAAAGGCTCAGTTAAGGAAACCAGGGGATTGTTTCTCCCGTAAGAATCTGCCTCTAGATAATCCAGACTGCTGATGATCCAGATTTGCATAGAAAGTTTTGGGTGATTTGTAGGAAAATCTCTGTGTGGCTTCTCTGTTTTGCCTAGAGCTGGGTGGGAGCTTGTCAGCCAACCATCAGAAATATTGTCTGTTGGGATTTGGGTGGCCCCTTCTCTTCTTCTCAATACTTTCGCCCACGTGGATTCTCCCTCTGCTTCCAAGGCTAGAAATGTAGACACCCCGCAACAATCTTGGGAAGCCTGAGAAAAACCCTCTTGAGATCTGAAAACACTTCTTCATTATTTTATCTATGTCCCTCACAAGGCCTTCTGGGATGTAGACTGCGCAGTGCACATCTCAATTGTGCCTAAAATCAAGCCAACCACCACCAATGCTTCCAGCACCATTAGCACAGGCTTAAGGTTGAAGGCTGAAGGCTAGTTGGTTCTCCTAGGAAACGGCTGATGGAGGTATTGTGGGAGCAATCTGATATCCTTGCACTCCATGGCGACATCAACTTATGGAGAAGATGAGGGCAGGAAAGGATGGATCTAGATGGCAGTAAGGCAGGGATTTTCATTGGGGGCAATCTCCCCTCCACCACCAGAGAACATATGGCAATGTTTGGTGACATTTTTGGCTTTTGCAACTGGGACGGTGCTACTGGCACTGGGGAGAGGACTGGTTGCTACTTAACATCCTACAATGCAGGGGACAGAGCCCCAACAAAGGATTATCCAGCCTGAAGTGTTAATAAGGCCACTGTTGAGAAATTTTTGACCCACGCAAGGGGTCCCCTCATTCACCCCTTTCCTTAGGGAAGGATCCTTGTCTAGCCTGGTCGTGGTTATAGCAGAGCTGTATAGAGACCATTCTGAATTTGAGGGAGGTAG
The DNA here is from genome assembly GCA_028646485.1 of Cryptoprocta ferox. NCBI lineage: Eukaryota > Metazoa > Chordata > Mammalia > Carnivora > Eupleridae > Cryptoprocta > Cryptoprocta ferox. The sequence goes on from CM053571.1 coordinate 59,219,002, forward strand.
ATATTTTTAGAAGTTTGTTCATTTTAAAATGGAAATGCCCAGGGGCGCCTGAGTGCCTCAGTTGGTTAAGCAGTCAAGCATCTGACTCTTGATTTCGGCTCAGGTCATGATCTCACGGCTTGTGAGTTGGAGCTCCACATTGGACTCTGTGCTGACAGTGCAGAGTCTGTATAGGATTCTCTCTCTCTCTCTCTCCCTCTCTCTCTCTGTCTCTCAAAATAAATAAACTTTGAAAAAAAATAAAATGAAAATGCCCTTCTACTATGGGCAAAGGCACAGGAAATGAGTCAGGCAAGCAATGTGGCCTTATGTGGGCACCTGTAAGACCTGTGCCAGTGGCCCGGGAGTCTCGCAGTTCTGGAATAAACTCAGCGGTTTCATGCCTCTGTGCCTTTGACTGTCTGTTCCCTCTGTCAGGAATACTCATTCCACCTTCGGTGACCCAACCAGCTCTTACTTATCATCGAAGATCACTCAGGCACTGCCTTCTGCAGGCTCTCCTGGACACCACACAGCTGTGGGGTCTGTCTGTGCTCCCATTGGACCTGTTAACCCTTTTTCCTCACTTGCCATTTTATATTAAAATGACTAATTTCACGTCTGTTCACACTAGCATGGAAGTAACTCAAAGGAGGGATATGTCTTCCTCATATATGTGCTTCTCACTGCTCACAGTGTCACATAGGAGACAATGCATTTTACTGAGCTAATGAGGTGCTGGAAAAGGACAGGGTGGGTTCTTCAACTGCTATCCTGACATATTTAACAAAAACAACATGATTAAATAGCTTGCTTTTGTTTGGTACCTACGGTGCAAGATGCACTCTGGGCAATTTGCACGTGTCATTTCATTTAACCCTCACCAGAGGAGGCAGGTGGTAATTATCTCCATTTTCTAGATGAGGAAACTGGGGCTTAGTGAGGCAGAGTAACATGCCTGGCATCCTCAGATCCAAAGCCTACACTCGTAGCCGCTCTACGGCTCTGCGGCCTCTGGGATGCCCTCTTGTGCTAGCTCCGGCATGTGGTGCTAACAACTCTCCAGAGTCTTGAGTTGCCAGAAGTTCCAAACCTGTTTGGTTCCAAACCAAACCTGAAGTTCCTATGTCAGCAACAGAGGTTTCTCCAGGGTTCCAAGGGCCTGTGAGGGGGCAGGTTCACCTTCAACTCTAGAGAGTTCAGTTCTACATTAGAGAAGCCAGAGATCAATCAGGGGAAATACCTTGAGAGTGATGGATATTTATCTCTTTCTCTCTTTTTTAATTTTTAAATTTTATTTAATCTCTTTGATGCCAAAGAGGAATTCATAAGGTTTAAAACTATTTTCACTAACATTAGTTGATGCTTCCAGGCACATCATGTTCTGTGGGTAGGTTCTTTAATTTTTTTTAATGTTTATTTTTGAGAGAGAGAGAGAGAGAGGGAACAGGGGAGGGGCAGAGAGAGAGGGAGACATGGAATCCTAAGCAGCTCCAGGCTCTGAGCTGTCAGCACAGAGTCAGATATGGGGCTTGAACCCACAGACCATGAGATCATGACCTGAGCCAAAGTTGGATGCTCAACTGACTGAGCCACCCAGGCGCCCCATGTAGGTGGGAGTTCTTTAAATGACAAAGTGGACTTTTCTCTCTGGGTGTTGTAATTTGACTTGCTGAAGTCCACATGACTTCATGACAGGCTTTGGATAGGCTAATTAAAATCCCAGGTCCATCAGCAAGTTAATTAACCTCACTAAGCTTGTGTCCTTATCTATAAAATGTGAGTGAAAAAAATATAAAAATGTGAGTGAAAATTCTGAACTTATGGCATTTTTATGACAATTAGAAATGATACTAAGGGTTGAAGGTGGGGGCGGGGGAAAGGAGAAAGTGGGGGATGGACATTGAGGAGGGCACTTGTTGGGATGAGCACTGGGTGTTGTACGGAAGCGATGGATCACAGAAATCTACACCCAAAACCAAGAGCACACTGTGTATGCCGTATGTTAGCTAACTTGACAATAAATTATATTAAAAAAATAAATCTAAAACTTTTGGTAAAAAAGAAAAGAAATGATACTTGTAAAGAGCTTAATTCAGTGCCTGGTATATGGTATATATATATCAGTCACTGTTAGTCATTTTTTTATTCTTTTTACAGATGGGTGAAAGGAGCAAAAATTTGAAAGAGGCAATTATTTTCACTAAATTATAGTCCCCACAATCTTGGGAAGTATGCAGTAGCTCAATAAATATTTCTTGACTTACGGACTGCATTAACTGATGAGCCCCTTAGTGGGAAACTGGCTTGGCCAGGCATGGAAGAATGGCTTTTATGTAACTTGTAATACTGATGCTGTGATTCCTTGCAACTTTATGCAAAAATCATCAGACTTCAATGGTTCATTGGCCCTAAACTGGGCTACCCCTTAAAACTCCTCCCTCCTTTCAGCCTAGTCTAAACTGATCATTTCTAGGAGGGCTCTGTACATCAACACCATCATCAAAGGGGCTGCCATATGCTGACCACCTGCCCATGTTGGGGCTTCTAACACTACTTCCCATAGTCCTCATGGCAACCCAATGAGGCGGTTATGTTAACCCCACTTATAGAACAGAAAACTGAGGGCAGAGAGTAAAATGACTCCCTGGGGGCCTTGTAACTGGAAAGCAGTGAGGCTGGGATTTGAACACACGCCTAACTCCAAGGCCTCCATGTTTCCCACTCCTCCAAGCTGCAAGGAAGGAGAGAAAGGAGGTGCTGTCATTTGAGTTCCAGAAAATTCAGCATGCCAATGCTGAAGCCCTTTTGCATGGTGCTTCCTGAGGAAAGATTGATGGCTTTCAGAAAGACCCAGAAAGAGAGATCTGGGTTGACAGGAGATTTGTCTTCAGGGACCAAAAAAGGGAGCTAGCTAGTAATATATTTTTACTGTTCATTTGTTAAATAAAGTTATTTCTGTAGTGATAAGTTTTTATTTTGTTATTTTTTTAAAGTTTTAATTTTAATTCCAGTTGGTTAACATACAGTGTAATATTAGTTTAAGATGTAAAATATAGCAATTCAACTCTTCCTTAGTCACCTGACACTGATCACAAGTGCCCTCCTTAATCCCATCACCTATTTAAAAAAAAAAAACATATATCCTAATGAGAGAAGACGTTACTTGAATGACGCATTCATACCCCATGTAGTTTCCAATATAGGTTTTTATTTTAACCTGGTAAGAAGTAGAAAATGACAATTCCTAGTCTAGGGACAAGTGTATCCAGAATGGCTGTTCATTTTCCTTTTTTTGGAGAACAAATTAATGGTGATCTTGAAAATTGGATCTGTGAATCCACATGTGTAGAGGGCAGGTAACTAGCACCCCTTATCCTCAGCTCCCAGGTGGAGAAGGATATCTGGTGGCTTTGACCTAGAGGTAGTGATTGCAGTCTCATGATTCATTCCTCCGCTCACAATTATATTATGGGCAACTCTTAAGTGTCCTCACTGCAGTTGAACACCAGAGAACAGTTTGGCTAGAGGGAGTAACTCTGCTTGATGACCATTCCCCCCAATTTGTAGGTGAGGCAATAAGGATCCAGAGCACTCAGCCATCTGGCAATCTCTACACAGAAGGTTCTGGCAGGCAAGGGATTAGAGGAGCTCAGATTGCTGGCAGGAAGCAGCCCATTTAGACGCCACTGCTCGAAAAGATCCTGCAGTGAATGAGAGAAATATTGCCGAGGATGCCAACTCTGACTCTCTCCAGCAGCTTCAGTCAACTGCTGAGAGAACAAACCCAACCAGCTAAATAAGGCAATGCTTTGGCAGGCTCCGAAAATGTGGATTAGGGGAGCCCAACCCAAACTTGTGCTTTTGTGATCTTCCCATTACCTCTCTCTATTCCTCTTCCCCAGCGTAGGCCAGGGTGGCAGACATAAGCCATACTTAGGAGTCTGCCACCCGCTGCCTCAGCACCAGAGCCAAGGGAGGGGAAGGGAATCAGAGACACTAATGTCTGTTTTTGTTTGCTTTGGGCTCTCACCTGGAGCTTCAGGTGAGCTTGGCTCAACTCTTTTCCCAGTGAGGCATTTGATCTTATGCTTTTAAGGGAAGTCCAAAGAATGAGATTAAAGATCTCACCAAGACAGACTGGCATTCAGTTGATGGGTGGAGTAAATGTCTCAATGAAGAACCCAACATGGACCCCTTTCATGGATTGTCTATGGATGGATAATATGGATTGCAAAATCCAAACATTTGTTGGTGGACCATATTTAAATCTCAAAGCAATCCTGCAAGAGGGGTAGAATCGTCATTTTACAAATAAGGAAAGAGAGGCTCAAAGAAGTCAAGTACCTTGTCCAAGGTTGCCACATAGGGCGAGGTAAACAAGGGGTTTGAACCAGGTCTGAAGTTCATGATGACAGGCTTTGTTAGACCACAGGTACCTTACTCTTGTGTGGCATTTTATAATTTTCAAGTGACTTTCATTTATGTTATATCCTATGAGGCTCACTGTAAACCACTGAGGTAGGAAGAGATTTGACAGATGAGAACACATACTTAGTGTGTTAAATCACAGTCCAAGGTCACCAGCCCAAATTCCTCCCAGCAGAGGTCATGCTCTCTACTATCCCATCTTGGGTTTCTTACTCTCCACCCTCACTCTGCTTCCTTTTGCTACCATCCTTGGGTGAGTTTCTCAGGGGTGCAAGGTTGTTTTGAGAACAGCCAAGGCCAAACTGAAGTTATCTCCTTTCTCCATGTCCTCAAATAGAGTACTAGCAATAGCTCAGTGTACAGTGTCTTACTAGGTGTCAAACACTATGCTACACCTTTATATTTATTTAACTTAATGCTCACAATAGCACCATGAAGTACCTGCTATTATCATACCCATTTTATAGTTGAGGAAACCAAGGCACATAGAAGTTTAGTAATAGCCAAGGTCAAAGAGCTAGTGAGTGGTGGACCTCGGACTCTAACCAGGCAGACTGGATCTTGCCAAACTGCAAAGCAGAAAATTAATAATTAGCCGCAGAGCACTTAAAATTGATGGACTTGAGGATCTTAGACCAATGCTCTGCCCCAGATTGCCTTGTCTGGAAACCACCCCAGAAAGACAGAGTGCTGCTGATTTGATTGGAATTCTGGAGGTAATACCAACCACCTATTTCTTGGGGAGTTTAGAATCACTTCCTTCTGATCTGTCATACCTTGTAGAGTCATAAATGTGGATAACAACTTGAAACGTGTTCTTGCCATGGGTGGCGTGGTTGGGTGTGGAGATGGGTTGACATGGGGATGGGGGATAGTTGAACTGTTGGAAGTTAGAATAGTAGTGTATCAGTGTACCCAGTCCACCACCATGGGTCCTTCACCCTTCTTTCCCCCTAACTGGGCCCAGATGGAATACCCATAGTCTAGACCAAAGTCCCCTGATCATAAGGATTACCTGAAGAGCTTATTAAAAATATAGACACTCAAGCCCCTGCTTTGAAGATTTTCATTCCATAAGACTGAAGGGAGACCTGGGTCTAGATATTTCTATTCTTAGACACCAGTCATTGGTCAGCTAACAACACATGTCAGTGGTGTGCTTTCCCTATGCAAGAAGCTGGCGATTCAGAATGAGTAGGACTCAATTCCTTCCCTTGATGAGCTCAGGGCCCACAGGGTACTGACAAATAAACATATGTTTACTTTAAGACATGGGGGGAAAACAGGGAGAGGTATCTAACTCAGACCAGGTGGTGGAGGGGTAGGAAATCCTAAGCCACCAGGTCTGACATAGCACACACTCTCTCCTGAGATGAATGGGATCTTTCAGCTTACTCCACCTGCCAACTGGAAGGCCCCCACATTCTGTCCTCTCTTGCTTCTGGATCCGGAAATCACCTGCTGTGGGTCAAGGATGGTGGTGGAGGGGCTTGGTCTGAGGCTCCTCCCTGCGCCTGTCTTTGTCCTCTTCCCAAGCCTTATGCTTGTTTGCTTCATATATGACCCTCACTTTTCCCATGGGTCATTTTATCTTGTTTTGTTTCATGAGTAGCGCTGCTCAGCTCAAATGACAGGCTGGCTCGAACGGATGCCTTTGACTGAAATGGTGCCAGAGTGGACTGTGGGGTCAGTGTACCTCTCCTCCCCACTTCCCCCACTCCAGCCCTCCTCTGGGTATTTCTCTGAAGAGGTGGGCACAGATGACATGTCGGTGGGCCGTGGCACTCTGGCATTGCAAGGAGGGACTCAGCTCGTATGGAAGAGGTTGTCTTGTCCTCACCCCTGTGTCATGGAGCTCAGTGGCTCCTAATCTCCTGGTGTCAAAATTCAATTCATCCTGCTGGGTCAGGTGCTGTCTGAGTTCCCTAAGCCCCCTGAGGAAATCACAGGAAGGGAGGGAGGAGAGCTCCCATCTTTTGTCAACTATGGCAAGTTTGGGTGATTAAGCTAAAAAAGCAAAGTCATTTTGGTCCAGAGGATTAGTTTTGAGGTGTGTTGCAAATCTAGAAGCAACTTATTGCCTGGGAGGCAAACCAAACCCAAGATGACTCTCAGCTAATTGCTTGCCTTTCCTTGTGCCAGGCCTAACTCCTTGGTATATAAAGGCCAGCCTCTTCTCCGTCCCCATCTTCTGCCTTCATCTCTCTCAGCTCTTGCTAAGTGATTGCTAGCTGACCTCCAAGCTCTCTCACCATGAACAGACAAGTCTGCAAGAAGTCCTTCAGTGGCGGCAGCCAGGGCTTCTCGGGCCGCTCTGCCGTGGTCTCGGGAAGCAGCAGGATGAGCTGTGTGGCCCGCTCAGGGGGAGCCGGTGGAGGGGCCTGCGGGTTCCGGGGTGGGGCGGGTGGCTTTGGCAGTCGCAGCCTTTACAGCCTGGGTGGCAACAAGAGCATCTCCATCAGCGTGGCCGGTGGCTCCCGGGCTGGTGGGTTTGGGGGAGGGCGTAGCAGCTGTGGCAGTGGCTTTGGAGGTGGCTATGGAGGTGGCTTTGGTGGTGGCTTTGGTGGTGGCAGAGGAATGGGAGGTGGCTTTGGAGGAGCTGGTGGCTTTGGAGGGGCTGGTGGCTTTGGTGGGGCTGGTGGCTTTGGAGGGGCTGGTGGCTTTGGAGGGGCTGGTGGCTTTGGTGGGCCTGGTGGCTTTGGCAGGCCTGGTGGCTTTGGTCCTGGTGGCTTCCCTGGGGGAATCCAGGAAGTGACAGTGAACCAGAGCCTCCTGCAGCCCCTCAATGTGGAGATTGACCCCCAGATTGGGCAAGTGAAGGCCCAGGAGAAGGAGCAGATCAAGACCCTCAACAACAAGTTCGCCTCCTTCATCGACAAGGTGAGGGCAAAGCTCAGAGGTGCCGTGGGTGGTTTTGGCTGCCCAGGGGGTTGGTATACATAGGTGCCAGTAGGATCTGCCAGGCTCATAGGTGGAGTATTGACTTCTTGTCCTGGTTCTGTCTTGGGCCCTTCAGGACAGCAAACATGCTGTTCCTGGAGCAGCAGAACAAAGTCTTCTTTTGCTCTTCAGATCCTGTTTTCCTGGCTGTGAAACAGGGAAAGGAAAGAGAATCCAGTTCCTGATTTCCTTCTATGGATATGACTAGGGAAAATGAAGTGGGGGCCAAACATGCTCATTCTTCCTTTTAAGAATGGGGCATCAGCCATGAATTTATTATAGCTAACATTCAATTTCTCTTGAAAAGCAACTGCTGGGTAATCTAAACTAGGTGGTACTCAAACTTGCATTACTAGGGACTGTGGGACTGCCTCTAAGTGATGGGTATCAGCAACCGACTCAACTTCTTAATTTGAGCTGTCTATGCTGGGTAGGGTGTGCTGGATCTGGGGGAATGAACCTGGGGTGTGAAGTTAAACCCAGGTCAACTGTAAGCTGAGTAACCGAAAGGGGAAACAATGAGGGAAAATGTGGCACAACTTAAGAAAAGTTAGACCTTGTTGACTGTTTTCACTGCCTGTAGGGATGTAAAATGTTCACTTAAAAATAATTATAAATAACTTTATTTATGCTGGCCTCATGTAGTGGTGTTCCCAAGGATCCTAGTAGAATAAGGCAGTGCTGGGTGTGACTCTTAGCTTTGTCATGTAGTAGCCACATCACTTTGGGTAAGTTAAACTGTTTGAGACTCTGTTTCCTTGTCTACAAAGGGGATAGTAACACCTCCTTTACAGGTGGTTGTGAGGATTAACTGAGATAGAATGAGTGAAGATAGTAGGTATAAACAACATATTCTAGCTCTCCCTTGTCTAAATTCTCACTCTTCCAAGTTAAAAAACAAACCACAACACAACAAAGGCTATTGCAGATTGGAGAACTGGGTTAATTTCCCACTCTTTGAGTTGCATGGCCCCACTTGCCCGATTCAGGAGGCTGATTTCTTCTCTTTCTCACCTGATGCAGGTGCGGTTCCTGGAGCAGCAAAACAAGGTCCTGGAGACCAAGTGGAATCTGCTCCAGCAGCAGACCACAGGCACTGGCTCAGGCCCCAACAACCTGGAGCCTTTCTTTGAATCCTACATCAGCTTCCTACGCAGGCAGTTGGATTTGGCTCTGGGGGAAAGGGGGAACCTGGAAGGAGAGCTGAAGAACATGCAGGACCTTGTGGAAGACTTCAAAAAGAAGTGAGGGCCCCAACTGGGGAGTTTCCCCTTCGGGGGAATTAGCAGGGAGGTGTAGCCCCAATTTGAGATTTTAACTGTCCCTGACTGCACCTTCAGTCAATACTCTTGGATGGACTTATCGAGTAGGCATGAGCATGACCAAGCGGAAGGGGTCAGAGGGTGGGGACTGAGACTTATAAGTGTCTGATTATGATGTATTTTTCAGGCTCCAGGCAGGCCCCTCCTACACTAATTTAGGTGGATGAGGGAATCTTCCCAGAATTAAAAGCCTTTTGGGATGAAGAGCCCTCCACACTTATTGTACATGGGAATCACCTTGGAAGCTTGTCATAAATGCATATCCCTGTGCTCCAGACCTAGTTATTCTGAATCAGTAGGTGTGGGGCAGGCCCCAAGAATCTAGTGCCCCATGGTTCTCAGGGGTTCCTGGCAGATGGTCTAGGGCCACACTTTGTAAAACACTTTTTCAATGTGTCCAGTCTGATTCTCTATTTCTGTAGCTTCAATCAACATCCTCCTGCATGTTTGGGGTCGTAGGTGATACTTCTGAGGTCCGTGAGAGGCAAACAGGGCCTCTCAAGGTGGGGAGGGAGCTCCAGATATCCCCGGGGTCAGGACCCACAGGGGTGGGCACACCTGTTTTGGGGAAGCCCCATTCTGGGTCAACTGCACAAACCTGCCGAGCATCCACTCTGTGCCAAGCTCAGTGCTGAGCTCTGGGAATCCAGTGGCAACTCAGATTGATGTTGCCCAGAAACCTTTTCTCCTGGAATCATTCCATTTTTCAGTCTTCATGACATCCAGACCATTGGTGGGAGATTTTAGTCATTAACAAGCAGGAATCTTATAACCTTGATGCATTCAGGAGACATGAGTTCATTCTTAACCCAAATTCCTGTAAGAAGCAATGGTTAATGGAAAGAGAAACAGAGAGGACAGAGGCAGAAACACCCAGTCTGAGCAAATACCTGGGTCTCATGTACATACATTGTGCTTTGTGACGTTTGTCACAGCAAGGTAAGTAGTAGGGCTCCTGAAGTCCATGCCCCCACCCCTTGGCTCCCTTCCCCACCCTCCCGTCTCCCCACACTTCAGCCTGTTACCTGGGCTTGGAGGGAGGAGGATGAGGCAGTGGCCTGAGCTCTGAAAGGTCTCTAAGCAGGACTGGTTATGTTATTCTGGGGGCTCAGTGCCCAATGAAAATGCAGGGCCCTTGTTAAAAAATTGGGCTGGTGCCAGCAGAACATTAAACTGAATGCGAGGACTTTCTGAACACAGGGCCCTGTGTAACTGCACAGGCCACACGCCCATGAAGCTGGTCCTGTCCCCTGGTGAGGAGATTCTGGATGAGTGCTTGGGATTCCTCCCCCCCCCTTATTTAAATTTCTGAAACGTCGCTGTCCAAATGTGTGCTTCTTTCTGTCCCAGGTATGAAGACGAGATCAACAAGCGCAATGCGGCTGAGAATGAGTTTGTGGGGCTCAAGAAGGTGAGCAAGGGAGGAGCAGATCAAGGCTCTATTTCTGGGCACTACCCTCATGGAGTCAGGGCACGGCCAGTAGCTCTGGGGCACAGTGACCCTATGCTGTCTGTGGGGTTTTTATTTTTCCAAACAGTTTTGGAAATGAAGGAACCTGCTCTAAATACTTTATTGGTAAGGAAAGACATCTTACAATGTCACTGTGACTAATGAACTGATTAGTAATGCGAACGAATAATGAAGGTTTTACGTGTAGCATTAATCAAGGTTTTCAGCCTACAAGTGTACCCTGGATGGTATTAATAAGAATAATCAACCCATACTTGTAGCTGACTTAACCAGTCATTGTAAAGATGAAGTAGTGAGAAGAATACCCTCATTTCTATTCAGAAGGCTGGTTACATGGCACCAAAACCCCAAAGTCACACGTTAGATAAATGTGATTTTTCTACCCATATTCCATGCCTGGCTAATACGGTTTATATTTTGTTAAAGCATCAGGGTTTGATTAGTCAAAGCAATTAAATGGAAGAAAACCACTCTGATTTTCTATTAAAAGGGAAGGTGAGAAGTGGAAATTAGGGGGAGGACAGGGGAGGGACAAGAGGAGGGACAAAGACTTAGGAAAGAGCTGTGGGTGGTAGGGGGACAGTGGTCATTGTTTTGGGTATCTGACTGCCCACCTCTGTACCTCGCAGGATGTGGACACAGCGTACATGAACAAGGTGGAGCTACAGGCCAAGGTGGACAGCCTGACAGATGAACTGAACTTCCTGAGGACTCTCTATGAGATGGTGATTCCTTGATTCCTCAGTTTGCCGAGCTCCAGAGCCTTCCTGTCTGCATCTTCTCTGACATGCTTCTCAAGCAAGACTTAGGGAATAGTCAAGGAGCAGAACACTCACAAAACCAGCAACAGAGCTCAGAACTCAGCTACACCCCACCTGGGAAATGCTAACTTAGCTCACCCAGCCTGCATAGACCTGGGCAACAGGCCACGGTCTGTCTCCGCCTTCTTTGTTTTCCTTTTATCCTCAGCCCATTTTGTTCTACACTTACCCTCTGGTTCTTATACCAGTAGCACAGCTAGCTCCTTCAGAGCACTCCTCCTACTCCAGTCCCATGGAAGCCCACACAGTTGGGCTTACTGATACTCTCAGGCTGAGAACCTGATTCTATTTGCACATTTACTTTTTTTCTTTAACTTTGTTGCCTGGCATCCTTTAGGCTATAGCCAGGGCTGAAATGCAAGCTTATTTTTCTGGCTTTTCCATTCCTGGCCCCATTTTTGGGATATTTCTGCTGGTAGAAGATTCCTGGACTTATTCATTCCCAGCATCTCCTGGTGCCAAGTGTTGGTGAGAATGACCATTTGTGTTCCCTATAGGAGCTGTCTCAGATGCAGAGTCATGTTAGTGACACGTCTGTGGTCCTGTCAATGGACAACAACCGGTGCCTGGACCTGGACAGCATCATTGCCGAGGTCAAGGCCCAGTATGAGGACATCGCCCAGAGGAGCAAGGCAGAGGCTGAGGCGCTGTACCAGACCAAGGTGGGAGCCCTCTCTTTGCCTGCATACTCTAGGTTTAGGTCCTACTGACCTTCATAAAGAATATTCTAACATATTGTGAAGCCATGTTGACTGGTTTCTCCTCTGTCAGCTTGGGGAGCTGCAGACCACAGCCGGCAGGCATGGGGATGACCTGAAAAACACTAAGAATGAGATCATGGAGCTCAACAGGATGATCCAGAGGCTGCGGGCTGAGATTGAGAATGTTAAGAAGCAGGTGGGTCTGGACCTATTGGAAAGATCCTGGAGGTCTTCTGGGCCATGGGGAGAAAGAGGAGCAACAATTGGGCCCCTGCCACATGCTTTCTCTGTCCTTTCATGGTGTCACATGTGGGATAGCAGTCTCTGGGAGACTCCATTCTCTCTGAGATTCCCTCCGAAAAATGAGCTTCTTGGAAAGCTCCCTAAGGAGAGATGGTTGCTTATGCTGGCTTTCCCAGCAAATCTTGCAGTTGTAATCAGGGCCTTAAACACTCAGTTCTCAGTAGCATCTACCTTCAGTAAACTATTTGTAATAACCTCAATGGCTAATTTGTGTCACTGGAATAAACTGATTAGGTGGGGAGTATTTAACAGTCTTGCAAAAACCCGGTTACCAGACCACTACCACCTTTACCAGTGAATGTGTTATTTTCCTTTTTTTTTTTTTAAATTTTTTACATTTATTTATTTTTGAGAAGCAGAGAGAGACAGAGAACAAGTGGGGGAGGGGCAGAAAGAGAAGGAGACACAGAATCCGAAGCAGCCTCCAGGCTCCGAGCTGTCAGCACAGAGCCCAACACAGGGCTCAGACTCATAAACCATGAGATCATGACCCGAGCCGAAGTCGGACACTTAACCGACTGAGCCACCCAGGCGCCCCAGTGTTCCTTTTCTTGATGAGACATGAGTTAATTTCAATGGGCCAAAGATAAATAGACCAATTGCAAAATGGACTTCTGTTTTATGGGCATGTGCCATTGCAATTTCTGGTAAGGGATGGGGGGATGCTGAGTGGAGAAAAGAATTTTCAGGAAAGATCAGCTGTTTCTGGATCACTATGCTAAATTACTCTCCTACCTCCCTCTGACCCAGAACACCAACCTGCAGGCGGCCATTGCTGAAGCTGAGCAGCGTGGAGAGCTGGCCCTCAAGGATGCCAATGCCAAGCTCCAAGAGCTGCAGGCTGCCCTACAGAAGGCCAAAGATGACCTAGCCCGGCTGCTGCGGGACTACCAGGAGTTGATGAACGTGAAGCTTGCCCTGGACATGGAGATTGCCACCTACCGCAAGCTGCTGGAGGGCGAGGAGTGCAGGTGAGGGGCTGTGGGGCCAGCATTCTCCAGATAGATTTTTAGATTGACCTTTGATAATGAAGAAAGAGAGCAAGACGATTGGAGAGGACAACTCAGACAAAGGGTAAGGAACCTCCTGAATGACTGAAGTTAGGATCCAAGTGCCCCTCCATTTTTTTTTGTCAATCAAGATAATTGATTCTCCTATTTACCATGGACATATGTATTACACAGCTCTGTTGATCATTCTTATGAGCAATGAGTAAGGAAAAGTGCATTGGGGTTATGATAAAAGTTACAGTGATGTCCACTGGAGCTTTCTTTCTTTCTTTTTTTTAAATGTTTATCTATTTTTGAGGTGGGGAGGGGCAGAGAGAGAGAGGGACAGAGGATCTGAAGCAGACTCTATGCTGACAGAAGAGAGCCCAATGCGAGGCTCAAACTCACTAACTGTGAGATCATGACTTAACCAAAGTTGGATGCTTAATCGCCTGCACCACCGAGGCACCCTGGAACTTTCTGAGATGACAGAAATGTTTTATGTGCTCTCCAGTATAGTAGCTATTAGTCACTTGAGTACAAATGGCTAGTGCAACTGAAGAAATTAGTTTTATACTTAATTTAATTTTAATAAATTTTAATGAATGTGGTTAGCTTCACGTGGCTAGTAGTTACCATATTGGACAGCACAGTATAGACAGCCCTGCAACCCTCCACCCCTGAAGCTGAGTCCATAGGGGATGTGACCAATGCACATACACTTTGGAAAAATAGCACAATATCAAGTAGCAGATAAGGGCTTTGGGAGTGGATATCAAATGCTAAAGGACTGTCAAGAATTGAAAGATCTTTCTGCTGACTAGCTGCTACATGCATCCTGCACTGAGCTTCTGTCCTCAGGCAGCTCCCAATCTGATGGAAAAAGCAGGTATGAGAAGGAAGCTTAAGGATTTTTTATAAATCTCAATGACAGGTGTGAGAGTGAAGATGGTGCTATGTGTATTGGGGATTTTGGGATGAGGACAGAGTGGTCTACCACAGCGGGGCCCACACTGGCAAGGTTCACAGACACACTCCATGTCAGACACACTCATATGTGTGGACATGCCTGATCCATGAACATGAATGACGCACAGGAAGATGGGCCATGTGGGCAGGACATATTCAGGCTCATCATGTGTTGAGTGTCAGCCCCTCTCACATTTTACCGACCTCGAACCATCCCCACCACCATCCCCACCCTGGGAAGGCTCACTGGGGAAGGCTTCCTGGAAGAGGAAGATCAGAAAAAACCAGGGTTGGGTGAGGGGAGTAGAAAGACAGTCTCAGCAGGGGAGGAGAGGTGAGGAGGGACCAACCAACTGGGGGCTGGGTGTTGAGCACTTTGCGTGGAACAGATGCTTTGGAAACTAAGTGAAAGAAGACGGACAGAGAAATGGAGGGTGGCTGATGAAGCTTCTGAACACCTCAACCCCACCCTCTGGCCCCCCAAGCCCCTTTTCCTGGGGAGATGTGGTCATGGAGACACTTGGAATAGCCTTTTTTCCCCTAGGAGCTTGACCTCTAGTAGAGCAAATAAGGGGACGTCGCTCCCAGGGTAATGAACCCTCAGATCTGTGGCTAATGACTCATTGCAGAAATAGTCCACTTCTTTCTCTTCCTTTTTAGGATGTCTGGAGAGTGTCAGAGTGCTGTGAGCATTTGTAAGTAGCCCTTCAAAAATTTTCTCCCTGGGTTGCAAAAAGGGTGACCAGAGACACTCACTGACTGACCTACAGCAGTAGAGCCTGACCCATGCAAGGAGACCAGGCCCCCAAACAGCACTAGGGCCATGGCCACACACTTCTCGCCTCACATTAAGCAAGGAAATGCTAAGGCCAAAGCTAAAATGCCTGTGGTCTTGGGGAGTTCCTTAGGTTGGAGATCCAGAAATTTCTGTGGATGCTTCTGGCTCTTATTCTTGGGGAAGGACACCAGAGGGCCAGGCTCACTCTTGTCAATTACAAGCTGAGGCCTCAGAGAATTTGAGCACATTCCTCCAATTCACAAGCCAAGCAGGGTAGAGCTGTGATGCAGATCCAGGCCTTTGCCTGAATCGAATGTCTGTTTTCCGCAGCGGTGGTCAGCAACGTCACCAGCACCAGCAGCGTCTCTGCTGGAAGCCATGGAAGGGTCAGTGGCAGCAGCAGCAGTGGCTACAGAGGTGGCAGCAGCAGCGGCAGCAAAGGCAGTGGTGGCTACGAAGGGGTCAGCGGTGGCACCAGTGGGGGCTACCAGAGTGCCAGCGGCGGGGGCAGGCTCAGCAGCAGAGGTGGCAGCTCTGTGAGCCAGAGTGGAATTGGCTTCAGTTCTGGTGGCATCCAGACCTCAGTAGGCAGTGGCTATAATAAGTCTGGCAGTGGAGGCAGCACCAGCATCCGCTTCTCCCAGACCACCAGCTCGAGCCAGCACTGCTCCAAGTGATCCTCTGGGGTCAAGTGTCCATGCCCACCTGTATCCCTCTCAGCCTGCCACAGTACCTCCTACTCTGCTTGGCATCAACAAAGGCCAACCTCAACCTCGCTTTTCCTCAAGTTCCCTGGAGAAGGGGCTGAACTTCTTCCTGGCTCCTCCATCCCCAAGAGCTCTCCTCGGCCAGGAAGGTCCAGCTGCTAGTCCTCAATGATGATGCCCCTAGATGAGCCTGTGATGGCTACTGATGATGGTAGCAATACCTGAGCCCATACTACTATGGGCTTTTCCAGCTTGGCCTGTTCCCACCCTGGCCCAACTCCCTTTCTCACTGGGAGTTGATGATCTGAAGTAGGCATGTTTCAGCCCTGCTGAGGAGGGAGGTGCTAGAGAGTTAATGGTCAAGTTCTCTGGACTGTTGGTTCTCAGGGTGCCCTCTTCACATTGGCATCATGTCCTGACCTTACCTCTGTCCCCTTAATTTCCCCAGCTGTGGAGCCTCTGGTGATGATTATGTTGCACTTTCTTTTCTCAATAAATTGCACTGTGTTTCGCATTCTGGTGTTTGGTTTTCATTCAGGGAGTCATAGAATAAACCGAGGTCCAAGAGTGGAGAGAAATCAGGTGTGGTGGTGGTCTTCCAGAAGTTATGGTGGGTATAAGGGATGGTTGATAGGCTTAGCTTCTCCTTTATCCATTTGGCTGGGTTCTTGTGATAGGCCTGCCAAAGAGTATTTATGTTGCTTATGTGGGGACCCCCCACTCCCAGGAAGGTCTTCCCATCCATCCTCCTGCCTCCGAGCAGACCTCTGGGATCCAGTCTTGGACAAAGAGGGTTTTGCAGTTCATCAAGGGAAGAGATTCTCCAGGGACTGTGGCTCCTTTGCTCCAAATCCCATGCTGTCAAACACAGCAAATTCTCTTTCTGCAAACACAGCTCCTGGAGTCTGGAGGGGTCAGTGCATAACATCGTCTTTTCCCTGATCAGGTTCTGAGCAATTAAAAAAGGACAAAGGAATGGGCAAACGGAGAGCCAATATTGCCTTTATTACCAGCAAAGCAGATACTGGAGGATACTGTTTGTACCTTTGGTGGAATGGGTTTCCTATTACAGGACCTCAGGATTAAACCAGATTTCCTACCTGGGCAGACACAATATAGGGTCATTGTGGCCTTCCCTATGGGTTCAGCCCGCTCATGGGAGGTAGGAGAGAAGAACATAAGCTTGGTATGGGTAGTCAGACCTTAAGACATGGAGGGACAGAGCTATGCATGCCCAGTTCTTCCTTCCAATCTCACTCATCAGGCAAAAGAGAGGAGCAGAGCCATCAGTGGAATTCATTCCAGATGGATGTAAATTTAGGATTGAGGAAGATGCATACTTGCATTATACTGACATTTCCCAGCTGTTCCCAGAAAGCTGAAACTTAAACCCTGGGAGGAGAGGGACAAGGAGATAGTCACTGAAGGAAACCAGGAAACTGAGAACTTCAGTGGAATCTCTGTTCCTTCCCCCACTCCTGAATCCAATCCCATCTGCATGCCTTTGAGCATGGTAAAATTCTGGTTTGTAAGTCACTATAGATCATACATTATCTCCCCACACCCCCCAAAGTCAGATCAGAGCTGTACTAATGAGAGGTCATCTGTACATTTATATGATTGTCCAAGTAAAGTACCAGGACCTGGCCTCCATGTTCTTGAGCCTGATTTGATCTCCTACGCTCACCCTATCTGATCTCCAAAATATAGCAGCCCTGGTTTCAAGCCTTGGAGGAGACTAATTTTAAAGTTCCTACATTTGAGAGTGTAATAAATCCTTGCCTTTCTTTTCAAGGCCTGCTGGCAGGAGGTAGCCCCTTCCCCCTTTACCCTTGGCATAGCTCTAGGTATTGTGGGAGTAGGACCAACCATTCTGGATTGCTGCTCTTACTGGCCCTTTAGAGACATTATAAGAAGCAACACCAATCCTTAGGAAGACACCCCGGATGCTCTGCTCCTTGTGTTGCCTAACTTTCTGGGTAGAGACTGACTGCACTGGACTAACCCAGCTTTCATCAGACTGAAGCAGCAGGGTTTGGGGATGGCCATTCAGTCTCTTATCCATCCATTCTATGTATGGAGAGCTTGTTCCTGAGTGCTGTCTTGGGGTCCTGCACAGCATGTGGGGCACAGAGTGAAAGTTTGGGGGTCATCTGGAAGAATGAAGAGAGTAATGAGAGTAGGACCTCCCTCCCCTCCACCCTGGAATAGATCACACTCTGAGGCAGGATGAAGCTGAAAGTTGACAGCGACAGCCTGGCACCTTTTTATGAGCTCTTGCGAGGGGAGATGGTGGAGGAGACTATGGAGGGAGTTGGTGAAAGACTACAGGCTACTTGGAATAAGGGGAGGGGATGCAATCAAGGCATGTTGGAGAAGAAGCCTGGAGCAGGCTTGGGAAGGAGAGTCTGGGCAACATGGAGGAGGAAGGGCAAGGTTACAGGGCAGACGTCCAGACCAAAGCCTAGGAGAATTCTAGGGCTAGCATCACGTTTCATGTTCTTGACACAGGCTGGGACTAAACCATGTGCCAGTGAATCAGGGAAGCTTCCAAGGTGAGGGCACCATGTCTGAGGCCAGGCTAGGGACTGGAGAGGATGGAATATCTCTAATATGGTAAGCTGGCAATTCTGAGCTTTCTGAGCCATGAAGAATCCCTCAGACCCATCTCCCATGTGAATCCCTCAGACCTATCTCCCATGTGAAAACAGAGCTGGGGCAGCTCTTTGCTTCCGAAGGCAGCCAGGGTATGTAGAGTAGGTAGTATTCGCCTTTATGGAATGGTCAGAGAGGTGACAGGAGCCTTTCCAAATTGAAGCCTGAAATCCTACCAGTTATGTCTTTAGGATTAAACAATCTGTTTCCTGGAGACAACTGTTTCTTCATTCTCCATCTTTTATCTTTTCTTCTTTATCCACCACTCTTTCCCACTTCTTCTAAAGGTCTTTCTCTAGATTACAAAAACGACACACACCTGTAGAAAAAATACATAAAATTTAGCGAAGTAAAAAGAAAGAAAGATCATCTATAATTCCACCATCCTGTGACATTCTCCTATGTGTGTGCGTGTGCATGCACATACACACATACATATAGATAGGTACATGTAAATATTTCATCTTTTACAGAATAAGGCCTTAAAAATACATATTGCTTTATAACCTGATTTTTCACTTAATCTATTGTGAAATTCATCCATTTAGTCATTCAACAACTAGAGTGAGATCCTATCATTTTTCAGACACTGTGCCAGGCTCAGGAATAGAGTAGAGAACACATATAGTCTCTGCTCTCATAGGGTTTAAAGTCTAGCTGGGAAGAAACTTACCAAATAATATCTTACCATAACAACCAATATAGATGGAGATCATTATTTTCTTTTTCAGTGCAAATTCTTATTTTTACTTAAAAAAACCCAAAGGTACACGGTAGTAATTAAATTACTCTTTTTTCCTTCTTTCTAGAGGTGTGACATACATGTTTTCTGGTCATTAATATTCTACCAAACATTTTACTAATCTAAGCCAGACAGAGGTTATTAAAGCTCTTTGCTATCCCTTCCTATTCAGGCTGAGTTAGACCAATGAATACCACTTTGGTGAGGAGAAGAAGTGAGTTGGAAGGGCAGAGCTTGGAGAATCACATCTTTACCAAACTCATCCTAACCCCAACCCCAAACCTAACAAACTGGCTTATGTAGAAAGGATTTTAAGCAAATCTGCATAAATATTTAATATACAATAAGAAAAGGATAACTTTAGTGTATTTCCACTATACAGTATATATTCATTGGTATTCAGTAAAATAGTAACTCCAATGAAGAAAGTATTTTTACTTTCATAGCACTAACAACTAAAAAGTACAACAATTTAGGGGAGCCTGGGTGTCTCAGTTGGTTGAACGTCCAAGTCTTGGTTTTGGCTCAGGTCATGATCTCATGGTTCATGAGTTTGAACCCCTCATCAGGTTCTGCGCTGGCAGTGCAGAGCCTGCTTGGGATTCTCTCTCTTCCTCTCTCTCTGCCCCTCCCGAGCCTCTCTTCTTCTCTCTCAAAGTCAATAAATAAACTTAAAAAAAAGCACAACCATTTAATACTTAGATTTTTAACTGGATAATCAAAGAAATTTTAAGATTAAATCTACCAGATTAGCCTGAGTATTCATCTATAAAAAATATTTTTTTTAAAAATGATTCTTATTTTTTAAAAAAGGCTTCTTTTACAACAGTAGGACTCCATTAGGACTAGAAGAAGATAGTGATAAAAGAACTGTAAACTCAAGACTAGGAGTTGATTTTCACATGAAGCTTTTGGGTAAAAGACATCATTTTTTAGTTTATTCCCGTAGCCAAGACTAGTTCTAATTTTCCCATGATGGTGGGCTGCAAATAGGAGTTTCAGAAATCTGAAGACATGGCCAGCTGTTTTAACACCATAGATAAGCATTCCTAAACAGTCAAAAACTCCACACAGGTGGGTCACTGGGTTTGAAGGACTGAAATTCTCAATCAAGTGAAAGAGCTGTGAGCAGGGGGAGATTTATGCAAAACCTGCCTGTGGTATTTCTGAAAGGGAGGGTTTGTGATGGTGTTGTTCCACTTCATTGTCACAGGAACACGTATTCTGGGGGAAGGGGCCTTCCAGATGAATGCTTGACATAGTCTTTTCCCAGAGCAGTCTGACTCTCAGAAGCACCTGAGAGAGGTGTCTTCTTTGGCAGGAGTACTAGGAGTTATTGAATAGATGAAAGTGTTTCAGGAAAAGGAGAAGTCCTGGGAGCATCAGGTAATAATCTTTTTGACCCATCAATATCCTACGTTAATAAACAATTGCAGAATAGAGCCAGTATTTTCAGGGTGTAGTCTGCAATCATCAGGAGCAGAAGCCTGGTCTATTGGGCCGGTGTTGTCCAGAAGGCCACCATTGCCTGCAGGTGGGAGCTAGTGGTAGGTGTTGTTCTGGGAAGCTCCCACCAAAGAGGATTTGCACAACGACGTCACTACTAAGCTGCTGCTTAAGTCCAGCCCTCGGCCTTCTTTTTCTGCTCTGTAGTCCAGAAACATCTGTTTAAATGCCAGAAAGTCTGTAAATGTGAGCAGCATGTCGAAAAGGTCATCAGCCACCTCGTCTTTATGGTGCTTTAATGTTGCTGTGAAAGCAGTCATGTTGAATCTGGGAATCTGCATCAGCAGCTGTTCTTCAATATACTTTTCTACCAAAGAGAGGTATTCATTAAAAATGGGTGTGTAGGTGAGTTTATCCTCTTCTGTGTCTTCAAACTCCTGGTAATATTTGTCCATGAAATTTTTCTGCAGTACTTGGAACTCTGCATCCATGACAATGGCCTCGATAGATCCAACCACAGCATCAAATTCAGCTTCAGAGGCGGAAGAGATGGACAGTGCGAAGCTCTCTTCTTCCAAGACTTCTGCAGCCTCCATTCCACTCTGGCTAGAGGCTAGCTGGCCTCCCCGGAGTCTGGGGCTGGTGAGTCTGCGCCTGCACGTGGGCCCAGAGGCCTCCCCACCCTGCCCAGCTGCTCTGCACCGGGCCCCCATGACTGACTTCCAGGAGCCACGCCCTGCTTCCTGTCACAGTGGCTGAGGTTATCATTCCTAATGACTGCACAATTTCCATTATGTGGATATAGCACGTTGTGTTGCAGATGTTACATCTACTTTTTCCACAATAATAAACATTGTTGCAATGAACA
Organism: Cryptoprocta ferox; assembly: GCA_028646485.1. Classification (NCBI taxonomy): domain Eukaryota; kingdom Metazoa; phylum Chordata; class Mammalia; order Carnivora; family Eupleridae; genus Cryptoprocta; species Cryptoprocta ferox. Next base: position 59,240,124 of record CM053571.1, read on the forward strand.
CACATGTCTCTGAACACTTGTCCTGTTCATTCTTTATGATTCATTCTTTAAGATTCATTCCTTAACTTCCTAGATGTGGAATTGCTAGGCCACTTTAAAATTTTGATTTACACTGTCAAACTACTGTTCAGAAAGAGTATGCCAACTGGTACTTTTACAGGTAATGCATAAGACTTTCTGTTTCTCCAGTTGTATGAATACTGCAGTATCCTTTTTACTTTTCAACAATTTTCTTGGTTTGATTTTCATTTCTTTGATTGCTAATAAGATTGAACATTATGAATACACTTATTAGCTATTTAATTTTCACTTTCTGTGCATTCTCTCTATTTGTGCAGTCCATTTTCTCTTTGGATAGTCATTTTGGTTTTCTTATTGATCTACTTGTCCAAGGCAAGGATTCCAACAGCACTCGAACCACTCAGGAGGCCAGAATCTGGGAAACAATCATAGTTGGACCAGAATAAGTGCTCTGTGGGGGAAGTGGGGGAAGTGGCCCAGGCAGAGGGAGGCCAGAGAGGCTAACAGGATTGTGGGAATGCGAGGCCAAGTTCCAAGTGGGAAGGACCCACCTCAAAAATCATGTCTGCAGTGGTAGATGAGATGATGGAGTCGGGGTGGGGAGGCTAAGAGAGAAACAAGCAGGGTCAGCCCTGTAGGGATGAGGGGTCTGTTGTGGATGGCCCTCTACCCCCAATCCTGCTTTATTCACTCTCTTACAGCATTGATTACAATCTCCATTTCAGAGTCTGTCTGCTGGGAATCTGACCTGAGACAAGGGCTGAGGGAGCAGCTAGATGGCCGCTTGACTGGGGTTTGAAGGATACCTCTCTTCAGGTAAGAGCTAGTTCCCCTGGGGAGAGTGGAGAAGACCCCGAGACCCTTGAAGACCCTGGAGTGAAGAACCAGGGGCAGTAGGCAGCCCATGCCTTCTACCAAAGAATTCATTACAAAGTTCATCAGGGATTCGGAGGGGAGGGGGCTTCCCTAGCTTCTCTGGCTTGCTGCTGTCTGATTAGTTGTAAAGCTTGGCCAGGATATTCAGAAAAGCTGATCTGTGGCTGGGGCAGGGATTAATGTGTCTCCCCAGCCCATCTCCTGCCTTGTTTGTCCATTCTGGATTTTTTTTTCTCCCCCTGGTTGAGTTTCTGAGGACTCCACTCTGGCCAAGGTCAGAAGTCAAGACTTTTATTAGTGATCTCTGGCTGATAGAGATAAGCTCCTAAGCATTTCCCCTGCCTCCAGGCTGCTGGGGATAACTTGCCCCAGTCTACCCTTTACTGGTACCTGGGGAGAGCAATTAGCAAAGGTGTGCATTAGAGCTCCTTTCTCATGCTACTGTTTAGACTAGTCTTTTGGTTGTTTCAAGCCAGGTTCTGCCCTATTAAAGATGTAGTTACTCACAGTCAAGGCCTACACAGTGCACGTTTGAATGCCCATAAATTTATTTCATGCACCTTTTCCTCTGAGAAACTGGTAATTAAGATGCAGGGTCTTAGCTGTCCAACAATAATCTTTTGTGATGGAAGTACAAAGAAAATCTGGGACTTGAGGCATTTCTAACGGTTATTTTAAGTTTTTCATAATTATTGCTGTTCAGTTAGAATTAAATACAAATTTTAATATACAGTTGAATGAGTCTACCCAATTTCCGCATCTGTACTTGGCTGGTGTATCTGCGTCTTCTGACTAACTCCTGCCTCATCCATCACACACACACATACACACAGACATATACATACCAACACCCACATGCCTGCCTTTTTGAAACAGAGAAGCCCTTGTTAAAAAACAAAATTCAATTGAGTAAATGTGAAGATCTAATTGGCTTTAAAATTTTATTTATTCAGTTTGAGAGAGAGAGATTAAAATTTTATTTATTCAGTTTGAGAGAGAGAGAGAGAGAGAGAGCACAAGCCAGGGAGTAGGGGAGGGGGAGAGAGAGAATCTCAAGCAGGCTCCATGTTCAGCATGGAGCTGATGTGGGGTTCAATCTCACAACTGTGAGATCACAACCTGAGCCAATATCAAGAATTGGATGCTCAACCAACTGAGCTACTCAGGCACCCCTCTAATTGGCTTTATTAAATGATTCAAGAATTGGGCCGCATCCTGACTAACAAGTATAGAGGAGCTCCACTGAACTAAACAAAAGGATTTTAAAGGCAGAGAGAGGGCATAAAAAAAAGGAGAAAGGAATTTATTAGAAAGGAGTCATTGTTCAGACAAAGTAACTCTTTTAAGAGGAGTGGAAGAGGTTTATTAGTAAATATCCTAGTATTGATCAGAAATTTCTGCATGACTAGTTAAAGGTTACGTTTCTAGGGGGTCTAGAAGTGCAGTTAGTTTAGGTATTAAGTCTTGGTTTGCTGACTTGTCCTAAATGCTTCTGTTTTGGGACGGTGGTTTTCTTTTAACACGCTAAACAGCAACAGGGAAACTCCTACCCCCCACACATGCAAACACACACACACACACACACACACACACACACACACACACACACCTGGTGAGGACCCTGGTAATAGGCAGTTATGTTGTTTGGCTGATATGCAAGAAATGATCTTCTGTCACTATACATAGGATGACACTATTAGCTAAGAGCTAATGTGAACTGAGTGCTTGTTAAGCACCGGGGCCTGTTCTAAAATAATTCTTACAACCACACTATGAAGTAGATCATATTGTTATTTTTATCTTATTGAGGGAAGCCAAGGCACAGCGTGTTAATTAAGCAACTTATGGAAGATCATGTAGTTAGGAGCTGAAGAGTCAGAATTTGAACTCAGGCAGTTTTACTACAACATGGCTTGACTGACCCAAATGCCAGTGGGATACAAGGGAAGAAAAGATTTTCTGGTAGTGGATTCTTTTTGTCCCAAGACTCATTATGTCCAACTCTGGTATTCCAAGGTCTCTTTGGCATGTCTAGTCTCTGTGTGAATTAGAAACAAGTGTCCACTCTGTGCAGACACAACTCTTCAAACTTGGCAGAGGACAACACTTTGTGTAAAGTAAAAGATGCCTGTGCTCCAGATGGACACAGCCCATGCCACCACACAACAGGTTGGTTACCAGAGTATGAGGTAGATTTTGGCTCTTTTCACACTCTTGTGCAGGACACAACCCACATAAATGTGCATGGCAACCCAGGTGGTTTTGTGTCTGAGCTCTGAGATCTGGGGAGGAGGGGAAATATCTCTAATTCCTTGTTGATTCATTGGTCTCTAGTCTCTGTAGTTGGCCTGCCTCTATACCTTTTCATCCAGGGTTGACACTGTCTTTCTAGAACAACGCAGTAATAATGCCACCACTTCCTTTAACCTGCTCACCAGTGGCCCAGGGTCCCACAGAATCTTAGATTCACTTCAGCCTGCAAAGAATGGGTATGTGCTCTCTTCAGGAAGGAATGCTTTGTCCATATTCCTGATAAATTGGAGCTATCCATGGTTTATCCACCACATCCAAAAGAAAATTGCCAAGTTATGTGGATTATAGCCCTTTAAGGAATGAAGAGATTCAAAAAATAGGTGCAAGTTTGTGAAGTGATACTGAAAACAATGGTTTATGTGTGGTAACATGCTACTACCATGTTTCAACTATAGCAGAGAGATCTATGGGAAGATGAGGGCCTAAGGATTTCTATTGCATTTGGAATGTACTTTCAGGAGTGTGGTACCCATAATATGGTGATTATGTACAGAACAAGCTTTCATAGGTTTAGGAGTTGACCAGTGATAGGGAAATAGATAATGTGAATTTGGATTACCCTTTTGAGACCTTTAGTTGGGAAGAGGAAGAGACAGACAGGATAATAGCAAGGAAGGTGTCATGGGGTCAAGATACGAACTTTAAGGATGGGAAAGACTGGGGGATAGGAGAGAGATTGAGGACATGGTGGGAAAGAGGGTAACTGAGTAAAAAACTAGACAGGGTAGGTAGGGAGGCTGTCTTGTAACCCTGTACAAGAGGAAGAAAAATAAGGTATGTATGGAGGCTAAGAGTGAAGGCATGGAAGGGATGCCAAAAGGAGATCACTTCTGACAACGTGAATTTTCTCAAGGGGGTAGGAAGCCAGGTAATCTTCTTTGAACAGGAAGTGGAGACTGAGAAGGGGCTGGAGGAGAGTGGTGGAATTTGGGGACAAAGGTCAAGGGCATGAATGAGAAGATGACAGGACAAGAGAGGGATTGAACAGCCAGCTGAAGTGGGGATCAGGACTCTGTTGTGCCCCAGATTACATGCTTGTGTGATTCCCCCAACGGTGTTCAGCTTTTGTGATAGGAGGGGAAAGGAAGTTTGTAGCCTTCTCCTAGACATGGGACGGACTTTGTTAGGCGGCTGGTGAAAGACAGCAGAATAAGGAAATGGAGGATGCTGGTGAGAAGGTTGTTCAGATGGTCAGTAGACTGTTCCATGAGGGATGAGACAGTATTAATTTCGTTCACCACTCCCTACTACCTGCTTAGTGCCTGGCACATAATAGATGCTAAAAAATGTATTTGTTGAATGAATGAATAATGCTTAGATTGGGAAGAACAGTAAAAGAGGCCATGAGTGGGCTAATAGGCTAGGAGAAAATGAAGGGATGAAGACAATGGTAGTATTTATAACATTGAAGACCAGGTGTGGTGGGAGGTAGATGGGAGTAAACTGAAGGATGAAAGATTATGGCCAGAGAGTGAGATTTGGGATTTAAGCTTCCAAGAGGGAACATTTCTTTGTGATGATCCAGGGCAAGGCGCTGAGTGGGTGGATGAGGTGGAGGTGGAAGAAGATGAGTGTAATTGAGAAGATCAAGGAATTCCTGGGTCAGGATGCAGGATGGATCACACTCTCAGAGGCAAAACTCTCCAAGGATGATGGTGAGGAAAAGTGGGGAGCATCATAGCATCCCAGAATCCCAGGGGTGGAAGAAACCTCATAGGTGGTTTGATACAACTTCCCACCAAACGATACCAAGAAGATTGACTTGGATAGAGTGGTAAGGTCTTAATATTAAAGGGGGGCCCTGGGGAAGGAGGAAGGAATAATAAGCAGAAGAGGAAGGGCATTAGAGGTCAAGAGAGAAGCTCATTCTTCTAGAACAGGAAGCCTAGTCATTTTCTGGGTGGAAGAGTGACAGGTTGAAAGTGGTATTTGCATAAGATCATGTTGGCAGCAATGTAGGGGTAGATGGGAGCAAGGAGAGACTAGAGGTTCTGGGTGGATCTTTGGGGGAGAAGTGAACCATGTCCAATTCCATGACCCACCACAGTTTTCCAAGTTGCCATGACCAGCATAATTTCTTCCCACGCAGTGGGTCATGCTGGTACATGTCCCCCGCATCTGTGTATATGACATGCTCCCTTCTGTTGCCTTAAGTAGCTTCTGATGATCCTGCTTCAAATAAAGCTGTGATGTTTGCTGCACAGACTGGTGCCTGCAAGTCTCTTCATCCCAACATGGGATGCTGTGTGTCTTCTTTATCAGATTGGCTCATGATGTCTTTTCTGGGAAACTTTTCATGGCTAGCTTCCCTCCACAGATTCCATTTCCATCCCTTCCTATAACTTCATCAGACACATAGCTATTACTGGCTCCATCTGTGCTTGTCTCATGTTCTGGGTAAGAGTGTCAGACTGTTTGCTTCCTACATATATAGAACACATCTCATTTTTCCTCTGAACTCCTTGTTCTATGACCTAAAAGGTGCTCAATAAATGCTTGAATAGATCTGTTTTTACTTAAACTTTAGCTCTCATGCTGTCTTGTGTGCCTTGCAATGAGTACGTTTCCCACAGATCTTTGAGAGCTGACTTGCCATGCCGTGAACTATTCCCATGGTGCTGTCTATAGAGGCGAAGCATGGTGTTAGGTCCATGCAGATGCTGAGGTGTGAACAAATGTGTATTCCAAGGCCAGTGTAAGCTCCTACTGAAGGCAGGAAGAACTCTGTAAACTCTAGTACACCTGAGCTTGTCTGACTTCTTCCCTTCTTTCCTTCTACCACATGCGACTAGAAGGTACTCAGGTCTCTCACTCAGGTCTCTCTCAGATGGCAGTGGGTCCATGTCTGACACCCAATCACGACTTCCTTTCCTTCCAGAGGAGATGCCACAGCAGCCCTAAGTGCTCCAGCTCTCCTAACCTCTCTGTTGGGAAGGCCTTCTGGCATCCCTCCCACTGGAGTGGGTCCTTTTCCTTGGCTCAGGTTCACCAGAAACCATCAGATTCTGATCTCTCCTTGTAGTTAGGGTGGCTGTTGCTATTACTCCAAGTGTGGAGTTCTTAATGAAATCACCCTTTTTATTTTGAGGACAATGCAGCCTCTCTGCCAAGCTCCTAGGGTGGTCAGCTTGCCACAACAATCATCTAAGGTAAGATTAAGGGGGCTTATGAGGATAAGAGAATGTGAGAATTCAAGGGAGGTTCAAGGCCTTCTGATGAGTCAGGTCCCTTCTCCCACCTATGGGCTATCTGGTTGCATTTCCTGTGCACTTAAAATGGGCTTGATACACAGGTGTCATTTTTAACAGAGAGGGAAGCCATCCACACAAATGGCAGCTAATTTACCAGTTTTTGTCTTAAAACACTATCCTGAACTCACATGTGCAGGGCTTGATCCTGCGCTTGGGGTAAGAGACAATCAGGGTGGGAGAAATGTCCTAAGGGAAAAGGCTTTCTTGTCCAGTGTGACAATGGAAGTGGGACACACACACACACACTACAGAATCCATGTAGGGGGGCAGTACTAGAAGCAGGAAAAGCTGGGCAGCAATTCATTCTACAAAACTTTCGAGTCCACCATGGGCCAGGCACTGTGCTGGGCGATGGGGGCACTGTTGGACCAGATAGATAAGACCCCCCCTCCCCCATGGTGTCTATTGTCGAGGGGGCAGGGCTGCAGCCTTCATGCGGGGAAGAGAAAGGAAAGGAATGCAGGCAGCAGAACCCACAGGAGCCTGAAAGGGGGAGGCTTCCTGGAAAGGGAACCTCGGAGGCACGTTTGAAAGGGGAAGAAACCTGACGTGGGAGTGAAATAGGGGATGTGGAGGCCGCCAGGACAATGAGTTGAACAGGAGCAATAAAACCACGCAGGGAGCCACAGGAAGACAGAAGAGACATTGGAGATCTCTTGGTCACCCCAATAGTGAACAATGTTAATAATGCTCAGATGAATGTCTTTGGTACTGAGTCCACTCATTCAGGCCTTTGTGTCAGTCTGGAACATTCTCATCACTGTGGCTTGGATAGCAGAGGTGCCGCTTGTGTTATAGAGCCAGGGACACACCAGCAGAGGCTCTCTGGTGAATTCCATGGGGACACACTGTGAGATTTGTAGGCACTACAGTTAGGAGGGAGCCCACTTTCCACTCTGTCTTCCCAAACTCTTCCCAGACTCCGGTGTAGTGTTCGTTCTGGGAGGCAGACAGCATAGCGACATCAGTGGACGCCCAGGGTTTGGGGGAATGAAAAAGTCATGGAGTTACCTAATTGAACCTGCTGCCTCCTGAGAAGCTGGTGCCTGGGGCCCTGGGACTGGGCCATGCCTGGCAGGAGCCAAGCTCATTCATTAAGGGAGGGCCTTGGTTCAGTAGTGCACAAAGTCTATACAAGGCTAATTACAGGAAAGACTTGAAAAGGAGACTCTGGGATTACAGCAAAGGAATTGGTGTGGGGATTAGTTGTAGCCAGAGAATGAAACTTTGGAAATCATCCAGTTAATGAACCAGTTCACTGGGACTTATAAAAGGGGCCACCTACTTCCCTGTGTCAGAAGGTGCCCTTTCCTCCGAGGCATCTGAACCAGGACATCTTCCTGTGCCCAGAGAAAATGATGAGCCAGCAATCCAGCAGGCTGTCCCAGGCCACCAAAGGCTCACGGGGTTGCTCTGCTGTCATGGCGTCCAGCCAGAGCTGTATCAGCCCCACCAGGTCCCAGTCAGCCTTGTGCTCTGGGGGAGGCAGTGCCTCCACAGACTGTGCCATGATAGGAGATGCCTTTGGCAGCTAGAGCATGTACAGTCTTGGGAGGAGCAAGAAGATCTCAGTGTGGCCAGATGTGCTGCCCAGGCTGGGGGCCCAGCATGTGGTTACTCAGGTGCTTCTGGAGGGAGCCTGTGTGGGGCTAGAGAAAGAGGCAATGGAGAGAGATGTGGTTTTGGAGGTATTCCTGGTAGATCTGGGAACCTTGGGAGTTCAGGGGGCTTTACCCTCAGCATCCAGGAGGTGATCATCACCCAGAGCCTCCTTCAGTCCCTGAACATGGGAATCGACCCTCAGATCAGGGAGGTGAAGACCCAAGAGATGAAGCAAATCAAGATGCTCAATGACAAGTTTGCTTCCTTCATCGACAAGGTGAGGGCCCATGGTGGGGTGGGGGCCTGGGAACACGAGGCCTGGGTTGGCTGTTGGTCTGCTCATGAGCAGGAGGCTGGGCAGGCCATGACCTCTCCTCAGGTGGGGTTCCTGGAGCAGCAGAACAGGGTGCTGGAGACCAAGTGGTGCCTCCTGCAGGAGCAGTTGGCCACCTCCAAGGCCAGCACCAATGACCTGCAGCCCTTCTTTGAGTCCTACACCAGCTGCCTGTGGGCCCACCTGGACAGGCTGGGTGAGCATCATCAGCTGGATGGAGAGCTGAGCATGATGCAGACACTCATGGAGGAATACAAGAGGAAGTGAGTGAAGTCTAGGTGATTGTGGTGCAGGTCAGGAAGTGTGGAGGCTTTCCAGCTGGGAAATTGTTGGTGCATGTCCTCAAGGACCTGAGTTTATAGGCCACAAGACGGGGTGTCAGGATGGGGGTCTGATGAAAGGAGGAACTTCTCTCTTTTGATATTTGTGTTGGTGCGAAGGAAAATAAGGTGTATGTCACAGCATGGGCATTTAGGGAGCTCCTTTAGACAGAGGAAGATGTCAGGCACTCTAGTGTTAACAACAGTGGATCTCATCCTTTGTTGTTTACCAGAATCATTTTGGGAGCTTTATAAATTCTGAATGTCCAGGTTGCACTCATGACTCATTGAATCAGAATTTCTGGGCATGGGAGCCAGGCATTTGTAGCTTTTATGGAGCCCCAGATGATTCCAAAGTACTTCCAAGAGTGAGGACCAGTTAGAGAATGTGTTTGTCCTGGGTAATGAGGGAGATTCAAGGAGAGGTAGGACACGTATGGAGAAGAGAACAGATAGGAGCTTCAGGGGAAGGTGGAAGGTGGCCTTGGGAGTGACCAAGTGTCTTTGTTCATGAGAACTAGACTGACTCCATGCAGTGGAGAATCCAAAGACCTCTATGAATGTGCTGTCCAAGAACACCAGGGATTATGTGCCAATTCCACCACATGTTTTATCTCCTTCTATTTCTAATACCCTGTAGTGTCAGAAACGGCCCAATGTGCTCTTAAAGGCCCTACCATCATAATAAAGCATACCACTCAACTGGCTTTAGCCTGGTTTTATCCAGGGAATAGTCACCAGCAGCCTTGCCCCAAGTTATACTCTAGATCCTGGAATAAACACCTTTCCCTGGGCACATGTGCACACAACCTTGGCTCAGCCACCCATGACCTCCCTCCTTTCTTATAGGTATGTGGATGAGTTTAACAAGGGCTCAGAGGCTGAGTATGAGCTCATGGTTCTGAAGAAGGTGAGCAGGCCAGTGGGAAAGAGGCACAAGGAGGAGATGGCATGAGGGAAGGGGGAATGGTGGCGTCTTCCCAGGATGTGAGACTTGATAATACTTTGCCCTGAGCAGGATTCCAAGTGTTTTCCTGTTGTTGATGGTTAGAACCCAGGACAGTGCCAACCTTGAGTCTGAACCTATGCCCTGAGGGTTTTCTTTCTGTAGCTAAGATATCTCTCAAGTGTGTTTGGCTCATCAGTTGCAAAATTGCTTTGAGCCAGTCCATACATATTACAGTTTATTGCCAACTATTAATAACTACAAAAGTCAATAATAAAGATCTTTTCTAACACTAAGCTCAATTGTGAAAACTCTCTGCTGCAAGTGTAATGTCTGGTTTAAGTGATTTTTGCTCCCACAACCATGTAAACATGATATCAATATTCTTTTTTTAAATGTTTATTGATTTATTTTTGAGAGAGAGAGAGAGAGAGAGCGCGCGCGCGAGAGAGAGCCAGCACAAGTGAGAACAAGTGGGGGAGGGACAGGGAGAGAGAGAGACACAGAAACTGAAGAATGCTTCAGGCTCTGAGCTATCAGAACAAAGCCCAAAGCAGGGCTGCAACCCACAAACTGTGAGATCATGATCTGAGCTGAAGTCAGATGCTTAACCAACTGAGCCACCTAGGTGCCCCAGTATCAATATTCTTAAATGCAATGGTAATGAATGACAGTAATATTGAAGCTAAGAAGGTTGGTTCTCTGTTTTTTACTTTCAGGATGTGGATACTTCCTGCATGACCAAAGTGGACTTGGAAATAAAAATGGAGATTCAGACCAGGGAAGTCAACTTCCTGAGAGCCCTCTTTGAAGCTGTAAGGACCTCTATACTTTCCTCTAGGGTGGAAGCCACAACATGGGGTGTGAAATTTTGCTTGATTCTGGGGATTCAGCTTCGTTTGTGAAATCTATTTGGCAACAAACATTTGCAAAGTCTTTCCCATATTTATCCCTATTTCTTTTTCATTTTTTCCATTTTATGCCTCCTTAATAATATTGCTTATGTTCTACTTCCCATGGCTCCAGGCTTTCAGAAATCTGCAGCCAATGTCTTTAAAATCTCCATGTACATAGATTCCCAAGGGAAATTCTTGGGAGAGTAAGGGAAATACCTCATGCCTGCTGGGAAGTTTCTTGCTGCCTGGTTTCTGGATCTCTGTTTTGTCCCCTTCCCTTCCCTTCAGTAAGATTTAGTCTTCTAGATTCAAACAACATTCCTGAGCCAGTGCATGGAAGGTTTAGGGCACCCAGAGAGATGACAACACTGTGCAATGGTGTGCTCCTGTGGGCATGTAGGAGTACAACCAGATGCTGTTAGAATGCAGTGATATGTCTGTCATCCTGTTCATGGACAACAACCGGCATCTGGACCTGGACAGCATCATCACTGAGGTCAAGGCCCAGTATGAGGTGATCACCCAGAGAAGCAAGGCCAAGGCTAAGAAGCTGTACCAGGTCAAGGTAAATAAAGATCACTGCATCAGTCTAGACTCACCCAGGTCTCCTATTCCTTCACTTCCAGCCCCTCCTTGCCCTATCTCAGATAATGCACATTTTGTTCAGTGGGAAACCCCCTGAAATATCTATCACAAATATCCATAATTTGCAGTGCTTTGCATTCTACTACCTGATATCTTTAGGGGCAGCTGTGATTTTTAGTTAAGCAATACATTTCATTCTGAATGCCTGCTGGACTTCCATGTAATATTAGAACTTTCTGGACTAACTGCACTTCCATTCTCATTTTATCTTATTTTTCATTTTAGGTGGAAGGAGAGGGGCAGAGGGAGGGAGGGAGGGAGGGAGGGAGAGAGAGAGAGAGAGAGAGAGAGAGAGAAGGAGAATATTAAGCAGACTCCATTCTTAACGTGGAGCCCCATGCAGGGCTCAATCTTATGACCTTGGGATCATGACCTGAGTCCAAATTAAGAGTCGTACGCTCAACTGACTGAGCCTCCTAGGCTTCCCCTATTCTCCTTTTAACACACACGTATTTAAGGGTTAGGGATAATCCCTCCCTATCTGCTCTACACCTTCCAGCTTGAGGAGCTGCAGACTACAGCCAGCGGGTATGGTGATGACTGGAGGAGCACCAAGAATGAGACTGCAGAGCTGAACAGGATGGTCCAGAGGCTATGGGCAAAGATTGAAAGCACCAATAAGCAGGTTGGTGTGGCTCCCCGAAGCCTAGGATTGTAGCTCTGATGCTGATGGGGCATCTGAACCTAGCAGGGTGGAAAGCCTTTCAGGTCCTCATTGGAACCTACAGGGGGCTTCCCAGGAAATACCATAAAGAGCTATGTCTTCATGTATGTTACCTTTATTCCTGCCCATCATCTTCAAGATAGAATGGTCTTCCCTCATTTCATTGGGTGTAGCCCCAGACTCCATGAAATATGTGGGATTGAGTTTCTGGGGTCTCATACCATGGAGTATGAGATTTAAGAGATTGGGAAACAGGTCACCAATATCTCTGGGTAAGGATTCAAATCACCTTTGGAATTTCCTAGCATAGTGTAGCTACATGGATATGAATGATATGGGCAGAAGAAGTTAGCATGGTTAATAACACAGTACACAGGTTAGAAGTTTTCATTAGGACAGTTGGAGGGAGACCTGTGTTCACCTGCGATGTGCCCAGGTTGTTTTAAAGATTCATGCCTTCTCTTTATTTTCCTCCCATTTCAGAATACCAACCTACAGGCAACAATGGCTGACACTGAGCAGCAGGGTGGATGGACCTTCAAAGATGCCCAGGCCAAGTTGGCAGAGCTCAAAGAGGCCCTGCAGCAGGCCCAGAAGAAGTTGGCTTATCTCTTGAGTGACTACCAGAAGCTGATGAATGCCAAATTGGCATTGGATGCGGAGATCACCACCTACCAGAAGATGCTGGTTGGCAAGGAGTGCAGGTGTGTGGGAACTCTGGCCAAGGCAAGGAGGACAACTTGAGAATCAAGTTTCAAAGGCTTGTATGCTCCTTGGTTAGACGTAGTAGCAGGGAACAAAGGAGGGTATCAACAGATGCTTGATTAACTGAATTATACTGCCTAGCATTGCCCCTTTGGGCTCAGGGACAACACCAACTTTATGCTGAATAGTTAGTGCTTTCCAACAGGCATATGGTGCTCCCCAAAGGCCAAAGTCAGCCAATCCTGGTATGGTGGAGAATATAGGATGGGTAGTAGGTGGTCCTGGTAGCCTGCTCCTCCTCTTCTCCAAACTGGTTTCCACTTCTCTCTGCATCAGTCTCTCTTCTTTGCCTTTTCATCTCTGGCACAGATAAGAGCTGTGTCAATTTTGGCCAAGGTGATGGCAGAGTCAAGTATCCAGAGACACATTATATCTCTGTTCTCTGCATTCCTATCCTAGAATCCCAGTGAAGCCCTTCTCATGTCTAACTTCAATCCTTGATGCTGCAGTTCATATTATTGTACTCTGGCATCCCAGGGGATAATTATGAACAGAGATGCTGAGAGGAACCACCATGAGGTTTCCATGATATTTATTTTTTCCCAAACAGGATGTCTGGGGAGTGTCAGAGCCCATTGTGCATCTGTGAGTACCTTACACACTCCATTTCTATTGTTTGAGATGATTTCTTGTGGCTTTGCTTCAGCTCGCCTACCTGCAAATTGTCTTTTCTACAGTTTGATTCCAAGAGTAAAAGAAAGGGAGGGGCAAAGGGAGAGACATATTTGGGTAGGACTTATCTAATGTCCTCTCCAGTGTATGTCCTGGATTCCCCTGCAGACAAAGAACTCTGTACCATGGGAGGACAGGCTCCTTTTTTTTGGATTTTTCTCTGCCGCTCAATCCAAAGACAGGAATGCATGCAATGGACGTTTAGATAGACAGATGACACTGAACAGCCCCCCCCCACCTTTTTCACAGTTGTGGTCAACCACACATCCAGCAGCAAGAACATTAATGTTGGGGGCAGCAGCAGCAGCAACAACAATGATGGCATTCGGGGCAACAGAGGTGGCCAGGGCATTCGAGGGGACAGTGAGTCCACAAATGTGGGGAAGGGCATCCAGTCCAGAAGCACAAGAATCTCCATGGATCAGAGTCCCAGACTGAGCAGTTGATCCTCCTCCTTGGCTAGGATCGGGCAGACCACCACCAACAGTGACCAGAGCTCCTGCATCAAATACTGAGAGTGGGCCCTGATGCGGGACTGTAGGAATTTCCCCTGCCTTTAGCCACACCTCTCTATAATCGCTCCTCTATTCTAAAATACTCTCATCCGTTTGGAGGCTCAAAGCCAAGAAGGGGCCCAGGTAGACACTGTCAAGTTAGGGTTTTGTGCCTGAGCCCATCACCCATTCTACTACTGCCCATTGTTCCCTTGTATATAAACTCTTCCTCGACTCTTCTCTGCTCTCTGTTTCTTTTTATTCATTAAATGACAATATGTGATGGTGGATTTGACTCTATGAGTTTTTCAGAATAATAGGGACCCATGAAGTTTGCTGAATCAGAGGGCAACACACACAAAATGTGGCCTGCAGGATGTTACATTAGCAGCTATGTATGGAGTGAGAGAAGAGGAGTGGAGAAGGGTGCTGAGGGAGTCTTTGGGGCTAAGCCAACTGAGTCAGACTTTGCCCAACTTCCATGCTGTGCTTCACTCTTTTTGGATCTATCCCAGGGCAGGACACACCCTAGGGCTGGCACACTTCTCATCCTGGCATCAGTAATCCTTGCCAAGAATTCCAAATGGCTCAGTGACAGCCAACTAACTGCAGTGCCCAGCCTGGGTCACCTCTGGGCGCAGCCTTTCTTTATCTCCTCCCTTGGGGGCTTTGGGCTACAGTGGTAGGAGAACATGGTCAAACGCTGCCCTTGTGTCCTCATTCCTTATGATTCAATGACAATCGCCCCTCTTTCCAGTAAGACTCTGTAGCACTCTGTCTCCCCTTTCCTCCCACATCTTGAGATCTCAAGGCTCTGGAAAATCAGTAAATAAAAAAAAGTTTTATTAAGTAATTTCCACCTCCTCAGACACTGTTCAGAGAATTTCACACATAAATAATTTAATCTTCACAATGATCCTATGAGGTAAGCATGATTATCCTCACTTTATAGATGAGAAAAATGAGCACAGAGACATAAAGATCACACTATGCCAAAGGTTCAGTTAGCAAGTGGAACAGCTGGGGTTGAACATGAGTAGTTGGACCCTAGAGTCCATGTTTGTAACTTGGATGCTTGTAACTTGTGCGTCCATACTAATGTCACATGTGTGGTTTTGTTTTTTTCATGATAGATTTGCAGGGTGAAATGTCTTTGGTCTTTGAAGGCAGAAGCAGCCCTGATTTGTCCTTGGTTCTGAGATCTGGTCCAGATACCTGGGGGACTCAATTCCTCCAAACTTGACTTCTCAGTCCCACCTTTATGTCTGACTATTTACATGTGCTCACAGATTTTCCACTTAAGATCAAGTAATGTTAATGTTAATATTTGTTTCAAAGTTCAAATTTAAAATAGACCCAGACTTTGTCTATTTTGTTTGGTTCCCTTTAAAACTAAGAACAACAACAAAAAAGTCTCAAAGTTTTTATGGATAATAAAACTTACTAATTTAGGATGTTTGCCTTTTTGTCTCAGTTGCTGGGCAGTATTTGTCATTGGATGCTTAGCATACTTGCTTCCTCTTTAAAAACATGGATTATTACTGTTATTACTGTTATTGTTTTTTGGATTTTATTTTTAATTTAAATCCCTTATTGGGATGAGAGGGGAAATAAAAATAAAGAAAATTGAGAAGACAGTCTTGATCAGAGCTAGGCTCATGATGAGCAAATTGAAAACTGGACACTCACAGAGGAAGAGAGTAACATAAAATATTGGCTGTTAGTAGTTGCTAATGTGATAATAAAAATAATATCTACCTCTCAGGGATGTTTCAAAGAATACATGAAATAATATACATGAAAATATTTTATAAAATGAAAATATTCATACAGGTATTATACTATCTGTCTATGAATTTTGATGAGCAACTAGATTATAAGCTCTTTAAAGAGAGGGACTATGCCATATACTGTTTGTATCTTATGTAATATCGGACAGAAAATGCCCCCCCGACCCCATCCCTACCCCTGAAAAGGCTAATCTGATTTCTTTTTTAAAAAAATCATTTAAATTTTGAGAAAGAGAGAGAGAGAGCACATACACGCACATGTTGGGGAAGGGCAGAAAGAGGGAGACAGAATTCCAAGCCGGCTTCGAATTGTCAGCACAGAGCACAATGCGGGGCTCAAACCCACGAACCAACAGCTCATGACCTGAGCCGAGATCAAGAGTCAGATGCCTAATTGACTGAGCCACCCAGGCACCCCAGGGCTAATCTGATTTCTAACAGAATAGGTTAGTTTTAAATGTTTTCATATCTTATAAGTATATATCAGTAGAATCATACAGTTTGTGTGTGGACTCTTTTGCTTGGCACAATACAGCGAGATTCCTCCAAAAGCAGCTATGTGGTTGTAGATCATTCATTCTCATTAGTATGGTGCTGTATGGCTAACCCCGTTTATTTACATACTCTGTTACTGTTGGACATGGGGTCTGAGTCTAGTTTTCAGCTTTTATGAACAATCCTGCAATGCATATTTTAGTACCCGTCTTGTGGTGACTACATGAATGCACTCAACGGTTTGGGTACATCTAGCAGTGGAACTGTTGAGTCCATAGGGTGTGATATGCTCAGCTACAGCAGATACTCTTTCCCAAAGCAGCCATCCTCATCCTTGACAACACTTGGCACTTGATATTTTCTTTTTTTGGTAGTTTAGCCTTTTTGGAGGTGATTCTGTTGTATATCTTTGTGGTTTTAATTTGGATGTTGAGCTCCATCATGCATTTACTGGCTATTTGGGTATCCTTTTCAATGCCAGTCTACTGCCCATTTTTCTATTGGGTGGGTTGTCTGTCTTTTTCTTGTTAATTTACAAGGGTTCTTTATATGGTCTGGATATACGTCCTTTGTCAGATATATGAATATTTCTTCCCACTCTGTGGGTTGCCTTTTCACTCTTTCATGGAGCTTTTTCATAAATAGTTACTTAATTTTATAAATTCATCATATTCTTCTTTTGTGTCTTGCTTTTTGTGTCCCATACTTTGCTCTGTACTCAAAGGTCATGAAGACATTCCCTGGGATCTTCCAAAAGGCTTGCTGTTTTACCTTTCATGTTCAGATCTGCCGTTGACTTTTGTGTATGGTTTTTTTCCCCATACAGACATCCAACTGGAAATTCTGTAACAGTTAATTATTAAAAGAGAGATGTCCATCGGTTAATCTTGGTGGTAAGCACACAGATGTTTGCTGTATTGTTTTCTGTATGATTGAAATATTTTACAATTAAAAATAAAATGAAAAATATTTGAGTATTGATGTTTCCCTGGGTTTCCTCTTTGATCTACAATTCTTTTCTTGCTCCATATTCTTCCTGGGTGAGTTTGCCCACTGCCACTCTATCCATCTATTTATTTAAATTTCACCAAGTACCAATTCAGTCCATGTACCATGAGGTTGCTGGCCTCAGAGATGAATATAACATGACTGTCCCCTAAGGGACTTATGGTCTGGTATATATAGTGACAAAAAATTGCAGTAAAGGTCCTTGGAGTAGCTATTCTAAAGAACACCTCAGAGCTCATGTTCTCTTCTGTATGAGTGTTTTGTCATTCCTTCCTCCTCTTCTTGTCCTTTACTTATTTATAAATTTTAATTTGGGAGAGAGAGAGAGAGTGGTGGGGGAGGAGCAGAGGGAAAGAGAGAGAGAGA
>CM053571.1:59258081-59336620 GCA_028646485.1 Cryptoprocta ferox
CTTTTAACGGTGTCTCTTGGTTTCTCTTGTTGTGCCTTTGATTATTTTATTTCTCTGGTCAGTGATATCTGGGACTCTCCACCACGTGTACTTTGGCTTGTTTCTTGAGGTATCCCTGAAAAGGAAACAGACTAGCATACAGGGAACAAAAGCTTGCAGATGCACAGACAGATCAAACAAACAAGCAAGCCAAAAGGGGAAAGGAAGTAAAGAAAAGGAAAGGAAAGGAAAGAAAAGAAAGAAGAGAGGAAAAGAGAGAAGAAAAAGAAACAAAAAGAAAAACAAAAAGAAAAACAAGGTGGGGACAGAGACAGCAAAAGACTGTGGACAGTCTAAAAGCATATAACCAGCCAAGAGGAGAGATAAGAATATCCTAAGGGAAATATATCTGGATGGCAGCAGAAAAGAAGGAGAAGCAAAGAAAAAAGGAAAAAAAAAAAAGACAACTCCCCTGTGTGGATGGGCGTGGTTTGGCGTCAGGTCAGGTCTCGGGGGCTGCTCTCTCTGAGGCCCCGCCTTGGTGGTTGCGGGGAGAAGAATGGCCTCACTTCAAGCTTTGCTGTAACCAAGTGTTACAAGCCGCCCTTCTGAGTCCGATCTCCCTCTGCCGCGGGCGACCCAAACTGTATTCTCCAAGCTCCGCCTCATGTCCAAATCCTAGTCCATGCAGTTCAACACTGTCACCGGGGATGAGATGCATTCCCGCTGGCGTCCGGCCTCCCTGCCCAGCTTGCGCTGCCCTTTTCGCGGAGCTGCTGCCGCCGCCGCCACCACTGCCGCTTTTCAAGGTGCCTTTCGTGGCGCCGCCACCACCGCTTTTCGCACGGCCGCCGCCTTTATCTGTGCCGCCGCCTTTCACGGTGTGGCTTGGAATGGATGCCGCTGCCACTGCGCCCAAGGAAGAATTTGCCAGCCAGATGGGACGGATTTCTCTCCCCGCGCCCAGCAGTTATATATGGGGAGACGGGCGAGTTTTTCCTCCCTTATAGATGCTTCTATGAGCGTTTTCCGTCTCTCTTTCTCTTCCCCTGGTCTCTCCGGGGCACAGCGCACTCTCCCTGTCTTGGACTGGGGCTCCTTCCCCCTGCACCACTAGGACCCGCCCGTCCCCTAATTTCCCAGATCACAGTCACTCACTCAGGCATCTTTGAGGTTGTCTTCTTTCTGGCGTCTGTTTCTTCTTTCCCCCACTTGCAAATCCGAGTTTTATCACTTCAGTCCTTCTCAGTTCAATTCATGTGGGCGTGCGCAGATTACAGAGCTCCCTGCTTCTCCCCCATCTTGTCCTTCTTTTCATCCATTTCAGTGAGTTTTGACATAGGTATATCCCCATGTAAATACAACCAAAATTAAAATATAGGATATCTTCCAAAATTTTCTCCCAAGCTCCTTTCCTGTCAGTCACCCGCCAGCCCTCAGGCCCTGGCTGGGGCTTGCTTTCTGTCACTACAGGTTACTTTGCCTCTTGTAGAATTTCATATAAATGAAATCATACAGAGTGCATTCTTTCTGTGTCTGGCTTCTTTCCCTTATCATGGTGTTTTGGAGACCCATCAGATACATGTATGCCCCAGGCTGTGGTTCACCTTTCCTTGCCTTTTCTCAGTGATGTGTTTCGAAACTCCCTGCTGGCTCTCCAGTGCTCTGGTGGTGCCTCTGGGTCATTAGCATTTGCTCCTGCATCTAAAGGATGGCCGCTCAGCCCAGCCTCTTGTACTAGACAAAAGTCTATATGTGGTCTGAAGACAGGACAGGTGACTCTCTCTTATTGCTCCCACATACCTTCATAAAGATGTGGAAGTTTTCCTCCTTTAAGAAGGTTGCTTATGTTATAGGGATTAGTGCATCAGAGTTAAAGCAAACTGGAGCTTAAAAAAAATACAGGTGCCTGGGCCATATTCTCCAAGATCCTGATTCAGGGTCTCAAGAGTGACGCTTGAGGATCTGGATTCTTAAGAGCCGCCCAAGAGGTCCTGATGTGCAGTCAGCCCTGAGGCCACTGCCCACAAAGTGAAGCCTTGATTCTGAGGCATAGTACAGAGACGCCATCATAATCAGTCTCAACCTTCTGTATCACCTGTCCCTCCTTCCATGTCCTCTATTCTGCAAGCATGTGGGGTCTCTCACCAACCCTCCCTGCTCACCTGTATTTGAAATGTTTTCCTCTTTTGGGGATGCCTTTCTCTTCTTGTCATCTGGTGGGCCCACTCCTACTCATCCCTCAATACCCCACTCAAAATTGCCTCCTTTATGATGCCTTCCATAGCCTTTCTTCCTCTTATGCCCATAGGGCCACTGTCCAAAACACTGACCCTGATGTGATATAAGGAGTTGTTTACATGACTGGCTCCTCCTTCAGTGCAGCTGTGAGTTTCTCCAGACCTTCGACCCTGTCTTGTGCAGAATTATGTTTCTATCAGGTAGCCTGGTGCCCAGCGCAAGTAAGTGCTTGATGAATGACTGCTGAGAGAGTGAATGACGTCTGGAGAGCTGATTGCATGGATGGTGGTCCTTGTTGTATCCCTTGCAGGGAATGGCGTCCCAGGGAAAACAGGGGCTGGCTACCCCTGCCTGGGTTCTCTGAGCGTTGTGCCTGACCCTCACTCCCAGCTCTGGTGTCCATGCCTTTTGGGAGAAAGCAGAGTCAGTGGGTAGGTTGGGGCAGAATTTGCCTTCTAACTGTATCAGTTTTCAAACCTCGTTCATGCTTAATGCTTTTGTTGTTTTCCCTTGGGGTTACAGATCACTTGAGAGCATTTTGTCTGTGAGTCATGGGAGGGTGTGTGTCTCTGTGTGGCATGTTTCCCCATTTGTCTGTCAGTCCAGATAAGTGAAAGGATTTTAAAAAGTTGAAGATAGTCTGCAAATGTCAGATGTTATTAAGTGTTGGCACGTATGCTTATGAGGCTGTGGCTTGGCACTTTTTGGAAACAAGAACTTCTCAAGTTGTACAAGGCTGGCTGGCTGGGTGCTGAGGTATAGGGACCATCCCAAGTATGGTCCTGCCCTCCATGGGCTTTCCCACTGGTTGAGGGGAGGAAAGACATTCTTGTCTGACTTATGGACATGGTAGGGGCAATGGTGTCCCAGAAGCTGCAAGATAGGACACCACTAGGCCTGGGTTGCTTGCTGGTTTCTAAATTATGGGTCAGTTTGGGTATAAAGAAAAGGGGAAGGGGTTTTAAGCCAGAGGATTCTTCATGATCCCTGGAACAGAGGAGGAGCCAGTCAGAAGGGGTCAACATAGTGCCCAGCACAGAATGGTGCTCAGGAAGGGTGGCTGGGGAGCAGATGAGGGGGAGGGTGGAGGAACCTCACCCTAGGGTCTCATTTAGAGGTGGGGCTACTGGCTGTGAACCACTTAGTGTCAGCGTGGTCCATGGCCCTGGCCTGTGGCCCATTCATTGGCTTGCAAAATTGGGACTCTGATACTCACTGGGAAAAGGTGAGATGGTGTAGCACCCATCAACTACCCCCTCTGCTGGAGAACTAATGCAAAGTTGCAAGGGAACTTGCTGGGGGCCACGCTTAGACAATAGGGTCCTGCTTGTGCCTTGGCTTCTGGTTCCACGCTCTGTTTTCATCTGCCATTTCCCAAACTTGATCAAATCCGAGTCAATTGTTCTGTTCCATGAGCTGAGCTCTGGGTAGGAACAGACACAGAGCGCTGTGTGGGGTCCCAACAGGAGGCCTTTTCCAGAGACCTGAGTCTTGCCTGGCTGCTCCCCAGATGTGGGCTCCAGATTGGGACAGAATGGGAGCAGAGGCTCTGCCGCTTGCTGTCTGTGGGCCATTGGACAGGTGATTGAACTTCTGAGCCCCAGTTTTCCTCATCTGTGAAATGGAGCTACTATGTGCCCTTCCCTACAGGGTTGCTGGGAGGGTGGAAGGGAAGAGATCCGTGAATGTTAATCATTGAACCCGCCACCTGGCCAGCGCGCCACAGCTTGCCTTTCTCATGCTCTTCCAGTCCCTTAGTTAACACAGTGTGTCTGCTCTTCAGTTTAGACAACACTTTATTGCACTTACCCCACCTCCCAATTCCCAGCAGCTTCATAGGCAGACCAGGAGTTTATCAGCTCCATTCTGATTGGCTAAATGGTGGCCCAGAGGGATCTGGAGCCTAGAAGCAGGGCTTCCTGTTTCTGTCCAGGGCGCTTTCCATGGTGCTGCTCCGATGGCCTCCTGGGGTGGCAGGGTCTGGGCACTTTGAGGAGGCCACCCATCCATCAAGGACCCTGTCTTTTAGGGTGGCAGCCACTGGCCTAAGACCTTTCCTAAGTTCTAGATTCTGCGAGGCTGGTCCCTCTCCAGTGTGACTTGGCTCTGAGCTCCCCTGGTGTTGAACAGTTCCCTACGGAGCAGGGTTCTCTCCAGTTGCAGACAACAGGGCGGCGGTTTGTCCCAGACACCAGAACACAGTCCCTCACCCCCCACCACCCTCGATCCAAGGCCTCCTGATTCAGTGCCCCCCATACTGATGCAGCCCCCCACACTTCTCTCTCCTTGACTCCTTCCCAGCTCCATTCGACCCCCTGCTTTCCTCGGCCCACATTACCTGCCATCTGCTGTGCTATGTGTTGCCAAGCTGGTCCTTAACCCTGAGCACCTGAATATGAGCCCCCTGTTTCCCAGAGAAGCCAGGGCTCCCTGCAGTCAGGAGCAATTTCTCCTCTGCCTCCCTAATTCCCCCAGTGAGAGGCCCGCATCCTCAGAACAGAGGGGGCCTTGGTCATGGTACCATCCTGAGAGACCTAGCCATGGCCATGGAGAGGAGGGGCTACAGGGCTCTGAGTCTCTCTGGAAACCCCTATGCCCTCCCCTCTGGGAAGGCCCAGCCTTGCTGTTAACAGCACACTCTGTTCCTCTTCCTAAGAGGCAGCTGAGGAGAACCCCTGGGCTTTATAGTTTGCAGGTGTGGGGGATTAGCAGTGGGCTTTGCCAGGAAGAAGGGATTTGGGATGGGCCCTCATTAGAGCCTCACACTTCCACCCCAATTTCTTTGGAATTTGTTCTATATGTTTAAAATGCAAACTGATTTCTCAGCATACTCAAACTGGGCCAGGTCGCTGGCAACCGTCAAGGGGTGGAAACCACTGAATTGTTCCAAAGTGTTTCCCTTAATAGCAATCATTGGAAAAAATGATAGGCAGGAAGCGGGAGGACAGTGTGGGGCATTTCCTCATTTGCTCCCAGGTCTCCTTTGAGGAAGGCAGGGGCCACACTGGAAAAGCATCTTTTGGATTTTGGAGTCAAGACCAGACTCACATGCCCGCGAAAAGAGTGGCTTTATATAAGCGTTGTTATGATGTCTCCTCCCCACAACTCCCAGACACAAACACACTCTCCTTCCACTTTCCCCAGGCTGACTCTGTCCACAGCATCACAGATGTCAGCGGGCTGAGGTGGTGGAGGGAATGGGGCTAGGACACTGGCGCCCTTTCTCCATTTCCATACCTCCTTTGAACCCTGGGCTTCAGTGGGTCCAACGTGAGCCCCCTGCTCAAGTCTGAAGCCCTGGATGCGCAGAAAAGGAAGATGAGGACAAGGAGACTCTGGTGGTGGCTGCGTCCAGACAGCCCCTGGGCTATGACTTCTCAGTCTGTGCCCCAACTCAGACCCAGTTGTCATGTCTTGGTTTCTCAGATTAGCGAGATGCTCTGGGCGAGAATCAGGGCCTTGAGGGAATGGGGCGGGCACCTAGGGGTGCAAAGGGGCAAGGAGGGCAGTTCCTGTCTGTGACATAAAGGGCTTCATGGGGAAGAGAGCATGGGTCAGGGCACTGTGATGAGAGAGCATGTGCGTGCGTGTGTGTGTGTGGTCTTACGAGTATATCTATCTGTATGCATATATTAGCGGGAATGCATGCTGTATGTGTTGTGTTTTGCTTCTCTCTCTCTGTAGGTAGGAATCTACCAGGCTGGATTCTGAGAGGGGGGTGCTGGATCAGGCAGAACCTCTACTTGCCAAACCTTTCTTAGCCTGTCTTCCTTGAGGGTCTTTGCGACTTTCCGTGTTTGAAGGGTTTTGGAATGGCTTAAAAGTTTGGCAGGTGGCTGGTTTAAACTGTTCCTCCCCGGGGCACCTGTGTGGCTCAGTCAGTTGAGCATCTGACTTTGGCTCAGGTCATGATCTCATGGTTCATGAGTTTGAGCCCCGCATCAGGCTCTCTGCTGTCAGCGCAGTGCCCTCTTTGGATCCTCTGTCTCTTTCTCTGCCCCTCCCTTGCTCGTGCTCATGCCCTCTCTCTCTCTCTCTCTCCCTCTCTCTCTCTCAAAAATAAATATTAAGAAAAAAATTCTTCAGAAAACTCATGATGGAAAAGAGCTTTCACTGGCATATGATCTGACTCAAGTTAAGTGGCCACTGCCCAGCTGCAGAACGGGGGTGATTTTTTATAGTTCTTATTCTTCTTAAATTTTTCTGGGGAGGAAACTCAACCTTCCCAGATGGGGTCTCTCACGTGAGCCAAGGGGAGGAGGCCTTCGGAATCCTAATGTGAAGAGGAAAGGCTGGTGGTCTCTCGGGCCTGGACGAGGTGGTCTATACTCGCTTCCTGGCTGGATTGGCCTTCCTCCAGCTTTCCCTTCCCAATGGGCCCCTGTCCCTGCCTGCTCCCCTCCCTCTTGTGGGCCTTGGCCATGGTTTGTACTTTCTCTCAGTCTACTGCACGTGCCTACCCTTCTTAGTCTGACCCTTCTCTCCTCCCCATCCCAGCTCTCCCTCCAAAGCCCCTGTGGCTGAGAACTTCTCCTGTGTGTGTTTCACACATGTGCTTTCTTCCCACTGGATGGCAAGAGCCCAGAGACAGCTGCTGCCCCTTCCTTGACTTTGGCATCTCCTCACCCCCTCTTTAGTCTTTCTCCTCCTGGCTCTTCCCCAAGGTCCTCGCTGGGGCTCTGCACCCATGCCATAATGTCTTGATGGCTGCCAGAGTGGCCGTGGGCATGCAGAATAGTTAGGGAAAAGCTGACCTGTCACTTCCTGGGTGGGAGTATAAGTCTTTTGGGGATCAGGGGCTGTGTCCAGCCCTGCAGGATGGCCCCTCTCCTAACTTAAGCTTATTTCAGGTGAGTAACCCTGGGAAAACAAAGCAATTTGGAAATTTGGGGTGATTACCAAGGTGTGTTGTGAATTTTGGACTCAACGTCTTGCTGCCAGGCAAACCAAAGCTGATAATACCTCAATTAGTTGGCTGGCACCATAAACCGGCCAAGCTCCCTGGCCCTATGTAAGGGCCATCCCTAGCCGAGAACTTCAGAAGGTGTCTGAGTTTCCTCTAGCCTTCCCATCCACCCTTCCTTTGGAATATCTCACTGTCCACCATGAGCCGCCAGGCCAGCTACAGCCAACAATCTTGCAGATCTTCCAGCGGGGGCCACCGCCAGGGCTTCAGTGGCCACTCAGCTGTGGTGTTGGGCCAGAGCCGGGTCAGCTCCACCAGGTCTTCCTCGACGTCCCGCTCAGGCCGGAGCAGTGGTGGGTCTGCAGCCTATGCCATGATGGGAGGAGATTTCGGCAGCAGGAGCCTCTACAATCTTGGGGGGAACAAGAAGATCTCCATCAGTGTGGCTGGAGGCAGCTCCCAGGCTGGAGAATTCGGGGGTGGCAGTGGGGGATGTTTAGGTGGCAGTGGTTTTGGAGGTGGTGGAAGAGGGATGGGAGGGGGCTTTGTTGGAAGGGCTGTGGGCTTTGGAAGAGCTGGGGGTTTTGGCAGAGGAGCTGGAGGCTTTGGAGGAGGTGCTGGAGGTTTTGGTGGAGGGGCTGGTGGCTTTGGTGGCTCTGGTGGATTTGGTGGGCCTGGTGGTCCAAGTGGCTTCCCTGGGGGAACCCAGGAAGTGACTGTGAACCAGAACCTCCTGCAGCCCCTCAATGTGGAGATCGACCCCCAGATTGGGCAAGTAAAGGCTCAAGAGAAGGAGCAGATCAAGACCCTCAACAACAAGTTTGCCTCCTTCATCGACAAGGTGAGCCCATCTTGGGACAGTGAGAAAACCTGGCCTACTGGTTTGGTCTCTTTTTCCTTTTCTTATGGATCTGAGGAAAGACTTGTGGGTTCATCCTGGACTTCATGGCATGGCAGCAGGTGGTGGGCCTGCTTAATGTAGCAGCAGATGATGGAAATATCTCATCCCCTGTTCGTCAGAGGCACTGCTGGGATTGTTGCTGCCATCATGGATGTCCCCTCACTGTTGTCCTCTGAAACCCCAGCATGGAATTCCTTCTCTGTGCCAGGAGAATTGTGAGCTGCATCCCTCTGAAAGAGAGGCCAACTCTGCCCAAGCTGGTTTTGTCTGAGAGAGGAGTCCATCTGCCATCAGCCTAAGGAGAGAGATGCAGGGAGGTTTTGGGAGGTGGGATGGAGTAGGGGTGAGGGGTACCTCCTTCTTGGTGGTTCTCACAGGAAGACTTCAGTATGGGGAGCTGGGGATGTTAAGGCCATTTGAGATTTGAATACATGTGTACACGTGCAAGTGAGGCTGAGATGTTTTCTAGGGATTTCTGTGCTCTGGATATTCCATGCAAGAAACACCATGGTAATTGTGGTGACCAGATGGTATGCACATTTGGGCAGCTGCTGACTGAGGGTTTCAACCATACTATTGAGTTTGATGTGGTGAAATCTCTTTTTGTGACCTTGGGACAATATTAGGCCTTAAAGAGAATGTTGGTAGGGACTCTTTGGCATCCCATCACTACTACATAAGTGTCCTGGGCAAAGCTGAAGGAGGAAAAGTGTCTTAACGTTGGAATACCCAAACTTTGTAGAGGTAAAACTGTTCAAAGTCTGGTGACCTGCCAATTCCCAGCAGACACTTGGGTGTCCAGATACATTATTCACAGAAAGGTAGAAAGGGATGTGGCAATGCTGCTCCTCTACAGAACAGAAGATGGGCTTCACCGCCTAAGGCCTTCTCAGCAGCAGCTCTCAATCATCTTTCAGTGGGGATTCTTGGATCTTGAGGGTCTTGAGTGTCCAGTGTAAGGACTGGCACAAGCTTGGTGCTCTGCAAATGTTTGTTGAATGGCCAATTGATTGATAGAGTTGGCCTTGAACTTTTAACTAGTGGTTCAGTTTAAATGCACCTGAGCCCTACATTTAACCAGGCTTGTCAGATGGGGCTGACTGTAGGTTCATCTGGACCCTGTTCCTGGAACAAGGGCTGCCTGAAAGCCAGTTGCCTATGGCTTTTGCCATTTCTCACATTAGTACAATATACCTGGCAGTCCTGCAAACCTCTTCCTGGGGACTGTATCTACTCTTGGATGCTGGAATCTCTTGCTATTTGTTGAATACTAAATGACTAAGGAATGAATGATTGAGGAATGAATGAGTGATATAGCAGGAAGATCATCAAGCCTAAGTATCAGGAAACGTCGGTTGTGTTTTGTTACTGACTTGCCATGTGCCCTTGGTCATCTCTGGGCTTCGGCTTCCTTACTTGTGCAGTAGGTCTCTGTCTCCCCTGCATTACCTCAATGCTGCTGTCCACACGGGATTAGCACTAAACTACTGCAGCATTACAAAATGCAGCCCTGCGGGAGAGAGGAGGAGACCCCTGGGACTTTGAGGAAGTCATGAACTGCCATGATTGGAGCTGGCCCCAGGCAGCTCCTTGGTGCTCTTCTCACTGGGCTGCAGGTGCAGTTCCTGGAGCAGCAGAACAAGGTCTTGGAGACCAAGTGGAGCCTGCTGCAGGAGCAGGGCTCCAGTTCTAATACCAACAACAACAACAACTTTGAGCCTTGTTTTGAGAACTACATCAGCAGCCTCAAGGCCTTCCTGGATGGGCTGCACACAGAGAAGGACAAGCTGCAGGGTGAGCTGAGGAGCATGGAGGAGCTGGTGGAAGACTTCAAGAAGAGGTGTGTGCTGTCCCGTCTCTGGGTGAGGCAGGTGGGCCTGAGGGTGGGAGGGGCAGGTGGCAGGAGGCCTGGGCTCTTGCTTCGCTCTGTTCCAGCTGGCTGCAAGCTTGTAGAATTTACCCCATCCTCCCTGACTCTCAATAGCCCAGTCTTTAAAGTAGTGGTTTATGGCTTGCTTGAGGCAGAAGTCCGTTTGAGAATTTAATGAAAGGGTATATATATATAATTCTGGGAAGTTCCAAGATACCCTGAAGATAACAGACTCAGCTAACATCCTCTGTCCTCCCTGGGCTAGACTGTCTTTAAGTTCTCCTCCGAATAGGAATTTTATTTCCCCTGTCAATAAGCCTCTCAGGGAGTAGCAACTTGCTGTGCCTTGGTCAAGTGCCATTCTGCCACTTATGAGCTCTGTGATCTTGGGCAAGTGCCTTAGCTTCTCTGTGCTTCAGTCTCCTCACTGTAAAATGGAAAGAGTGGGAGTATTTACCCTATTAATTGTAATGAGGATTCAATGAGTTAATACAAGCATAATTTATGAAGCAGGATCTGGCACATTCTTAGCAACTCATTCTTGGGTTTCATTAATTCGTTAAGTATCTACTGGAGGCCATGGGGTACTATACATGATTTGGCACCAACACCTCCCTCCCAAATGCACCTGGCAACTCAGCCATCTCCCTTTGGTCTTAGAAATGTTTTTCAAAAATCCAAAATTTTCCAGGAAGCCTTCTGGGATGAATCAAAATAGGACCCCACTAGGAAGGGGCTTCTACTCCAGTGTCTGGTAAAGACCATCACCATTATTAAGTGGTGTCTGGCACATAGCAGAGCATCTGTTGAATGAACTCTCACTTGAATTCAGAAGGGCTGTGCATTGCAATGACACATGTCTTGAGTGAAGCTGGCAGAAGTCCTGAGTCCATGTTACTTATGAGAAGTGCTCTGGGGCCATGGGGACATCCCAGAGAAGGTGGACCAGAAAGGTACCCTTTCCTCACAGGTATGAAGAGGAGATCAACAAGCGCACAGCTGCAGAGAATGACTTCGTGGTCTTGAAGAAGCTGAAGGATCCCTCCCCACCCTCCACCTCCCACTCCAAAGCCCCACTAAGCAGAGTGGTTCAAAGGTTGAGGGGAAGCATGAGTTTAGTTTTGCTAAGCTGAGGATCTCTCCTTTAGGCTATGTGTGTGAGGGCCAGGGCCAGGGAGGGAGCCCGCTGAGCAAGGCAGGCAGGGGTAGGGCTGGAAGGATCTTCGGGGCAGGCTATAAAGGTCCTGCCAGCCTTTGGCGATGCCTCTCCCTGATGGGCATGTAGGGTTTATGAATCTGATTAGGCCTTGATTTTGATTAGAAAATGGACAAAGGGAGGAAATAGGGTTTTGTGTTTTCAGGAGTACAGTCCCAGGAGCCATTTAAAGGAAATTTTGAGTGTTACACACTCACAAACCCTTCTCCCCCCGGGCCCAGTGTGGTGGCCCCAGCCCTGCTCTCCTTCCCCTGCTCAGCCCCTTAGCCTCTTTTGCTCCTCTTTGTTGGATATGCACCAGCCCAGACTGCCAGACAGTGGTTTAGTCCTGTTAGGACATGCCTGTCTGGCCCTCATTTCTCCTGAGGGGAAGGGCTCTGGTGGCCCCCTCCTCATGGCCCAGGACTGGGCCAGCCCATAGGCTGGAGGGGACAGTGTTGAACCGTCCCCCAGGATGTCGATGCTACCTACATGACCAAAGTGGAACTGGAGGCCAAGGTGGAGAATGTGACAGATGAGATCAACTTCTTAAAGGCCCTCTACGACACTGTAAGTGTGCTTTTCACTTTCAAGCCTCTGCCCCGCCTGCCTTTCATCTCCTGGAGAGGAAGGTCCTCAGAGCTTACCAGTAGGGGCTTCAGTCACGTCTGTGCTTCTGACATAAGTGACACCTTCCCACCTGGCTCTCAGTCAGTCCCCACCCTTCCAGAGCTGGTGACTCCCTATCTTCTGGGGGGCCTTGGTGTGGATCTGTTCAGGAATGGGCATGTCTGTCTGGTTCTGCAGGAGATGTCCCAGATGCAGGCAGACACCAGCGACACGTCTGTGGTCCTGTCCATGGACAACAACCGCTGCCTGGACCTGGACAGCATCATCGCCGAGGTCCGTGCGCAGTATGAGGTGATCGCCCAGAGGAGCAAGGCTGAGGCTGAGGCGCTCTACCAGACCAAAGTGGGTGACACCATCGTGTAACTCTAGGGAATCTTGCGTCCCCATCAAGCTACCTGAGCAGGCCATCCTGGAGGGCAGACCTTGCCTCTGAGTCATTCTTTTCTCTATCTCCAGTATGGCAGTTCCCTTACTACCTCCCTGGTCTGGTCTCACCCACATGCATCTCCCTTCCTAACAGAAGAGCTCTAACTCTGCTCTAACTTGGTACTTCTCAACAGGAGGGGAGGGCATGATTTTCTTCCAGGAGACATTTGACAGTGTCTGTAGAGATTTTTGGTTGTCACATCTGGGGTGGGGATGTGGATGCTATTGGAGTCTAGTGGAGTCTAGAGGTCAGGGATGCTGCTAAACATCCTATAATGCATTACCCTGCCTCCCAACAAAAAATTATGCTGCCCAAAATGTCAGTATGCCCAGGTCGAGAAATTCTTAATACCTCTGGCTGCATTTCCTTTATTGCTGGAGACACTTCCATCTCTCCTCCACCAATCTGGATCTTGTCATTGTGTGCTCTGATTCATCACACTGTGGGATTGAAGCCAGTGTCTGGAAAGAAGTGGGGGGAGGGAGAGGGAGGTGGAGCAAAGGGACTACAGGCACAAGGAATTCCGTCCCCCTCCTTCCATTCCCAAATCTGTATGGGGGGAATCAGCTGGCTCATGTACGGCTGACTCTTCTGTCTTTTCTGCCCATGGAGGGACAGCCTGCTGGTTAAGAAGATGGTTCTAGCATCTGCAATGTTTGCATTCAAATTCCAGCACTGTCACTGGATAGCTGGATGAGTTTAGTCTTGGGACTTCAGCAGTCTGTGCTCAGTTTTCCCATTCATAAAATGGAGGTAACCATGCCTTTCTCATCAGGTCCTTGTGAGGTATAATGAGACCAAGCACAGGGCCTGGTGCAAAGTGTCTGCTTCACAAATAGCAGCTGTTGTGCTAAAAACAGGTCCCCTGATGCAGGGGTAAGAGCACCTGGTTCCTCCAACCAGGTGACTTCACACTAGTCACATGTCTGTGTTTTGGTTTTCTTGTGTGTGACATGAAGGGTTAGGGTTAGGTCAGGGGAACTGTAAGGCCCCTGCTGGCTTTCTGAAAGGGTGACTCTTTCTTGGACACAGTTGGGGGAGTTGCAGACCACGGCCGGCAGGCATGGGGATGACCTGAAAAGCACCAAGAGTGAGATCTCCGAGCTCAACAGAATGATCCAGAAGCTGCGGGCCGAGATTGAGAGCGCCAAGAAGCAGGTGGGAAGAGGAGGAAAAGTATGTGTCCAAGACTACGGGCTTATGCTTGCCCCATATATCTCAGGGCTCAGCACTTAACACAGTGAAATTGTGTCCTAGACTCATGCATGCTAAGATTGACCAGGTGCAGCTCTGGGCTGGGTGCTGAGCAAAGCTTGTCATGTGGACCCAGGTCCTGTCCTCTTGGAGTCTGGTTGCTGATGTGGGTCAGGTTAGGGAGGTCGGGGAAAGAATCGGATTGGGTGAAGAATGAATTGGGAGAGTAGCTCAGGAAGCCTACCTCTAGATGGGCTAGGTCAGAGAGAAAGTTTCTCTGATAATCCCAGGAAGACTTCTTGGAGGAGGGAGGTCTTTAGAAGATGCTCAGTCTCTTACCATGAGAGGCAAGAAAGGTTGAGTCTGACTCCTCCTGAGCTGGGCTAGGTCCTTGAGGCCAGGTGTCACTAACTCTACTCCTTGGTGCGCTAGAACCTAGATGGAGGCTTAGGCTTTAACCTCTGTGGGTGGTAGTTTCCTCATTTTCCCAGCGTGAGGTGACCCACATGCAGGCACCGAGCATACAGAGCAGGCCCTCAGGGTATATCACTTGAATCTAAATCGGACTCTTGGCCCCCTCCACCTAGAATGCCAGCCTGCAGACGGCCATTGCTGATGCAGAGCAGCGTGGGGAGCTGGCCCTCAAGGACGCCAATGCCAAGCTTCAAGACCTCAAGGCTGCCTTGCAGCAGGCCACGGAGGACCTGGCCCGGCTGCTCCGGGAGTACCAGGAGCTAATGAACGTCAAGCTCGCCCTGGACATCGAGATTGCCACCTATCGGACCCTCTTGGAGGGCGAGGAGTGCAGGTTAGTGGGAATCCTTCTGGTTCCCAAGAAGCCGTGCCGCCCGGTGGCTTTCCTCCTCCTTTCCAGGGCTGCAGAAATGCTGCCATACCTCCAGAGAGCTCTGTTTTATGTACAATAGTGACACCACCAGGACCTTATCTTGGGTTAGACCTCCCCACCCTTCTTGTCCCATGTTTTCACCATAAAACACGTCTGCAAAGAGGAGTCGTAGGCATAAATATTATTTCTAGGCCATTTCTTTATTATTGCCTTAATTGTAGGTTTCTGAAGAGTGGGTTCCTGTAGCCTGGCCCTTGGGTACAAGACCCTGGTCCATATGGATTCAAATAATATTTACTGAATAAAGAGAGGATGGGTAGGTCAGGGGATGTCCCTCCACTGTTACTCCGGGGGATGTTAGTAGAAAGAGCAACAATTAAAGTCCAACCTTACCCATCCTTAGTCCATCCTATTTCTTATTGCCAACGTCAATTGCTGTTGACCTAAGCAAGGTGCCTCTAGCAAAGGGAGGAGCTGCAGAAGTCACTAACACTGACCTCTGCTCTCCCACAGGATGTCTGGAGAGTGCCAGAGTTCCATTAGCATCGGTGAGTACCCAGTGCTTTCTCTGTAAAGGGGTTGGACGGCTGGGATTAAGGTTTCTCAAATCGTGGGCCTGCGCTGGTGTGAGATCATCCCACCTGCAGGCTGGGAAGAGCTCTTGGGTGGTGGCCAAGGTAACCCCCTGCTGGCCGGCTGCCCGCCCTCTCCACCCTGTGCAGAGTCTCAGTGGGCGGGACACCAGGGAAGACCCGAGGGCAGAGGGGGTGGCCCCGAGGCTGTAGGACGCCCCACAGGCTCCCTGACCCCAAATGCTCTTTGCAGAGATGGTGAACAACAGCGGAGGCGGAGGCGGCAGTGGCGGCGCCCTGGGAAGCCGCGCCCAGGGAGGGGGCGCCCTGGAAGGCGGATTTGGGGCCCGCGGAGGCCTGGGCTCCGGAAGGGGCTCGGTGGTGCGCGGGGGTTTGTCTAGTTCCGGGGGCTCCTGCGCCGTCAATGGGGGCGGCAGCAACAGCTCACGTCGAGTCTCGCAAAGGTCCTCCCAAAGCCAGTGGTCCCACCACAAATTCTGAAGTGGGGTGCCCCAGGTGTCCCAAGACCCCAGCCCCCTGCATTTGCCCGCACACCCCAGTTCTGCGTGCTGTTCCACACCCTCGTGGGACCCTTTACCGACTCATCTTCTGACCTGCGACCTGGAGCCCCACCTTCCCAGAAGACTGGCATCTTAGCCCAAAATTTGCTGCCAAGGATGATTGGGTTGAAAAATCATCTATTGCCCCAAAGCCAGGCTGAGGGGCATGGCCCAAGGGCCAGGCTTTTTCATTGCCTCTGCCTCACAGGTGCCCTCTTTCCAGCCCCACATCCCACTGGCTTACCGGAAAGCCCCAGGCAACATCTATCCGCGCTTTAATTTCCCATGAATGGTACTTGTCCCTTTTAAATGGCCCCAAGAAAAGAGTTCTCTGTCCTGTATCTTCAATAAATTGCATTGTGGTTCGCACACGGCGGTAGAATTTTCATTCTGGATTCCATGGTCCCTGGTTCTTCTTTTTTTTTTAAATGTTTATTTTTGAGAGAGAGAGGGAGAGACAGAGACAGAGCACAAGTGGGGCGGGGCAGAGAGAGGGAGACATAGAATCTGAAGCAGGCTCCAGGGTCTGAGCTGTCAGCACAGAGCCGGACTCTGGGCTGGAAACCATGAACCATGAGATCATGACCTGAGCTGAAGTTGAAGGCCTAACCAACTGAGCCACCCATGCCCACCCATGCCCCCCCCCCATGGTCCCTGATTCTAATCTGCATGCATACTCGTGGGTCATGGCAGTCTCCCTTTCATGGAGACGTCCTCCTGAAACTGGAGGGAGACTTTAGGCAGGAAGTTCTAGAGTGTTCCCAGGCAGCAGACGCAGGGCCTTTTCAGCCATCAGACACTATGGATGACACGGATCCACTTCCTTTTTTTAAATTAAAAAAAAAATTTTTTTTTTTTATTTTTGAGAGAGAGAGAGAGAGAGAGAGAGAGAGACAGTGCAAACGGGGTAGGGGCAGAGAGAGAGGGAGACACAGAATCTGAAGACAGGCTCCTGGCTCTGAGCTAGCTGTCAGCACAGAGCACGACACCGGGCTCAAACCCACGAACTGGGAGATCATGATCTGAGCCGAAGCCGGACACTCAACCGACTGAGCCACCCAGGCGCCCCATGGATCCACTTCCTTAACTGATAAGATTTTGAATTCATAAAAATTTCATTACATTTGAAAAAAGTTGTAGGTTAGATTTTCTTGCTTTTCAGTAGTTCCAAGTATGTCTGAAATTGTCCATAAATTGCCACTAATTGTAATTGCATGAGTTGCTGGTAGACATATATTTTCAAAAGGCAATTATAAAAATTAAAATGTTTCATAGCAAAAATGAATGAGTTTGATATGATGTGGGGTGAACTTCAGATATGAAGTTATGAGACCTGACAAAGAACTTAGAATGGCCTCATGACAGGTCACCGCCCATCCCCACCTCAGACATAGCACTCTGTCAAGGCAGATCCAGGGGTACTTGGGTGGATCCAGGGGTACTTGGGGTTCAGTACAGGGCCAGGGAGGCCTCTCTCAAACTGGGGACATAGAGGAGGGAGAAGCAAAAACAAAAGATGAACAAAGGTTTGAGTACGTGCATGAATACCTTCTTTGTAAATCATGGTCCTCATTAGCATAAAGGACTGACAAAGGATATCAGATAAACAGAAAGAGAAGACACACCTTAGAGTGATCACAGAAACTCTAAGCTAAGTAAACACACACTTGCAAGACAGCCAAATGCTCACTGGGCTAGAAAAACATGGCACACAACTGCAGCTTTGAAACAGAGAATGTTCTAGCTCTAGAGTGAAAAGTTTACCTGGAAGAGCCAGAATAGTCAGGAGAGAGGGATGTCTGGGGACTGTCCCATTGCAGCCAGTCCCTACAGAGGCTCCAGCCTTACCTCTCAAAAGCAAACCCACTGTTGGCCATACCCTGTGCCCCACCCCTGGCGGTGAATGCAGTGTGGAGAGAAGTGCTAGCTTCAAACTTACCAGGAAACCACCGTATTCCTGAAAGTAGGATGATTAAAGAAAAAAGCTTTGTGAACCTTTCCTATGATTTACAAAAGATCACAGGGCCATGTTTTCTTGCTCACAATGGCATTCTGATTTGTTAAAGGAAGCGGGATAGAAAAGACCAGTTTGATTAATAGAAATTTGCATATACTGTGAGCAATACAATCTTTGTTAAAACTGATGCTGTCTTGTGATGTGCCTGGCACTCCGCTAGCAGCTTTTTATGCACTTAGTCGTTTAATCTTCACAGAGGTGGGCAGTGTTATCACCTCTACTTTACAGATAGAGGTGATCTGAGGCACAGAGAGATAAGTGGTGAAGCCAGGATTCAAACTCCAGCACCCTAACTCCAAAGCCGTCCCGAACCTGTACCATAAAGCAGAAGGCAATACAGCACAGGCTTTGGCTGCAGGTGCCCTTGTGTGGTAGGGGCCACTTGCAAGCTGTCGAACTATGGGCAAGCAGCTTGGGTTCCCCCCCCTGCTGCCCCCCATGCTAAATATCATCAATAAAATGAGGTTGTTCAAGTTGAATGACGTCATCTGTTTAACTCCTGGCACATTGTGAGATCCCAGTAAATGATCACTACTATTAATGGACAACATGTCAGGAACCCACCTATTCTTTAAAAGAAGGAATGGAAAGAAATTGTTAATTCTTTATATTTGTGTCTCTCCCACCGTGGGCAAGGGGAGACATGATCTGGGAGGTTCCCACAGGTCCCCCGCACCCCATAAATTTGTGACTCTGGTCACCAGCCCACCACATACTAGCCCTGCCTGTAACCTTGAGTTGATCCCATTTTCCTCCTTGGACGGGCGTATGGAAGTACCCTCTGCCAGACAACCCCAGTCGCCTGCCAGGGCATCGCAATTTCTCTTGGAATTCAATCCTGGCCTAACCCATCGCCTTGTTTTCCTTTGGGCCCACACCTGTGCAGCTGCTCCCTTTGCCTCAGAGACCAGAGAGAGTTGGCAGCTTTATATATGGCTGTATAAATAGTCATGGCTTCCAGCATATTGGATGAAAGAGTTTAATATGCCTGGAACAATATTATCTCTGGACCTTGGCCATGAGAATGTGCAGGGCTGCTCTGAGACCTTGTGAGGGCTTGTGGCCCCAGAGCACCTATTGGGTTTTATGAGAAAGAGAGACACTGCCCCTTCCTTAGTTTCCAGGTAGGCCCTGAGATTCTAGTCCAAAGGATATCAGAGGTGGGGGTCTTGGCTGGTTTGGGGCCTGAGGAGAAGCTCGAAGGTTAAGTTCTTGCTGCAAATACCCACCATGACTCAGAAATCAGGAGAAAGATTTCCCAGGGGTGTGCCTCTGTGCCCAGCACCACTTTCTCACCCCTGCAGGCAGGGCCTGTTAGAGATCGGAGGTGGGGCTCCCCCCGTACCCATCGCCCCCAGGCTGCAGGAACACAGGGGCTGCAGGAATTCTTCATAGGCTCTGATTCTTTCTGGGTTGGGAGGGAGGGTACCCAAGCTCTAGCATCACCAATCTTCCCTGTGACCTTGACTGTAGCTATTCCTTTCTTGTGAAATATGAAGGCTCTGGGCTGGTGGAGAACAGTGGTCTAAGGGCATGGGAAGCCCAGGCCAGGAGCTTTGATTTCGTCCCAGGACACTGCTCTGTCTGATCTCTGTCACCTCATTGCCTTCCCCTGCTGCCCAGGGGTCCAGAAGCTTCTGTCTGAAGGAGACTAAAGGCCTCCATACCTACACCAGGGCTGTAGCTGTCCCCTCCTTCCTGGTCAGGGGCTGGTGACCCAAATTCTCCTCCCTCCCTTTCTCTGTCCCCACACCCCTGCCACCCTTCTGTGCTGCCTGGTGATATCTGCCTCCAGACCTGGGAGATGCAGATTTGTGGGGGATGCCGCTGCCTGTTACGCTAGCAACTTCTCTCGAACCCTGCCTCCCGCTGCTGCCCGAGACTGTGATCTGGTGCTGATAAGTGCCCTGGGCCTCACCCTCTTGGCAGCCCTGGGTTTCAGTACTTGGAAGACAAGCAGGGCAAGCTGGAGCCCTCAACTGACTTGCTCCTTCCCTTTAAGGAGAGCACCGGGCAGAGTGTGGTAGGGAATAAGGAGGCACCTCTATCTCCAGAGACCCCATATCTTTCTGCAGTACATCTGAGTTATGAAGCAGGAGTGCTTGGGTTCAGATATCCATACCACCATTGTCATCTGTGTGTTCTTTTTTTTTTTTTAATTTTTAAAAGTTTCTTTATTTTTTAGAGAGAAAGAGATAGATGGAGTGTGAGCAGGGGAGGTGCAGAAAGATAGGGAGATACAGAATCGGAAGCAGGCTCCCAGGCTCTGAGCTGTCAGCACAGAGCCCGATGTGGGGCTCAATCTCACGAACCGTGAGATCATGACCTGAGCTGAAGTTGGACGCTTAACCGACTGAGCTACCCAGGCTCCCCATGTCATCTGTGTGTTCTTGAGCAAGTTATTGATCTCTCTCAGTCTCGTTTTCCCCACCTGTAAAATGAGCTTAATTATAAGAATGGCTTCCTTATAAGGGTGCCTGGGTGGCTCAGTTGGTTAGGTATCTGGCCCTTGATCTCAGCTCAGGTCATGATCTCATGGTCCATGGGACTGAGCCCTGCAGTGGGTTCTGTGCTGACAGCGAGGAGCCTTCTTGGGATCCTTTCTCTCCCTCTCTCCCTGCCCCTTCCCCACTTGCTCTCTTTCAATCTCTCAAAATAAATAGAAAAAAATAGTTTAAGGGGCTCCTGGGTGACTCAGTTGGTTAAGCATCCGACTTTGGCTCAGGTCATGATCTCACAGTTTGTGGGTTCGAGCCCTGTGTTGGGCTCTGTACTGACAGCTCAGAGCCTGGAGCTTCCTTCAGATTCCGTCTCTCCCTCTCTCTGCCCCTCCCATGCTCATGCTCTGTCTCTCTCTGTCTCTCAATAATAAATAAAAATGTTAAAAAAATAGTTTAAAAGAATGGCTTCCTTATAATGTTGCTTTTAGATTGAGGCTCTCCATGTTTTAGACCTAGCCCCATGCACAGCCCACAGAAAGCACTCCCTAAGAGGTTAACTAATATTTTGTATTCTTTTCTCCTTGGCCTGAATGAAATCTCAAGATTCAAGATTTCATTGGTTCTTCTGCTTCCTCCAGGCCTGTGGTTCCCGAACCTTTCTGCCCATTAAAGCCCTCTGGGACCTTTACAAAATTCCAGAGCCCAGATGACAACACTCCAGACCAGTGAAATCCCAGTCTGGGGGTGGGGGGAGTACAGGGAGGCACAGGCACCAGTGGCAGTTGAAGTTCTCCAGAGGATTTTAACGAGTAGCAAATTTAGAAACCACTGCTCTTTGTTGACCAACCAACCGGTTAAGGGGTATCCTTTAGGGATAGGAATTTGTCCCAGAAACTGCATCCAGCATCTAATATTGACCTGAAGTCAAATATTCCTTCGGGACAAGTTAAACGCTCTCATGCTTCACCTTATGCCAAGTTTCTTTTATATTGAGGGAGTAGAGAATAGCTGTCACCCTTTACCAAAGGTTCAGGTAGTAGTATTTGCTGGGTCTCTTGCACCCAGGACTTCACAGGAGTGATAGCAGCCCATCAGGGGCCATCCAGCTGATAGGAGACAGAGTGTTGGCGTTGGATGCTGGTAGCTGGTCATAGCCAGAGGCAAAGGAGCCTTCTAAATTCTGCCTGGGACTTCTTCTTTTATTTTATCATAATTTCATAATTCTCCATATTCAGCCTGAGGGTAACTATAAACCTGGGTGAGCTTCCTATTTATTTAGTTGGTACACAGGTGAGAGAGTTAACATGTGCATTCTTCATGACGGGGCTTGAAAGTGAGTGTCACCAGAAGCACCATAGCCGGTGAGAGAGAGGTGGGCTCACATGCTCTGGGGTCTTCAGGGAAGGCTGTGTGAGGAACCCCCACCCCCATCCCTGTATGACTCTTTGGAATTTCCAATATGGTCTTCTGTGTTTGATCTCAGGTACTCATTATAGTCACCTCATGAATCTGGTATTATTATCTTTATTTTATGGACCAGGGAAGTGAGGCTCAAGTGTTTGTCCAAGCCATGGGGCCTGGAAAGGCGGAACCAGGATTCAAAGCTGAACCCAAGGATCTTTTCCCACACCATTGCTGCTTCCTGTCTGGGACCTACCATCCTTTCTCCACATACCCTCTGTTTTCTCTGCCCCTTCTCTCTGCCTCTACCTGATGCAGAATCCTTGCCCTCAGGTACCCTCTCACACTGACCCATCCCACCCCCTAGCTCCACTTCCTTTCCTTCCTCTGGCTCTGCTGGTTTTCTCCTCATATCTACTGTGCCAGGAGGCTGAGCCTTGGCTTCCCTTCCCTACCAACAGCTCTCCAAGGAGGGGGGGTTGGGGTTGGGACTAGGGCTGTGCAGACCTAGATCTGAGATGCCAGAACTAGGCAACTGTCCTGACTTACCTGGGACTATCCTGATTTATGCACTGAAAGTCCAGGCAAAGTGGGACAGTTGGTCATCTGGCCAGGATCTGAGAGTAACTATATCTATGCTTGTTTAGTGTATTATAGTGTTCTATGCTTTTTTCAATGCCTAATAGCATTGGAGAAGTTTCCTTGAGAAATAGCTACTCTGATTCCTTTAAGTATCTGAGGCTCTGGAGTAAGGGACTTGCCTAAGATCACAGGCCTAGTAGAAGCACGGCCAGGAGCTGAAACCAGTTTTTGTGACTGTAAATTTCAGGCTCACTCTCTCGTCTATCCCACAGTATCTCCTGGAGACGGTCTACTAAACAGTTACTGAGCAGAGAAGGTGTGGAGGCCTGAAGCTGCCCACAGAGTCCCTCCCAGCCTAGGATGCCTTCTCTTCACTGCTACTCCCAGACACCTCTCTTGTTCTTTCCCACCACCCGCCTTTCCCACCTCTGTAGCTGTTGGCAGCTGTGATCTCAGGTCCTGCTTAAAAATTTTTTTTAAATGTTTATTTATTTTTGAGAGACAGAGAGACAGAGTGCAAGCGGGGGAGGGGCAGAGAGAGAGGGAGACAGAATTCAAAGCAGGCTCCAGACTCTGAGCTGTCAGCACAGAGCCTGACGTGGGGCTTGAACTCATGAACTTTGAGATCATGACCTAAGCTGAAGTCATATGCTTAACGGACTGAGCCACCCAAACACTCTCAGCCCGAATTTTTGCAAAAATGTTTACTTTTTGCATAAATACAAAGGAAAAGGATATTTGAAATATGAGGGGAAAATCCTTCTATAATCCTTAATAAATTGATTCACTTTTTTGTTTCTTTTTAAGCCTGCCTTCTGTGCATTCTTAATTTCTGTGCATTTGTAGCACAGACAAGCTTGTGTATTAGCTTTCTTCATTTAACGTCGTATCCAGTATCCATATGCTTTTCCAACAATCTGCTACACCCTCTCCATGATGATAAGCTACCAGTTAGCTGTTTTTCTGGGTCTGGACACTTAAGATTATCCCCCCCCCCACATTTATTATTATTATTATGAAAGTTTTGGATGAAAGCCACCATCTGAGTCCAGAGGGCAAGCACACATTTTTGTCCAGAGGGCAAGCACACATTTTTGTCGGCTGACTCGGACGCTTGTTGGATGAGCTGCACTCCATGCCCCCTGGCAGTGCTTTCCAGAATGTGGGGCCATACACCAGTGCTGGGCCATTTTGCAAAAATGTCTACTTTTTGCATAAATACAAAGAAAAGGATATTTTGCATAAATACAAAGGGCACTTTGTTACTGGTTTGAGAAGAGATAAATACAGGATTTGAGAATAACCACTTAAGAACATAATTTTTTTCTCTTTTAACAGTAGAACAATTTTATGTCCATTGATTCTAAAAATAAAATTCAGGGCTTGTGAGGCACCTAGGTAGCTCAGTCGGTTGAGTGTCCGACTCTTGATTTCTGCTCAGGTCATGATCTCGTGGTTGTGAAACCAAGCCCTTGGATGGGCTCTGTGCTGGGTGAGGTGCCTGCTTGGGATTCTCTCTCTCCCTTTCCTTCTGCCCCTCCCTTGCTTGCGCTCACGCGCGCACACACACATGCACGTGCGCGCACACATGCACACATACACATTGCCTCTCTCTCTCAAAAAAAATGGGAGCCTTGTAGTTTGTATATCTTAAAAAAAATCTCCTTTTAGAAAAATGTTTAGGGGCTAGGTGGCTCAGGTGGTTAAGCATCCGACTTTGGCTCAGGTCATGATCTCACAATTCGTGGGTTTGAGCCCCATGTCGGGCTCTGTGCTGACAGCTAAGATCCTGGAGCCTGCTTCTGATTCTGTGTCTCCCTCTCTCTCTGCCCCTCTCCCGCTCAATCTCTGTCTCTCTCTCTCTCTCTCAAAAATAAAATAAAGACATAAAAATTAAAAAAATGTTTTTTTGCGTATTTATTTATTTTGAGACAGAGAGAGAGAGAGAGCATGTGGGAGAGGGGCAGAGAAAGAGAGAGGGAGAGAGAAAATCCCAAGGAGGTTCTTCACTGTCCTGCAGAGCCCGACACGGGGCTCAATCTCACCAACCCTGAGATCATGACCTGAGCTGAAATCAAGAGTCAGACGCTCAACTGACTGAGCCATCTAGGGGCTCCAAAAAATCTCCTTTTAGGGGAAATTTATTTTTATTTTATTTTACAAAAGCATTGGTCTACAATACTTTGGAAATAAAAGAAAAAGAGAGCTTTCAGGATGGTTTGTCTTTTGGTCTAGAAGACCATGTTAGGTCCTGGTAGGTGCTGAGAGCATCTGCAACCACATATCTTGAGCACTACAGGACCTCATCTGCTTTGTGGTGGAGGAGCCTGGGACACATATGGCAGCGCACGATGCACCGAGCAAAATGTGAACAGCTTTGGGCAGAGTGCCCTGGCTTTCACTTACACTCGAAGACCACAGTACCGTGTTTTCATGTGATTAAAATTTGGGTGTGCACGGTGGTGACAAGAGTGGGGAGCAGAAGCAGGGTGAAGGGAGGTTAGAACAACACTTTCATCCAACCAGGGTAATGCTATGGGAGCAGATGTCTCCACCCTTGTCCCTGCTGTGGTCGCAAGGCACCTAGGCAACCCCTCGCTTTGCCCCACATCTCCTGGTCACACCCCAAGACAATCAATTCAATGGTGGGAGTTTCTTAGGAAGATATCAGCTACTGATTTGGGGGAAACCGTATAGGAGTTTCCGGCAACTCGATCCTGAGAGATTATTTTGCACTCTGATCTCTGAATGGTAAAAGATGAATGATAAATGATCAAGTCGGGGAAGTTTATCTACAGTGCGATTTCTGCAACTCATAGGTGTGAGGTGTTAAACAGATGTTACTGGCAGGCAAACGAAACATAAATATTCACCTCCCATGCCCTGCCCAGCCAATACATGGATATATAGGGACTGAGCCAGAAAGCTTGTCAAAGGAGGTCATAGCTCCTTCCCTTCTGTGTCTCTGCCTCCTTCCAGCTGGGCCTTCTGTTTTGGCTGCTTCTCTTGATGCTCTAGTAACCATGAGCCGCCAATTTAGCTCTCGGTCAGCATTTAGCTCCAGAAGCAGGCGGTTTTACAGCATTGGCTCTTCCTCAGGCTCTGGTGGTGGGAGTCGGGCTGTGGGGTCTGTGTGTCAGGCCCGAGGCAGGTGTGGCAGTGGTGGGTATGGGAGCCAAGCCAGGGGGTTTGGTTCTAAGAGCCTCTACAATCTGGGAGGCAATAAGAGCATCTCCATTAGCCTAGTGGGGAGAAGTGCCAGTGGTTTCTGCCAGGGTGGGGGAGCGGGAGAGAGATTTGGAGGGGGCAGAAGCTTTGGAGGTGGTGGCTTTGGCGGTGGTGGCTTTGGAGGTGGTGGCTATGTGGGAGGTGGTTTTGGGGGTAGCAATTTTGGGCTTGGGGGCTTTGGTCCTTCCTGCCCCCCAGGGGGCATTCAAGAGGTGACTATTAACCAGAGCCTCCTGCAGCCGCTTCACTTGGAGGTGGACCCTGAAATTCAGAAAGTCAAGACCCGGGAGCGGGAGCAGATCATGGTCCTCAACAACAAGTTTGCCTCCTTCATCGACAAGGTGAGTGCCTCAGGGGCAGGTGGGTCTCTGGTCCCTGATCAAGTCACCAAGAGGGCCTTGTGTCCTGTCGCCTCTTACCACCTTGTGCTGTCTCAGTTTGGTGGTGACAATCACTTCCAGAAGCATATGTTCTGGGAGCTTAAAAGAAAGCATTTACCTCATTAGGCCTCAATTTGACTTACTGAGGCAATTTATTTTTATTTTTTCCTTTTGGCAGGAAAGCAGATAAGAAATGTGAAAATACCCACAGACAAAATACATGGTGTAGTAACTTCATTGTAATTCATCATTATTCCCTTTCCATCCACCTGCCCATCTATCCGTTCATCCATCTGTCCACCTACTCACTGATCCATCCATTCATCCCCAAAACATTTACTAAACCTCTACTATGTGTCAGATACAGTGCCAGGTGCTACAGGGTGACTAGAACACAGGTCCTGTCCTCAAGGAGCCATGGTACAGCCTAGGTGAATGCCCTGGGGAGGGGGGTATCACTGGGGGTTAAGGTGAATAGCATACTAAGTAGGATTGTGTCAGAGTTCCTTGTTTTAGCTCATCTAAGGCCAAGAATGAGCCAGATGGACCCACTGAGCTCCTCTCCCTAGTTCCCTAATTAAAAATCAGAGTAGTTCTGGTCCAAACCCAAAGGAGCAAACAGAGGATGATAGAAGGCTTATGGTGAAGACCTTCCTCCAGCATTTCCTTTTGTCCATAGGTAGAGGCACAGCAGCCACTGGAGGCTTCCCCAGAAAGTTCTTTGCTCCTGGAGATGTAGTGGGAAGAACCCTAGGGCACAAAGGCTCCTGGATGCTCCGTGACTTTCCCTTAGTCCCAGAGGAGTTCAGCATTGTGGCCAGAGCCTGACCTGTGGTCCGACTGTAGAGTAATCATGACCAAAGTCCACCACGTGCTGTATACCCAGCCTCTGGTATCTGGGAAAATTCTGGGGACAGGACAGAGTGTGTGAGCTGGGGCCAGAAGGGTAAGAGAGGTGAGGCCCAAAGATGGCCAAACAGGAGTTCAATGGAGCAAAGTGCTTCTGGCTACTTCTGATAAACTTGGATGGGAAATTTGGCTGCATATCACACACCTCATGCATGGGCAGGGACTGGAGGGCTTGGCTGGAGCAAGGAGGTGACAGGTGAAGGAAACACCACTGGAGGTCAAGACTAGGACAAAGCAGGAGCAGGGAAAGAGAGGGCTGGAGATGAGTGAAATGGCTATGGGCTACTGGAAACTGATGCCCTAGGACTTATTTGATTGTGGTTCCTGCCATTAAGATGACATTTGCTTCATTTTATGGCATGGGGCTGTGGGCAGAGGCCAAGTTGCAGGAGACTGTGGCAATCTGTCCTTCCTTAAGGGAATAGCTTGTTATGACCTTAAGGAAAGAGCCCTCATCCAGGAGGACTCTGGCTTGGCTGGAAGGGAGAAGGATTCTACTGCAGTGGATTCTGACTCTAGTTTCTGATCTGGTCTTTTCTGCTCTCACCTTTAATCCGATTTGGCCCATTCTCAGAACCACAGGAGAGCCATCCTTTAAAAACATCACATCATGGGGTGGGCACCTGGGTGGCTCAGTGGGTTAAGCATCTGACTTCAGCTCAGGTCATGATCTCATGGTTCGTGGGTTTGAGCCTTGCATTGGGCTCTCTGTTGACAGCATGGAGCCCACTTCAGATCCTCTGTCTCCCTCTCTCTCTGCCCCTCCCCTGCTTGCTCTCTCTCTCTCACTCTCTCTCTCTCAAAAAAGAATAAACATTAAAAAGCCTCCATCACATCACTTCTTTGAATCCTCCACTGGATGTTTGTCTCATTTGGAATAAAAGACAAAATCCTATAGGGCCCTATGTGGCCTGGCCCTCCCACCACAG
This sequence comes from Cryptoprocta ferox, assembly GCA_028646485.1. NCBI lineage: Eukaryota > Metazoa > Chordata > Mammalia > Carnivora > Eupleridae > Cryptoprocta > Cryptoprocta ferox. The sequence goes on from CM053571.1 coordinate 59,285,291, forward strand.
CTGCTGCTAACCCCTGGCTTGCATTTGTGAGAATTAGGCAACATTGCCACCACCGGGCAGAATAGCAGTCAAGCTGCAAGTGTTAGTGAACAGAATGAGGGCTGGTGCTCATTGTCTGCAGTGACCCTACACTCCCTCCCTGCCTCCTTTTCTGTTTTCCTCTTGCTCACTATTTCATTCTTGCATCCTCCAGCACCGCAAGCCTGCCTCAGGGACTTTGCTCTCACCATTCCTTCTGCTTTGAACTCCTGCTTCCCGAGAGTGGTCTGGCTTTCTCCCTCATCTCTGTCAGGTCTTTTCTTGGATGCCACTATCTTAGTGAGGCACTCCCTGATTTCCCCCACCTTTTTTTTCAATGTTAATTTATTTATTTTGAGAGAGAGAGGGAGAGAGAGAGCACCAGTGTGAATGGGGGAGGGGCAGAGAGAGAGAGAGAAAGAGAGAGAGAGAGAGAGAGAGAGAGAGAGAAAGAGAGACAGAATCTCAAGCAGGGCCACATTCAGTGCTGGGCTTGATCTCATGACTATGAGATCATGACCTGAGTTGAAATCAAAAGTCAGATGGACACCCAACTAACTGAGCCACCCAGGCACCCCTGACTCCCTTTTTGAAGTAGCCACTCCACACTAGCATTTCTATCCAACATCCCTGTGTTACTTTTCTGTGCCTCAGGCCATTTGACACACTATATATTTCACATGCCTCTCTGAGTGTAGACTCTCAAGGCCAGTCACCATCCTGGCGTATAGGATTCAAGCTCAGATGAACAAAGCCAGGCCAGTATTCCCATGGGAAGAAATGGATCTCACTCCTTTCCTTCCCGAGGTCCCTTTTTCTTGTTATTGGTTCTACGACAGCCTTTATCTCCATTTCCATCCTCAGAAGGTCCAAGTCTGACACCTGAATGGCTGACTCGGTTTGTCATTCAACACATATTTTTTTGAGTAATTATCATGTGCCAGGGACTCTTCTGGGTGTTGGAGATTCAATTATAAACAAAACAGACAAAGTTCCTGCCTTCCAGGAGTTTCCATTCTGTTCAGAGAGACAGCTGTCTATACTCAGAGGTAATTCCAAAGCCCTTAGCATTTCATTAGTCCATGACACTTATGAGCTGTCTTCCCCGTGTTGAGCACAGACCCTGTGGGTCTGAGCACCTTGTGTCCATAGGATAATAAATCAGACATGGGCCTGCCTTCCTGAGGCTCCCCCGGCAGGGGAGAGATGTGCTCAAACAGCACTAAGTTATGGCAAATCACCGTGGATGCTTAGGGGAAGGAAGGGCGGGCTACGAAGGTGAGGCCCCAGGGAGATGCCACCTTCATTGAATTCAGAAGGGTACATGGGAGTTAGCCAGGCAAAGAGTTGGGGAGATCTGGGATGCCAAAGGCAGTGAGAGGTCCCTGTGGCTGGAGTGTCACGAGCCAGGAGGGAGAGGGACATGACAGGCCAAGAGGGGTATCCTTTTTCCAGTAAGTTCAGCTCAGCGTGATGCTAAATTTCATCTGTGCTGATGGGACACAGCCCAGGAGTGTTTGGTAAATCGCAATGGCTTTCAGTGATTTTTCAAGTGATTAAATCCCATTAAAATTGCCTTGCATTCCTTGCAGCCAGTCTCTACCTTTGCAGTTTGGGTGGCCTGCCGAAAACCACGGTTTCTTTTTGCTGGTGTGCTCCTGAGGTATCATGTGCATAGGGGAAAAGGGTGCTATAGCTGACCTGCCTTCATTGTTTGATGTGGAGATTCCTCATGGGCCCATGAGATTGTTTCCCCACAATACTGAGCACAGGGCTGAGACCCCATGTCCGATTGATTTCTCTGACTCCGGGCAGAGCCGTGATAGAACAAACTAGGCCAGGCTGCTGACATTTCCCACAGGGGTGTTTCCAGCTGAGACAACTTGTGTGAGCTCCTTGCCTTTCTCTAGAGGGGCCATCTTGATTCTCTGAGGTCTGGATAGGCTGTGCGGTTGCCCATCTTCCTACCTGTGGGGGTGCTTCTTGGACCTGTAGCCTGGTGTGAACTCGGACATCTCTTGCTCTTAGGTGCGATTCCTGGAGCAACAGAATCAGGTGTTACAAACAAAATGGGAGCTGCTGCAACAGGTGAACACCTCTACTAGGACCAATAACCTGGAGCCCGTCTTGGAGAGTTACATTGGCGAGCTGCAGAGGCAGGTGGATTTTCTCAATGTGGAGCAGATGTGCCAGAACACGGAAATCAGGAGTATGCAGGATGTTGTGGAGGACTACAAGAACAAGTGAGACCCCAGGCAGGGGGAGGGTATCAGGGAGAAGCATGGCAGGAAACTGATTCAGGGGCAAGGTGTTCTTAACATTAGTGTTCATGTGTGAGGTGCGGACTGGAGTCCTCAGGTATGGAGGGCACCCTCTTGGATATGGCAGGATGGTCCTGGCAGGCAGCTCTAAATTGTATTGGGCAATGAGGCGTAGACTATCCTTGTGGTGCTGGACCCAGATGAGCCAAGTTCCAGGGGGCTTTGTCACTTTCTAGCTGCTTACAAGTCTTTCTTTCTAAGTCTTTAGTTTTCACCTTCATAAAGTGGGGATGGTAAGCCCCCTTTCTGTTGGGTTGCCCTGAGAGGTGGATCTGGGCTCTCAGATTCCAGTGTGGTAGGCTGGTTGAGTAGGCTGGAATGGGGCAGGGTGTTTGCATTCCTAGCATGCTTCCATGTGATGCTGGTGCTGGTGGACTTGGGACCACACTTTGAGAACCACTTGTGTAGATGACATTATGCTTAACAAGTTCCTAGACTGTGTCTGCATGTATAATCACTAGCTATCATTCATCATAATGGTGGGAACTTGTCTGATTCCAGATCAGTGGCTCCTGTGCCGTGCAGACAATGGAGTGACCTCGCCCTCCCCGTGCTCGGGTTGTGGGGTGCTACTCTTGACATCATCTTGACATGCCAGTCAGAGAGTCAAGAGTGTGTGACTCAAAAAGGGAAAGATAAAACTCAGCCTGAAAGGTGCTGGGGGGCAAAATTGTAGGTGACATTTTTTTCTCTTTAAAATAATTTAGTAAACATATTTATGTTGTCAAATGCAAAAAAAAATAAGTGTGACACATTTACAAAAGTAAAACATCAAAAGAAAAATGGACCTTTTGGGGGTGTTCCATGTGGCTCTACACTTTCCACGTTAGGTCATTGTCCCTTCTGTTGACCTGGAAGGCCAAGAGCTGGCTTCAGCTGCTTGTCAATGAGAGTGGCAAACTCCAGCAGGGGGTAACCCAAATCCAGGACGGTAAAAGTTTGAGAAATTCCAAACCTCCTGCTGTGAGGAGAAATCTCAAGGAGCCAAGGTCAGCCTCTGCAGCCTTTCTGTGGTTCTTACCTCCCCTGACAGATATGAGGAAGAAATCAACCGGAGGGCAAGCACTGAGAACGACTTTGTTGTCCTGAAGAAGGTATGGGATGGGAGTGGTCCAAGGGGGGCTGTGGGCCCAGGGGGCTGAGCAGAGTGAGGAAATCTTATGGGATGCTGTGTGACCAAGGGGTGGACAGGGTGACTGTTGCAGGCAGCTCGTTGAGGGCATGGCCTGAATGCAGGACCCTTGCACTGAAGGGGTAAGTCTGCAAGTGATGTTGATAGGATTTTTGAGGCCTCCTTGAGTGCTTATCTCTCCACAGTCTTGAATGTTAAGTCCAATCAACTGACCCTTTTGAGTACCAGTTATGTGCCGCCTTGGGACCTGGGTAGGAGGTGGTCCTGGGGTGCTGTGTGTGACTGACTAGGATGAGGGGCTTGGTGGCACATTTCCTTCTGGCCAGGAAAGCCAGGGCTTTTGCAGGTCCTTCACTGGAGCGAGGTGTGGAAATTTGCAGGCAAGGAAATAAACCGAAGGAGGCTTTGCCACTTGTCCAGATCGCCCAGTGAGCTGTGGCAGGCAACACCTGGGCAATAAAGTCAGACTCTCTTTGCTTGCTGTTCAGGATGTGGATGCTGCTTACATGAGCAAGGTGGACCTGCAGTCCAAGGCTGATGCTCTGTTTGGGGAGGTCAATTTCCTGAAATATTTATTTGATATGGTGAGTTCAGTCCTCACAAGAAACCCTTCTCTTTCCTCATATCTCACAAAGGGTGTGGGCTGTTAGAGGGGGAGGCCTGAAACCCAATATGATACACTTAGGGATTCCTCTCCCCAGTCACCTCCACTCTGTGGGACTGGAGTCAGCCCCCCAAGCCCCAGTGCTCAGATTCCTGGGTGGGGGTGCTGGAGGTGGGAGACAAGGAGAGTCCCGAGGGAGGAGATGGAGCAGCCCTTGATCCTACCTGGAAATGAGGTTAATACCTGGGACATACAGGCACAACACTGACCACAAATTATCAGTGCTGGGTAGCCAACACGGCTATTGGGGAATTCTGTAGGAGAGGACAGTGTGGATTCTAAAAGGAATGAACACGCAGCCTGCAGGGGTGAAGGATAATATGCTTCTACCTCCTCTGGCCCTACTGTCACTCACATCCAAGTTGTGGGCACCTGCCCTGTCTTGGGTCTCTCCATTCAGCAGATGAGAGAGCTGAGATGCTGAGAGACTCAGTCTCTAGCTCAGGGACTCAGCTAGTCGGTGGTAGAGCCTAGACTCCAAAGTGAGTGAGTGCGTGCACAAGTAGAGTTCTTTCTACTGCCTCTGAGAGCTCATGTAGTTTTCAGGGAGCAAGTCTGCCCGTCAGAGGGTCCAATCCAAGATGGCAGCCAAGCTGAGTTAGGTGGGGAGAGAGGGCACAGGAGAGGGAGGATGGGCAGGTGGTACCTACAGGGGCTCTGAGTTCAGGCTCCTTTCTTTCCCCATGGGCTAGGTCTGGGGGCCTTTACCTTTAGTTAAGGCACCTCTCAGTGCACAACAACCATTCACAGAACTTTCCCCAAGACTCCCATCTGGCCCAGGCTTCTGGCTTCCTCAGAGAGCCTTGAGGGGACAGTAGAGGGAAACTGAGGCCCTAGGAGGAGAGTGGAAAGAGTCAGCCTGTGGTCCATGCCTCGCAGGAACTGTCCCAGATGCAGACGCACATCAGCGACACCAATGTCATCTTGTCTATGGACAACAACCGCTCCCTGGATCTGGATAGCATCATTGATGCAGTGCGGACCCAGTATGAGCTGATCGCACAGAAGAGCAAGGACGAGGCCGAGGCGCTGTACCAGACCAAGGTGAGCATGCTGCTCCCCTCCCCCCAGACTTGGTACCCCAAACCAAACATGCCTCACCCCGAACTTGTATCGTCTTTCTCTTACTTCGGAGGTAATAAATGAGTATGTATATGTATCTATATACATTTTATACATATACGTAAAATTTTGTTTACTCCTTATAACAACCCTGTGAAGTAAGGATTTTATTATCCCTATTTTGAAGATAATAGAGTCTGAGATAGCCTACTTTCCTTAGGGTCTGATGGCTGGTAAACAGCAAAGGCCGAGTGTGAATGTAGGTGTCCTATCTACAAACCCATGCCCTAAACCACTATAATGTTTTTATTATTTTTTTCATAATGATATCTTTTTAAAAATGTTTATTTATTTGAGAGAGAGAGAGAGTGGGTGAGCAGGGGAGAGGCAGAGAGAGAGGGGGACAGGGGATCTGAAATGGGCTCTGCACTGAGAGCAGTGAGCCCAATTGAGGCTTGAACCCATGAACTGTGAGATCATGACCTGGGATGAAGTTGGACACTTAACCGACTGAGCCCCCCATGCACCCCTCTTTTTTTTTTTTTTTGAGAGCAAAGGAGAGAGAGAATCTTAAGCAGGCTCCCAGGCTTAGCAGAGAGCCCGGTGCAGGACTCTATCTTATGACCATGAGATCATGACCTGAGCCAAAATCAAGAGTTGCACACTTAACTATCTGAGCCACTCAGGTGCCCCCATAATGATATCTTTGAAATTATAGTTTTGTACTTTTCTCTTTCACTTATTATTTAAGAATTCCATTCTGTGACATTAAGTATTCTACATCATTTTTAATAACAGCATGGTATTCTGTGATAAGAATATAGCCTCATCAAATAAACATCTTTGTGGCTAAGTTTTTGGGCACATCTTTGATTGCTTCTTTAATATAAATTGACTCAGACCTTTTTGGAGGGTGAAGATTATAGTTAGGGGTCAAAGGCCACTCGCTACATTCTAAACTCCTGGCACTTGAGATCTGCCTTCTCAACTCCAGCCCTGGCTGGCCTCTGTCCCACTGTCCTGCGGACAAGTGTTCTGAGTGGCATGGATTTCGGCACCAGGTTGGGGAGGGAGATGGTCAACAGTGACAGCATCGGAATTCAGAGATTCCCTTTAGCCGACCTCCCCCTTGCTTCCACCAGAGGTTCCTATTGATGGGGCCACGTAGACCGAAATGAGACAGGGAAGAGAATGGGAATAAACAAGGAACCTCTGACGAAATGAGATCCTGGTTGCTAGGGAAATCATCCTGTAAAAGGGTAGGAAGGAATATGGTGTGGTGACAAAAGTGAAGGGGTCCCAGTGTGGGGAAGAGCCAGTGGTAAGGCTTAGATGAGGGAAGACGGGGTGGAAAAGGGCATCCGGAAGCAGGTTTATCTGTGTGGGATATGGATCTGGCCCAGAGACTGGTGAGAAGTGTGTGTGTGTGTGTGTGTGTGTGTGTGTGTGTGTGTGTGATGTCACAGCTCAGATGAGGGAGCTATGGTACAGGAGAGTGTGTATGGGGGTATGGCGGCCCTAGTGGCGGGGGTGGGGCGTACTCGGGGAACTGTCCTGGGGAGAGTAGCTTTGGGCAGGGTCTGCAAAGGCAGACTCACTCCCTCTTGGAGGGCCTCCGGGTGAGCAGCAGGCTGACCATGATGCTGCCTCTGACCCTCAGTACCAGGAGCTCCAGATCTCGGCAGGAAGACATGGAGATGAGCTGAAGAGCAGCAAGATGGAGATTGCTGAGCTGAACCATACCATTCAGAGGCTGCAAGCAGAGATCAGCAACATCAAGAAGCAGGTGAGAAGATGCACAGGGTGTGTGTGGGGGGTGTGGGGTAGGGGTAGGGGTGTGTGGCTAAGCAGACGTGCTGCCTCCCACAAGGCCCTGCCAGATGGGACTCCTGAAATTTCACCCCCCACTCGGTCCTTCTTTGTGGTGACGGTCTCCTGAGCAGAATGAGCAGATGCATGTGGCCATTTCGGATGCAGAGGAGAGAGGAGAGCAGGCCCTGCAGGATGCGAAGCAGAAGCTGCAGGGCATGGAGGAGGCCTTGCAGCAGGCCAAGGAGGACCTGGCCCGGCTGCTGCGAGACTACCAGGCGCTGCTGGGGGCCAAGTTGGCCCTGGACGTGGAGATCGCCACCTACCGCAAGCTGCTGGAGGGAGAGGAGAGCAGGTGGGCCATACTTCTGGGGCCAAGTGGGGGCTGCACCCCTGGATCAGTGGGAGGATGACCCCGGCTTCTCCAGGAAGACTGGTAGTCCAGGCCAAGCAGAAATATTCAAGTCAGAAGCAGAGGGTGTGTGAGTCGGCAGGGTCATTGTCATCATTCCCCTGCCTCCAACCACAATGTCCCTCTACCCCAACCTAAACCATTGCAGCCAAAGCAAAAAGCCTCCAAGAAACCGCTTAACGCCCCCCACTAGCCCCGCACTCCCCGACCACCTGGGCCTGCGCACCCACCTTTCCCGAGAGCTTGGGGACAGCTGTCACTTTGCGTGGGGGTCTCTGCTCCTGATGCCTCCAGGCCGCCTGCCTTCCGTGGGGCTTGTGGGTCTGGCTGACGTGTGTGCTTTGGTTTTCCAGGATGTCGGGGGAGTTGCAGAGCCACGTGAGCATCTGTGAGTAGCAGAGCCCAGGATGGGTGGTTGGTGCTGGGGGGGGTGGGGTGCTAGGAGGGCTGGGCACCAGGGGCTGGCACTCAGCCTTGTAGTTTCCGGTTCTGCTTTGCTAATGAGAAAGTGAGCAGACAAACTGCAGAGCCCAGGGGAAAGTCGCTGAAATAAACGGTTATGCTTTTAGTTCTTACTCATTTTACTTTTTCCGATACAATCATCCGTAGCAGCTTGGAACTCTTTAAGGTATAGCGATAATGAAAACGGGTCTGGACATCACTCTGTCCTAGGAGAAGTACTTTAAAAAAAAACGGGAATCCTTTCATCCGATGTATCTATTTGCAAGCCAGATGCTGCCAGCAATTAAGGATGTAGGGGGGTGTCCGAGGGCGGATGCAGGTGTAGCAGGGGGGCCCGTGGGTCCCGCCCCCCCGCCCCTCTACCTCTTCCCCCCCTCAACCCCCCCTCCAGTCCTTCAGACCTTGTTCCTTCGGGCTGCCCTCTCCCCACAGCTGTGCAGAGCAGCCACACCACCGTCAGCGGCGGGGGAGGCGGCGGTGGCCGAGGCTCTGGAGGTTATGGTGGCGGCTACAGTGGCGGCAGCTCCCGCAGGGGCGGCAGCGGCGGCAGCGGCGGCTACGGCAGTGGAGGAGGCGGGGGCTCCCGAGGGGTCAGTGGAGGTGGTTATTCGGGCGGCACCGGCGGGAGCTACGGAGGGAGCAGCAGGGGCAGCAGCAAGTACGGAGGCAGAGGCGGTGGAGGCTCCTCCCGCGTGCAGATCATCCAAACTTCCACCAACACCTCCCACAAGCGAATCCTGGAGTAGAGGGAAGGTTCACTCCCACCCCACCAGCCCCCAGAGGCAAGGCTCTCTCCTGTTGCCTTCTCCACGCCCTTCCTGAACCCCTCTCACTTACCTTTTCCTTATGGGTCTCAGCAGTTTTGCCAATACATCCCACTTTCCCCGGGAAAGCAGGTGGATAGTGTATAATCCCCAGTAGCAGATCTATCTTCGGGAGGGTGCTGGCTGGCAGGCAGAATCACAGCTAGACACTGTCTCAACTCAGACTCCACTCAGCTGGCCCTGCTCCTGCCCCTGAGAACACCCAAGGGCCCCAGTTTAGAGATGGAGAAAAGGAGCCCCATAGTGTATCTACAAAGCAGATAATAGAGTGTTAATGTCAAGGACCCCAGGTATCTCACTCCCAGGCTTCTTTTCCTGCACCTGGGCTGCTCTGTGCACAATAACTCATCCCTTAGGGCCACAGAATAGGGCCTCTGGGCAAGTAGCTTGGCAAGGGAACCTCTGTGCCTGGGGCCCATTACTGTCTGTTGGTCTGTTAGCCTCCTACTTTCATTTCCTCCATCCATGCAGAGTATGGATTTGCTGTCCTCATAAGACACCTGTAAGTGATGTCAGCTCTTGCTTCTAAATCTCTGTCTTAAGAAGCATTTTTCTTGGGGTTAACAACCAAGGTAGGAGTATTTCAGAGGGCATGCGTCCTTGTCCCCTGGGAGGACTAATTATCCCTAAATGGATGAGTCAATGGACAAACAATCTGGTTCTGTTCTGTCCTGCCCTTCCCGAGAGCTCCATTCTTTGGAAGTCTGGCCCTTCCTAGGCTCTGCTCCATAATGGCCCTCTTGAGAATTGTCTAGCAGGGTGGGCACATGCAGCCCAGGTCTGCTTAGTCCAGGTGCCCAGGCCCTGGAGAATTTGAGGATCAGACACGGGCCTTGGGAGGGTTCAGTCCTGAACCAGTTTGGAAGCTGCCTGTTATTTGTAAGGAAACTTAGTGCCCTTTCCCAGGTCTCAAAGTCCCTCCTGACTCCTGTTCTCTGTGACTGAGCACTTTGTGAGAATTTGATGCTTGAAATGTGCTGGAGGGGATGGGAAGGGGAAACTACTGGCCAACTAGTGGGCCTTTGAGAGGGGGAAGGTGGCTTTATCTCCCAAGTCACTTTCACTTGTTTGCTCAGTCCTAATATGACCTCCAAGTCCATGATTCTCTTGGGGCATCTGATGGACTCCGCGTGGGTTCCTTGGGGAGTGCTGTGACTTCATCACTTCCTGGTTGAAGCTTGTAACTTGAAAGGCTTGACATTTTTGGTGTTTCTACAATAAAATTTTCTGTGATCTCAAACTGCTGTTTGGTCAGAGATAAATTATTTCCTTTTAAATTTCTGCAGGCCTCTGAAATTCTTCATGTTTGGAAAGTAAAGTTTATTATTTTTATTCTTTTTTATTCTATGAGTAATACATGATCTTAAAAAACCTTGCAGACATAATCTTATTAGCCCTGAACGTGGCCGATCACTCCGAAATCAGTTACACATTTGTTCAGCAAGCATTTATTTTAGCTCCTACTGAGTGCGGGCAGTGGCCTAGGTACTAGGAATGTAATGTTGAATGAATACATTTCTGAATCTTAAGGCACTCCCAACGCAGATGATAGATTATAGGGGAGGGGAACATCCAGAGGGAGGAGAAGTCAAAGCATGTGTCCCTGTGGACCTTCTAGCCTAGGGGTGGAAACGAGGCCTATCCTGTGGACACAGGCACACCCTCCAGTGTAGGAACAGTGGGACCTTCAGCAGGTGCCAATGCTGGGCAAGGGAAGCATGGCCCCAAAACGTGGCCCTCCAAGAGGGCAGACAAGCAGAACAGGACTGGGGAACAGAGTGGACGTAGATGTGGACAGGAACTCAGGCAAGTAGCCTGCTGGAGACCCAAAGATAAGAGAGAGTGGAGTGAATGTGTGAGTGAGGGGGACAGCCTCCCGGGAGAAATGAGCCCATTGACGAGAAATGAGCCCATTGGCAAGAAATGAGACAAGAGACTAAGCCCGTTGACCCAGTGGGGGTCCTGGCAGGGTGTCTTTAGTCGATGCCCCTGGGGGAAGCACAGACCTAGAAATTCAAGAATGCAGCAAGTTTAACCATTGCCTTATCCTACGTGATATTTCTGAGTCTGTGTAAAGGAGTCACCTAGGAGATGTGACCTACTTTCTCACTCCCCGAGGGAATACAGATGGTAATTGGAGATGGGCTTCATTCACATATGACTGCAGCCCATACTGGTAAGACAGCGTGTTCCCACGCACACGCCTACCCTCTCTCTGAAAAGTTTTCTCCCTGTCTCACCTTGGCTGCTGGGATCGGGCTAGGATCAGGCTGGGATCGGGTTGGGAAAGGAAAGGTGGGCAGAGGGGCTGCCCAAAGGCAAGGAGAGAGGGCGCAGATAGAAGCCATGTCAGGCTTGAAGTAAAAAACCAGGAACACAGGACAAGGATGGGAAGAGAGAAGACAGCAATGGGCATAAACATGATTTAGAGTGTTCAGCTGACAGTGACAGCACGTGAGCCAACAGCGGTTGGTGGCCACTGGGGACAGGCACTGGGACCAGGAAGATACTAGTGTACCGAGCCTGATTTGGCTCTTCTGTAGTCAGACCACTCTGAGAACATTACTAAGTAGGAGTGTGTGTAGAGGACAGTGGCCAGGATGGCGGTAGGGGGCAATCAGAAACCTGGCCATGGGAAAGTGTTTGTGTGTGGGGGGGGGGAATGTGACAGCTAACTGCATAGGTCTGAAGTGCTTTCTTGGCAAAGAATGGTTGACCCCAGCTGATTACCCAGATGGGCAGACAGGAACCACAGCAGATCCGGCTCAGTATAAGAAGCAGATTTTGATTGGTCCTGAGACGGAAGATGCATGAGGAATTGGCACATTTCAAGCAAAGTTTGGTGAACCCCCTGGCAGGAGGTGAAGGGGGGGAGGGAAGGATGTGTGGGAATATGCGTAGGGCAGCCATTCATCTCTTTGCTGTCCTAAGAGTTCACAGGATGGAGCCTGAGAAGAAAGAAATTTTCCTCTCTGTTTTATATTTGGAAAAATTAGGGTCAGATGCCAAGGAAGGATCAAGTCATGGAGAGGCCAAGGACAGGAGGGCCAAGGATTGTAAAGCAAACCCGTGTTTTTTGACACTATCAGACCTATTCCATGGTGTGGATTTGATTATCCCTGGGATCCTGCATATGCATATGATGTTCTTAGGGAATCCAAGTGGGCTCTGGGAAAAAGCACAAGGGCAAGGCCGATCAGAGGTCATCTTGCCCATCCTTCTCCTTCTGGGCAGGAATTGGGATTGTCCCAGAAAACACGGCCCTGCTTTTTCTCTTCAGAAGCCTTGACCTTCTCAATCATGGAGAACTGGAGAACAGAAGGAAGGAAGCCTGCATCTTAGAATATTAAGAATATTGGGGCAGAGATTCCACAGGGCAAGGGCATGAGAAAGGTAGGGCAAAGAGAGAGGAGTTAGCCAAGGAGGATCTCGGACTCCAAGGAGAGGCTGGGGTATGATATTCTGGGCCTGAGCAAGGAGGCTTGTGCTAAATGATTCTGGAAGAAGAGGGGCTTCCTGGAATAAACAATACTCCTGTTGAGACAATGAAATCCCATTAGGAGCGAATAAGTGCCTCTCACTTTAGCTCACCCCAGTGATAACAAAGAGTAATTCCATAACCTTCTACCATGTACAAAATGCTGCCATATGCGGTATTCATACATGTGTATGACTCTCACTGGCCCTGGGGGAGAGCTGGGGAGAACACCTGTGGTCCTTCCAGGGACCAGAAAGCATTCCCTCCCTGCTTGTGGTCAGTGCTACTCCCACAGGACTGATACTCACAGGGAGAGTCAAGCAGGCCCATCCACCAAACAACAGAGGGGCCGGCAGGAGGGAACACGGAGGAGAGCAGGAGGCAACTCCCAGGGAGAGTTTGCCAGCTGCTCCTTCCTCTGGGAGGCTGGGGCAGGGCAGGGTGCTCTGGGAATCTAAATTTAATTCCACCAGCTTCTCATCTACATAGATTTTCATCTAGGAACATGGTGACAGCAGGAGCAACCTTTGGCTCAGTAAAATCCTAACTCTGTCTGACCTTGGACAAGGTGTAGGTTTCTGGGCTGGGAAAGTCCTCTATGTAAGGATGACTGTCGAGAAGTTTGCTTCACCCTCGATTACTGGACCTTTGGCCCAGGATGCCTCTTCAACTTCTGAGCCATGCTCTCTGATAGTCCTTCAAGCTCGTAACTCCCATTCTTTGGTTGGACCTGCTGCCCTGGTTTTATCAGCTTTCTGATCAGTCCAGGAAACTGTGTGTGTATTTTGGGTTGATCAATACTGTTGAAGGCTGAGCTGCAAACTTGGGATGTGGGGAGGTGCTTGAGCATGGGAGGATTGGTTCAGAATGTCCCAGTGCTGGGCCTGAAGGGTTTCTGGGGACACGTGTCCCAGTGTGCTCAGCCTTGGGAACTGTCCCTACCCTGCAGAGCAGGTATTCTGCAATGACAGTAATTCCCAGTCTAGTCTAGCCCCTTTAGCTGCAGGTGCACTCGGCATTCCCTCCTGTATGTGATGGGGCCCTAACTTCCCCGTTCTAGATCTATGGACTGTACAACCCCCGTGCCCCGGCAAGGCTTTTACCCTCAAGATAACCTCATTACAGGAGCTTAGGCTGCCTTTCCAGGTCTTTCCAGTTTTCAGTGAAACAGGGGCTTGTTCTAAAGCTTTCCCTGATTGTTATATCATCTTCTGGGGCTTTCCACATGCAAGGGTGAGACAGAATCCCTCCTGCTCCCTCTAGGTAGCATCTACTACATTCTAGTTTCCCTTTATGGTAGAGGCAGTCCCTATTTTAGACAAAACTCAGGCTCTGAGAGGGTAAGTGACCTTCCCAGAGTCACACAGCTAGAAACCTGCAGTTAAGAGCAGGATTCTGGATGACTCCATGGCTCAGACAACCTCCACCTCCCCTGTCTTACACACTCATCTTTGGCTTCCTCCTTTCTGGCCTCTACTCTGCTCCAGCACAGCTAGCAAGCTGCTGGGGGCCCCTCTCTCTGCTCTCTGTTCCGACCAGGCTGTCCCAGTGGGGCACCTCTCCCTCCTGCATAAAAAGCTTTGGCCCCTCCTCTGCTGGCTGCAGGTTTTCCACGTCTCACTCCGCCTCCCCATTGTCTGTGATTCTTTTATGCCCCTCAGGCTTCTGCTTTCCCCACTCTTCTGAAATTACCTTCTCCTACATCCCTGGTGGAGTCCCACAGGCTTGGGTGGCTTGTCATTGCATGTCTCTCTCCAACATTTTTGTTCCCAGTCCCATCCTGCAAAAAGTTCTCAAAACCTCACCACACCTGCCCCTGCCCACAGGCAGGGCAGCTTCACCTTGGTGATGAGTTCCAGGGTGTGAGTGTGGGTCGTCGGGATTGGAGGTGTTCTGGCATTCTGCTATCCAGCATTAATGGGGATACCCTTCAGGTGCAGGGGACTGTATGAGAGGCTGGGGAAAGTGGGGGTATCAGGAGAGCACCCAAAGACATGGAGGACTTAGTTTTGCTTTCAAAGGGCTTACAGAGCAATGAGGGGCTAGAAAACACACACACACACACACACACACACACACACACACACACACGTGAATATGCACTTGAATCTGGCAGCAACTGAGCTTAGGAAAGAAACCAATGGAATACCCTAGTGGTGTCAATCACTGCCTGGAGCAGCAGGGGAGATGTGGGCATTTTCCCTCAAGGCCTGAGGGACCAAATCCAGATTTGGGTCCAAAAGCTTACCCAATTGAGATCTTGGGTGCCCCAGAGCTTGATGAAGAGTAGAAATTTGAAGTGAGTCGCCGAGGCAACTGGAAGGCGTGTCAGGGAGAGAAGAATGTGAGTGGACTCGGCAGAGGGAAGGGAACAGAGGAAAAGGGAAGGGGGTTGAATAGTTAAGGCAAACCACGGGAGCAGAAAGATCAAGGCGTGAGGCTTGATGAGTGGGTGGTCAAAAAGCTGTAGGCGACAGGGGCAGGCCCTTGACAAGAGGAGGACTTTGGGACGAAGGCAGGCATATTCTTGCAGTTTGACAGGCTTGGCTTGCCGGTTACCAGCTGGGGGCGCTAGACCTCGGTTGTCTTTTCTTTGTAATGGGACTAATCATGGTCACTACCGTGTGGACTTTGGGTGATATTTGGATGAGAGATGACTCCTGGCACATAGTTGGTGCCTGTGGATGTGAGCGCCTCTCTCTTTCATGATGTCTTTACTTTACAAATGGAGGGCATTCAAGGAAGCCAGGAAGAAGGGTGTGTGGCTCATGCCTGTGTCCTACCTCCCACACACTCACCACAGTCCTGGGGTCCTCTCAGGGAAGGATGAGATCGGATGGCTGGCCCCACTGGGATCCCTCAAACATGAGCAGGGGGCACAGAATAGGCATTTGATTCAGAAATGGGAAGATTCCCTGAAATAGATCCCATGACTTGGACACATTTTTTTGACTTCTTTGCATCTGCCTTCTCACTGGTTCAGTTGGCAGGTTAGACGGTATGGTCTTTGAGTCGCTGCAGGTGGGATTATTCTGTGATTCTCTGCATGCTCATGTACAGGAACCAGTTCCACTTGCCTGCCCTTGGTCCTCTTCTCCAGTTTAGAAGAATACTTGAACTGAAACCATAAGACTCAGGTTCTAGTCCCAGATGTGTGTTTTCCTAGCTGGAGGGTCTAAGCAAGTCACTGAATCTCCCTGAGCCTCAGTTTTCCATTTTTAAAATGGGCTGAAACAGTTCGACTCATTAGTTCTCAGAGGTCCTGTGGGGGGAGCGTTCGTGTAGGCGCTCGGTCAGGCGAAGTGTGTGCATGTCAGCTAAGGGTGATTTTTAGGCTTCCTTGTTTCTGCTTTTCTGGGTGACCCTCCCTCCTCATGGTAGCAGCCACAGGAAGCTTTGCAGATCTGTAAATGGTCCACCAATGGTCCGACTGTCCACCTCTTTGCTTTTTCTGTCAGTTTCTCAGTTTGGGGATGGAAGCCTGGGTCCCTGAAAGAGCTGTTGTTGGCTGGCAGAGGTGAGAGAATAAACACACACGTACACACACATGCGTGCGTACACATACGCACACCCCTCCAAACTGCTAGAAGGAATCAATTGTGCAGAGCGACAGGTCTCACAAGGGAGTGTGCTAAACTGAAAACATTTTGATTGCCTGTCAGAAGATGATTAGGCAACAGTCATTACCATGCCAAGACCGTCCCAGGTCCCATTATTCCTTGCTAGGAACAAGATCTGAATTACTCATTCCACAAAGAGATGGCTGGGTTAAGCAGCCCAAGGATGTTAGTGTTAGGACAGGGTCCTGGACAACTGTGTCACAAAGGTGAGGGGGCGAGAGGGGGATCAGTGGAGAGGTGAGGGGTGCTTCTGGGGGAGGATGTATGCAAAAACTGTGGGAGAAGAGGAGGGGCAAGGCTCAGCGGTGGGGGGGTTGCTGACATGAGGCTGTGCTGCTTCGGGAGCACCGGGCGACTGGGTGGGATAGTCCCCACAAGCTGCCCTTCTCCCGTGTGTCTTGTATCCCACAGTCGAGACTCCCACACACAGGCGAGCTGCTCAGAGCCAGGTGAATTTATCACTGGCTTCTCACGGACTCTTCAGTTCTGCGTTCACCTACAGGTGTGGGGAGCAGGCCCGGCTTCTGAGAAGTCTCAGCAGGAAAGTCTATGTGGGGTTCAGGTCTTTCCATATCTCAACACCACTTCTATCCATTAATATCTATCAAGCAGTGCTCTCCAGAAGGGACCCTGGGGCTTCCCGGCCAGTTTAGACATTCTTGCACCCAGATAGAAGCAAAATATGCCCCCTGAACTCCGTGCCTGCCATCTCCTCTTCTCAGAGTGAGCTGAAGAAACCCTTTCCAAGCACCTGCACGTGTCTGGGACAAGGATTCAAAGGGATACAATGGGCTTCCTGCCTTTGGCGTTCTCTGCAGCGGCTGGCTGCCTGTGTCATCTGGCTTAACACACTGTGGGCAGCACCCCCCACATTCAGCGCTGTGCAGCTCATGCATGCAGCTCGCTGGTTAGGACCTCGCACACTATAACTCAACATCTTCTTTTCAAATCCCAGCCATGCCCATCTTTGTAAACTTGAGCTTGGTGCCTCAGTTTTCTTGTTTTAAAAAGGGGCAGCCTATTAGCCTCTATCTCAGATTTGTGAAGATGAAGTAGGTTAATACATATAAAACATGTAGAGTAGCGCCTGGTGCCTCACCAGTTTCTGATACTTCTTAGCTATTATTATTATTATTATTATTGTTACTATTAACATTAGTATTGTCCAGCAACAATTTTATTTTCTCTGATCAAGGCTTTTCAGACTTGCATCCTTGTCCTCCCTTCCAAATCTATATTCATCTCTCCATATCATTTGCTGTGAGGCTCCAAGCCCCTGTTAAGCCTCACCTCCCCACCTTTGCTTTGTAAAATGTATGAAGTAGGTTGGACCTGTTACCTCCCTGCTCTATAGGCCTTTCTTGCTAGCATTTGTATGCCCCAGAAAGCTGAGTGAGCCCCATTTCTATTGTCTTCACTGACCCTATTAAGTCCCAATTCAGCTCAAGAGCTGAATAAAAACATACTTCAAGGTGATGTCACGTTACTCACACTTATGTAGACCACAGACCTCTTTGTCCAGAGAGAGTGTAGTCATGCCCTCCATTTCCACCAGTTTTCTTTTGCTGGTGTCTCCGTCTCCTGTCCTGGCCTGTCTTTGAGGAGAAGGAACAACTAGTAAACTTAGAAAAGAACCTGTCTTTCCCTCTGGTCCTTCCAGAACACCTACCCATCCATCCTGTTCTCTGCCAGTGTCTCTTCCTTTACTATTAACACACACGTTCGTGAAGCTTCCATTTAATAAGAACATGTCCTTTTAATTTTTTTCACTTATTTAAGCCTTTATTCTGTGCCAGGAGGTACAACTTGGTGAACTCTGGGCTCTAGAGAGTAAGCTCAGAAATGGGCCAGAGAATTCCTCCTCAGATTCAAGTGTGGAGAATTGCACCTGCCAGGCCTAAGGGGACAGTGTTCTTAGCAGCTAACAAGGGCAAGGCAAGAATGGGAACATACATATCTTTGTGACAGGAGGTGATGAAATCCTCCCAAGAAACACCAGGTGGCAGATGCAGGGTCCTATTTTCCCAAAGTCACAAGCACTTGAAGAGAGATTTTGTCTGATAAAATGATTACCACACAGGCGATCTTGCACTCGCAGCAATTTTGAGAGCCATCTTGGGAGCTAGGTGTGTATTGTTTATGGTATTGTTGAGGCTCGTAAAAATCTTGTATGGCTGCAGGCAAGCCAAACCCTTGCATGGCTCTACATCCCGCTGACTTGAGGACCAAGCCCAAATGTGCTCTGTATATAAAAGGGACAATCTCTGTGCTTGGGGTAGAGGAGTGTGAGCTCCTTTCCTTTCCTGACTTGACTCCAACTCTCTCTTACTCAACATGAGTCAACAGTTTAGCTCTAGGTCTGGGTTCCGGAGTGGAGGGGGCTTCAGCTCTGGCTCTGCCGGAGTGGTCAGCTTCCGGCGCAGGATGACTAGCAGCTCCGTGCGCCATGGTGGGGGAGGTGGTGGGAGATTTTCAGGGGGAAGATGTGGCAGTGGCGGCGGAGTTGCTGGTGGTGGTGGTTTTGGAAGTCGAAGCCTTGTTAACCTTGGTGGCAGTAAAAGCATCTCCATAAGCGTGGCTGGAGGAGGAGGTGGACGTGGTGGTTTTGGTGGTGGTTATGGTGGTGGTGGCTTTGGGGGTGGTTTTGGCAGTGGAGGTGGTTTTGGCAGTGGAGGTGGTTTTGGTGGAGGCGGTTTTGGTGGAGGCGGTTTTGGTGGAGGCGGTTTTGGTGGTGGCGGTTTTGGTGGAGGTGGTTTTGGTGGAGGTGGTTTTGGTGGAGGTAGTTTTGGGCCTGTCTGCCCCCCTGGTGGCATCCAGGAAGTCACCATCAACCAGAGTCTTCTGCAGCCCCTCAATGTGGAGATTGACCCTGAGATTCAAAGAGTAAAGTCTCGAGAAAGGGAGCAAATCAAGACACTCAACAACCAATTTGCCTCCTTCATTGACAAGGTAAGTTTATCTGCTCATTGCACTGGGAGAGCTGCTCTTGGTCCATTTGAGATTGGCTTTCTGCCTCAAGTTGCTGTTTGGATATTTTGTGGACTTGTCTTTTAGGAGATATGTTACAACTATTTTTGTGAATGATTCTAATGACTATACTCTCTCTTGGACAAAGAGGTTGGTGGTCTGCATAGATGTGGGTCAATGTGACATCACCTTGAAATATTTTTTTATTCAGTTCTGGAGCTAAATGGAGACAGATATGGTGGACAAAGACAATAGAAATGGGGCTAACTCAGCTTTCCAGGGTGCAAATGAGTAGTCCGGAAAGGTCTTCCTAACCATGAAAAGGGAGTTGGAGGGTGAACAGAGTGCACTGTGATATTGTAGCAGAGAGCATGTAATAAGTCAGTCCCAACCATCCTTTGCTGTCAGAAGGGGAGCTCTGTCCTCTGAAAATTTTACACTGGTACCAGATCAGGGTGGAGTTTTCTTATACTTATATTCCAAGTATCCGCTCTGGAAAAACATGAACGCCATGTCTAATTATTGCTTAATCATCAATAATGTCAACTCAAAGTTTCTACAAGAGATTTCAAATTCAATTTTGGATTTCCCCAACATACTTTGGAACATGTGTGTGCTCAGGCAATGCATACCAATGTTTATGGTAATCTACCTTAAAAAAATTCAAAGGCAGATCTTTTAAGTATAATGTATCTATTTTAAAGTGTAATTGCAGGAATTTTAAATGGGCTGTGCTGTATGGTATTTGTCTGGTTACTCCCTTCTAAAGGTCCAGCTGCCCTAGTACTATAATTACCCTTCTTGGGGAAATGAAAGCTTTTGTGAATTAATAGTAAGTTAGGTTTTGTTATTAAAAAATGATGTTAATTTGATCCTCTTCTTCCTATTTCTATGCCATGGCCAGGAAAACAGGACTTGAAAGAAGGAGTTTTTGTTTTTTTTTCCAAGTGAGGCACAGGTCTTACTCTTACTGTGTGGTAGTTCATGGCACCCAGTGACCAGCGGACTCCATTTCTGCACCAGTGGCTAATGGGGTGTGTTCTTAGGTGAGGTTCCTGGAGCAACAGAACCAGGTGCTGCAAACAAAATGGGAGCTACTGCAGCAGGTAGATACCTCCACTCGGACCCACAACCTAGATCCCTACTTTGATGCCTACATCAACCGTCTTAGAAACAAATTGGACCAGCTGAAAAGTGACCAATCTCGGATGGATTCGGAATTGAAGAACATGCAAGATCTGGTAGAAGATTATCGAAACAAGTAAGAAAAACTGGCCAGGAAATTCATGACTTTTGCTCTAAAGTATTTCCAGAAAGTGGCAAGCTACATACATGAACAGTATGTACCCATATCTTTTCTTAGGTTAGAGGCCAATTGATTTGGCATTTCCAGAATTCATCTTCTCAGAAGCTGGAAATAGCTTAGCAGTTTTATTGCTCAGAAGAAAGGGATGGCCATGCTGTCCTAGGCTTATAGGAGGAGGCCATGAAAGGCAATGCCAATTTCAATCCAGGAAGCTGAACTTAGGGTCTCACTTGCTCCAAACATCTGAATCCCTCTGATTTCCTTGCAGGTATGAGGATGAGATCAACAAGCGGACAAATGCAGAAAATGAATTTGTGACCATCAAGAAGGTGAGCAAAGCTGTAGGACCTCACATCTGAAATAAGTAGTAGAAGAGGGTCTCCAATTACTAAGCAGAAGGAAGTCATGAAGTGGAGAGCCAGGTGGGGGGCCTGATGAATAGCCCGAATAGCCTCGGCCACATTATCATGGACCTGGGCTTTACCTAGGCACTCTGCTTCTCCAGCTCTCTCACACCTCATGTAGGAGGTGGGGAGGCAAGTTCTCAGCAGCTCAGGCAAGCTCTCTTGTGATTGTGATTCTGAGGGGTGGGCCAGTCTAGGGATTGTGACCCACGTGGGTAGAAAGGTGTGGAGGAGATTCCAAACACTTGTCCTACTTGAAGAAGCCCCTGACAGCCAGTGAGAGGGACTTGCCCTGGAAAGAACATGACTTCATGATGTCCATTGCTCCTCTAGGATGTGGATGCTGCTTATATGGCCAAGGTGGACCTTCAGGCCAAAGTTGACAACTTGCAGCAGGAGACTGATTTCTATAGAGCACTCTATGAAGCAGTAAGTCCTCTGCTTTCAACCACGTTTACCCAAATGGAGAGCTTTTGAATCTGTACCCATCACTAACCAGAAGAACAAAGATACATCTTCCATCCTCTGACTCCTCCTTCTGTCTAAACTATTTTTTGTTTAGACACTTTAAGGGCCACTGAACTATTATATATTGCAGGAGTTGGCCCAGATGCAGACTCAAATCAGCGAAACCAATGTCATCCTGTCCATGGACAACAACAGGAACCTGGACCTGGACAGCATCATCTCTGAGGTGAAGGCCCAGTATGAGGAGATTGCTCAGAAGAGCAAGTCTGAGGCCGAGGCGCTGTACCAGACCAAGGTGAATAAACTGAACATCTAGCCAGTTGTCCTGAAATATCTTGTCTTCCTGTCCTGTGTTTTCTCTTATATTTGTATGCATGAACCATGGTATCCTCTGCCACATCTAATTGACTTGATCCACCATCTTTAGTATGAAGAGCTCCAGATTACTGCTGGCAAACATGGAGACAGCCTGAAAAGTTCAAAGATGGAGATTTTTGAGCTGAATCGGTTCATCCAGAGACTGCAACCTGAGATTGATAGTGTCAAGAAGCAGGTACTTGCTCTCTCCTTCTCCATACTGTTCAGCTATATGGAACTGGTATGGGGTGAGGGCTTCAGGTAGCTGGAGGACACTTTCTTTGTTTTGAATCTTGCAATCCACTCCAAGATTATATTACCATCCCTAGTTCCTCTGGTGATTATTTTGGTTTCCACAATTCAGCTGTCATGCTGGGTTCTCTTTAGGGAAACTTGTGAAAACGACCTATTGGGATGAGCACTTGGTGTTGTACAGAAACTAATTTGACAATTATATTAAAAAAAAAAAGAAAATGACCTAGTAGAGAAAAGGATGTGATGGTCATGAGTGATCTAGCCCATGAT
Organism: Cryptoprocta ferox; assembly: GCA_028646485.1. Classification (NCBI taxonomy): domain Eukaryota; kingdom Metazoa; phylum Chordata; class Mammalia; order Carnivora; family Eupleridae; genus Cryptoprocta; species Cryptoprocta ferox. The sequence continues at coordinate 59,307,120 of CM053571.1, forward strand.
ACAAAGATGTGGTGAGTGAGAGAAAGGCAGTCAGGAGGTTTCAGTGTAGAGAATGTCAGGTCTCTAAGGGGTGGAGAAGCCTCAGCTCAGGGCCAAGAGAGGCTGCTGCATTCCCTATGAGGGCTTTTAAGGACGTCAACACAGAGACGTGCTATCTGGAAGCAATGATGGGTTATCCAGAGCTTGTTGGGATTCTGTTGGACCCAGAGTACCAGTCTCATGGAGATGGAAAGTTGAATGTGAGATAAGAAGGCCAGGGTGGGATTAAGTGACAGCAGAGTGTGTAATATGTGAGTTTCTCTTCCTCAGATCTCTGCGATAAAACAGTCCATCAGCGATGCTGAGCAGCGTGGTGAGAATGCCCTCAAAGATGCCCAGAAGAAGCTGGCCGATCTGGAGGACATCCTGCAAAAGACCAAGGAGGACCTGGCCCGGATGATGCGGGACTACCAGGAATTGATGAATGTCAAGCTGGCCCTGGATCTTGAGATCGCCACCTACAAAACCCTTCTGGAAGAAGAGGAAAGCAGGTGAGAACAGAACCCTGGGCAGTTTGTCCACTTCTTATGGTGCTTCCTCCCTTGTAGGCTGACTGGTGTTGGACATGCAGCCATGTGACTGCAGCCAGTCCTGGGTATGGGGAGGAGAGAAGTTACATGGCACAGGAGGAAAGGCTTGGCTTCACTTTGGGACCCAGAGTGCCCAACTTCTTTTGGAAGGCTCTAGCATGTCTATGAAGTGCTTCGAGAAGGAACAGTTTCTTCTCCATCTGGGCTGGCTCAGATGTCATCTGTTAACCTGCGTTTGCTGCCAAGACTCTTGTCAACTTTATACGGACATTTCTCTGTTTTTGCTGAGAAAATGACAGAGGTTAGGGAGGCCAAGGGGACTGGATCAGGTTTCAGATCAAGTGGGTAGGAGGAGTCCCAGGTGGGGAGAATCTTGGAGATGGCTGAGAGGTTTTGTGTGGCTGGAGGGTCCTGAGGGATTTTCTTTTCTTCTTCCTACAGGATGTCTGGCGAGTGTCCCCCGAATGTGAGCGTGTGTAAGTACAAGCCCGCTTCCTTAGGGGCGCATGCAGGTTTCGCCGGGGTGGAAAGGGAGTTGGGTTGGTGATAACTGAGTGTCTCCTTGCAGCTGTGAACACCAGCCACACCACCATCAGTGGAGGTGGTGGCCAAGGAGGCGGGGGTTTTGGTTCCGGCGGCGGCAGCTACGGTTCCGGAGGTGGCAGTTATGGCTCTGGAGGTGGCAGTTACGGCTCTGGTGGCGGCGGCGGCAGCTATGGTTCTGGAGGCGGCGGTGGCTTCGGTTCCAGTAGCAGCAGTGGGGGCCACAGAGGCGGCTCTGGAGGTGGCGGCCGGGGTTCCGGTGGGAGCTCCGGAGGCAGCTTCAGCTCCTCTGGAGGCCGGGGATCCAGTTCTGGGGGTACCAAGACCTCTGGTGGCAGTTCCAGCGTGAAGTTTGTTTCCTCCAGCTATTCCAGAGTGATCAGATAAAGAGGTGTCCTCTATCCCCGTTAGCTCTCTCCCTTTATCACTACTAAATATGCTTGGCAAGACCAAAGTCAGTTGCCCCAGCCTTACTGGAGAAAAGAGCTATCATGAGTTACACTAGTTCGCCCTAGTTCCCTGGCTCTTTCCTTTCTTCTCTGCTTCCCAAAGAAGTTTTTAGATCAGTGGCTATCTCAGCCCCCTGGCTATGACCCTGCTATGTGCTTTGCCTGAGAAACAGTTCAGGAATCACCACTACACACATTACATTTCAAAGCACCTCCTTAAGTCGGCCAGAGGAGGGCTGGTTAGAACCACGGCTTCTTTACTTGCATGGAGCACATGCTCTGGACACTTCCTTAGTATCCTATTTCTTGGAGCAAGCTCTGTGCTGCTTTGGTTTTGTATATAAGGTGTGAGCAAGTTGATTTTCTTTTGTGGAGAGGCCTTAAACTCCCCGCTTACCTGTATTGCTGCAATAAACTGCATTTGAAACTCTCTCTGAGTCTCAATCTCCTTTATTCACGGCACTGTCTGTCCGGGATGGGTGTTTTGTCAGAGGGAAAGAAGACCTTAGAGCCACATGGCCTATGGGGGAGTTGGGACACATGCAAATGATGGGCAAGATGGGGAGTGCCTGTCAGGTACCATTTAACTTTAAGAATTTGACATTTAAATACAATGCAATATTTCCCAGAGTGTATACATGTCAAGAAATGGAAGCTTTTGTTCCCTTGAGAAGTATTTCTTGGACAGGGGAGTGAGCAAGCAGTTTGGGAAAGAGGAGTCTGGCATGGAGAAGAGAGGGAAGTATTGCATGGAAAAGTAATTGTTCATGTGGGACAGTCAATGATGAGAGCGGTGTGGGTAACACAGGGTCAGCAGCTACTACAGCCAGAACGCAGACTTTGGCTAGGTAGCTCAGGAACCAAGAGTGGTGATGGATCATTAGGTATCCATTTTTCCTCTTTCAGGTCACTGAATCTAAGAGCTCTTTAATCTAAGTTCATCTGTGCTCATACAGCTTGTACTTGTAAAGTTGTAAAATGGGATAGCATAGTAATCAGAAGCATGGGCATTTGGACTCAGATATACTTGGGGTTGGATCATACCACCACCATTTACTAGCTCTGTGATAATGTACAAGTTACATACCTCCCTGTACATCAGTTTTATTATCTCTTAAATGGGGATAACAATGCCTTCCTTGTGGGAATCATGTAAGGATTGAATGAGATGATGAATGAACATGGCTTAGCACATGGTTAAGAACTTGGTGGATGCCATTTTTGATAATAATGCTGCTGTTGATGATGATCTGGCTATTATAACATTGCTTGTTGGTCTCTAGATAGCTCAGTAGATGCTTACTCTAAAGACCAATGAACATCAGATCCCCAGGGGTTCTATGACCATGAAAAAGTCAGTCAACTTTCCTGAAGCTCAATTTTCGTAGCTTCCAATTAGAAGTCTTCTTAGCTCCAGTCTCAAGCAGAACTCAGGGGAATAGAGGATATAGGTCAATAAGAGTATTATGTAAATACAACTTGATGAGCTCTATCTCTCCTCCCTAATCACTCCTTCACTAGAGCTGCTTCCTGTCTGGACTGATGTGGAAGAGAAGCATTATGGTGGACAAAAAGAACAAACTTCAATTCAGAGAAACTGGGTTTAGGCCACTGTGGTATTTAAGGGGCAGGCTAAGGAAAATAACCCACAGCCTACTGCCTGTGTGGATCCTTGGACTAATCACTTGCCCATTAAGAGCTTCACTTGTCTTGTAGGTGAAATGGAGATGAGATTATTTGCTTGGGGACATCAAGAGGATAAAATACATAATGTGAAATACTTTGTGAACTGTGGATATGTCATCCTGAAGTAGTTAAATGAAATTAGAAGGGAATGACTGAGAAGTAAAAGATAGCAGGTAGTCAAGGTCACCAAGGAGGGAGGTGCCTTGGCATGGTCATGGTGGCTCAGTGACAGCTCTGCAGTGACACAGAATTGATTTTGTTAATGCATCCAATTTGAATCTGCTCCTAAGGACTAATATGTGTGAACTAAACACACAAGTGATGGATGTGCGAGCCATAACGTCCATGTATCCGCTTGTTACATTTTCAGTGACTGAAATACAAGAGCCTCCCATCTTGTCATCAAGATACCTGGGAAATTGAGTTAATCATAATACGTGGTCTGGTGCTTGTTGATTTAGAGCAACAGGAGTTGAGTGGCTTTGAAAGAGATGTTTTACTTTCTTCCACAGGAAAGAAGACTTCTGGGGCCACCAGATGCAACACATGGGAGATCACTGAGTGAATGAACCAGTGAGAGTGTTCTGGTACTCTAGCACACATTTTCTAATTCCTTTCTTACATTACAACTTTCTTTAGTTACATTTTACATTGGTCATACCATTGTTTGTCTTGTTTGGACTTGGGTTTTCTTGGCAAGGTCAGACATGAAACAGAGACCTTATAGTTTACAGTGAAACTTATCAAAACTTGTAAGGTCATAGGACTAAATGAAAACCATGTGTTGGTCAGTATATAATGGGGAAATAAATTGAATAGTATGAAGTGCCAACATTAGTACTAGAAAGACAGCAGAGAAAAAACCTGGATTCCATTCAGTTCAACAAATAGTTCCTGCACACATACTATGTGTCAGGAACAAGGCCAAACACTGGAGATACTATGATGAGTGAGACATGGTTCTTGCTGTCATAGAGTGTAGAGACTTGGGTGATGGGATGTTTGCAAATATGCCATTACAATGCACACAGCCCATGTGCATTATAATATAAAAGGTATAGAAGTGGTACATATGGAAGTGTTGTGTGGCAGGGTTTTAGAGGACAAACAGGAATTTGTGAGGCAGCCAACGCAGACAAAGACATTTACGGCAGAGAAGGACACTCCAGACAGAAGAGATAATATGGGTAAAATGTGGAAGACTGAAATTACATGAAGTATTTGATCATCTGAAGGAGCTTGAAGTTAGTGACAAGAAAAGGGGGTGAAGAGTTCATCAGATCCACTCAGAAAGGACCATCCTTGAAGACATTCAAAGGAGTCTGGACTCTAGTTTGTAGGTCAGAAGTTCTCAGGTGGAGCTTTGGACCTATTGACTTATTGCAACCTACTATACACAGGGACAGTGGGAGACAAAGGGGTTGTTTTACTGCTGGTGGAATAAGAATTGAGCATGAGCCACAGTTTTTCTTGTACTTGAACATCCCATAAGAAATCTAGTCTGCTTATGAGAGGTCTGCTCATGGAAATGCCATTTTTCCCCCCAGGTATTTAGGGGCTGAAACAGCTATGATAGGTGAGAAGGAGCCAGTGAAGGGACTTAATAAGAGACTGGCATAGTCAGATGGGTGTTTTAAAGGAATCACTCAGGCCAGATTGGAGGGGACCATACCAGGTTGGAGTAGGAAGACTTCATAGGGAATGATTGCAAAGGTGCAGACAAAAAAGTCTCACACCTTAAGTTCAGATCCTTAGAGGAGGGTGGGTGGCCAGAAATAAGGATGAAGATCTGAATTCCACAGGTAGTTGGGATTCAAATCATCAGGACTTGGTGATGGATTGGTATGCAGGTTGGTGATGGGGGACACAAAGGGAAGAGTTGAGGATCGCTCCACGTTTCTGGCTTGGGTAACAACAGATAATGTAGCAAGAAGGCTAATGTGGAGAAATGATGACTTAGGTCTTTTGAGGCACCTCTACTTTATCCATGTAATTACTGGGGCTGGAGGTATAAAGTGAACTTCATCAAAATTTGAAAGAGTAGACTATGAGAGAACTCAGGAAGAAGGGGTAGAAGGAGAATTGCTGAGAATACACAGTAGGAAAGAAAGCAAAAGAATAGGGGTGCCTGGGTGGCTCAGTTGGCTGAGCGTCCGACTTCAGCTCAGGTCATGGTCTCACGGTTCATGGGTTTGAGCCCTGCATCGGGCTCTGTACTGACAGCTCAGAGCCTGGAGCCTGGTTCAGATTCTGTGTCTCCCTCGCTCTCTGCCCCTCCCCCGCTCACACACACACACTCTCTCTCTCTCTCTCTCAAAATAAATAAACAGAAAAAAATATAAAAAAAGTAAAAGAATATATGGGAGAAGCTTGCTCAAAAGGAGAAAATGTAAAGGCCATGAGACCAGACATAATTCTTCAGGAGCTATCTAGCCAAGACATGAGGTTCCCCAGATCTAGTGATGACCTCCCAAAATCTTAGACTAGCATATTTTATCCTTGGGTAGGTCCAGTGCTAATTTGATGCTTGGTGCTTATGCAGTTAATAATATTCAGAAGGATGGAAATCTACAAGAACAACTGTATGACAAAAATTCTGCCATCCCCCACCACTGAGTTCCTTTTCTCTGTGGCAACCATAGTTTCTTAGTCATCTTTCCAAAGGTATGTATGCATGTGCAAGAAAAAATATACATATATATATTCATTCTCCTTTCTCATATGTCCTGCATCCCAGGCCTCCCTCCAAACAGCCAGGAGACTTGACTCTCTCCATTGGGATTTGAACTGCATGTTCTTCAGCAGATAAGCCTTTTGGATTCTGGTTGTGACTTCTGCCTAGATGCCACAGAATATGAGCCACTTTCAGCATTTTGCCCTTAAGTTGCCTGCATGCAGCTCCTCTCCCTGGGTCTAGATACATGTGTCTCACACCTAGTGTCTCAGCTGTAGGGACAGAATTCTTTCTTCCACCTTTGGGCCCCCTTTGGACCATTTTCCTTCCTAGTATGGTCACAGTATTGTACACGTCATTTCAGTGGCCAGCCTTCCTTCCATAACTGGTCAGTTTTTTCCGTATCTGTGTGGCTTGAACATAGCCACGTCCCTAATAGAATTCTGAGATTCATCGAACTCTGAAAAAGAGTGGCCTTTCCACCTTCTCCCATCTTCACACACTAACTGCCTCTTCTACAATTTCAGTCCTCAGACAACCATCTAGTACCCCTGGGAAAATAGCAGAATCCAGCAGTTCTGACTGCAACCTCCCAGGTCCTCATTCAGAGATGGCTCAAGTCTGCCATCTATACTCCCTTCCCTGGGGGAGGGTCTTCACTAGCCTCAAGGGCTGAGCACTAGCCCTTGGGAGAGAAAATTCAAAAGATGATCTTGAGCTAGAGCCTATGGCTTTGCATGGAATTTTAGGAACCATAACCTCCCAGGACAGTCTTCATTGGAATGGGGACCTTCTGTTGGTCCTTGGAGGGACTATGAGGAAGTCCCATACAACTACTCTGTTCTACCAAAAACGAGTGTGGAAATTTTAACAAGTGCTTTATGGACATTGATAAAAGTTTATTTTGAAAAAGAATATTCTTTCTTTAGGTCAGTTATTATAAAGATACTGCCTTTTGTTTTAAACAAAAATTAAAATAATACCCTTTTACCATAGGAAAAAGAAAAGCATAGATGGCAAACCTTGCGATTACATATAATTAAAACAAATCAACACCGTGACTTAACTGCAATATAAAGGAGACTCAAAAAGGAAAAAAGAACTGGTAGCAGTATCATCTGTATCTCACTTTGTAACTTCTCAGGCAGGACTATATTAGAAAACATAATGAAGCATTAAATGTTTGCACTGACAGGTGGAATCACCAAGTGTTGAACCAGCTACAAACGCATTTCAATGCAGGTCTGCTGCACTGGTAATCCAAAGACTATGAGCAATTTTACCACTGGCCAACACAAGTTTCCTAAAAGGTGAAAATTCCTGTAAGCTTTCTAATGAAAAGAAAATATAGTCTTCTCTTGATTTAAACAGCTTTTGCATTCCTCAACCACCAGTTGTTGAGAACAGAAAACTGAGTAAAGCCACTTGGCATGTGTGTGTGATATGAAGTTGGGTTCTGGGCTGAGTCATATAAATGATGGGGCATTCAAAAGTTGTTCAAGAGGTCTAGCATAATCTAGATTGTGCTCATGAAATGTCAGTAATAGCCCCCCAAATCACAGTGACAAGCAAAAAATGACTCCACAGATTTCCAAAAGATTTCTAGGGCAGTACTCTTGCTTTAGGACACTTTGTGGCTGAGACATTTTTAGAGCATCCAGGGGAGAATATGAGGCATGGATTTTCAACTGAACTTTGTGTGTGTGTGTGTGTGTGTGTGCGCACACATGCACATGTGTCTTGGGGGGGGGAGTTGTGGAAAATCTGTAGCTCCATCTCAGAGATGGACCCCCTGAATTGTGTAACTGTTTCCATTAGTTTCTGTTTCATTTGCAATTAAAGAAACTTACTCCCTTAAAAGAGAGAGAGAGAGAGAGAGAGAGAGAGAGAGGAGAATCTAGAACAGATCCCCCTAGACCATTCTTTCTAAGGACCAGACAAAGAAAGAGAAATCAGCAGAGTGTACAGGAGCAGGATGGGAGCATGATGTCATGGAAACCAAGTCCCTCTTGGAGCACATTTTCAAAAAACAACCAGGAAAAGAAGTCAAGAGTGAGCAGAAGATTCCTGGAGAAGCTACAGTTGAGAAGAGCCTAGAAATACGGCCAGGATTTGGTCAGGTGAAAGGGATGAAACAGGCACTACCGGCCTTTCTCTTGTGAAGAGGATGCAGCTAATAGGCTAGTGAGAGTGGGAGGTCAGAGAAGAGGTCTATAAAGTTGCCTCCTGGAGCCACACTTTGCTGGTGTCTTGTGCAGATGAAAGAGATGGTAAAGATGCCCACAAGACATTTGGGTGGTTCCACAAATTTTTGGTGTTCGTTGGAAGAATGGATATCCAAGCTGCCCTGGGATGCTCTGTGTCACTGTGTTGCCCTTCCCATGTCCGCTGGAGGGAATGCGGCATTCCCTGCCATCCATTATCAGAAAAATGGAGCAGTCTTAGTCAACTTATGACCTTCCCAGGTGCACCTTGGGTTATTCCCACCCCTCCCTCATGCCCACGCCCAGTTTCCAATCTGTCAATAGGCTCTGTTCTGTCTAAGCAGTACAGAGTGTCCTCTGCTGGTACAAAGGCTCCTTTACACACAATGACAGGACCTGTATTGGTCACCTCAAGGCAACTGTTCCCAGGGACAGTAAGTGTGAAGCTCATGTAATTTGAGTATATCAGAAAGTTCTTGAGAATGATAAACACTTTTTTTGGGTTCTGTTCTGCTAGTCGTAAAGACATAAGGAAGCAGCTAAATCCTTCTTGGTATAGTGAGTCTCTGAAAGTGGGAAAAGGTCTCTCTTCCTGCGTGTGGAGCTCAATCTTGAGGATTTGGAAAGTTTGAATGACCCCTGAAAAGCTAGTATGAACTCAAGGGCAAGAACTGGGGCAAAGGTAGGACTCGAAAGGTGATCAAAGATGAGCAAAAGTGGGCATGATGGTCACTTCCAGTGAAGGTGGACCACATCATTGTTGTAAGGAAGAAGGTAAGGCCTGCTATTGCTTGGTAGTGACAGGGGTCTCTCTGAAGAAGATCTTTCACCCCCATCCAGTTGTCTGATGGTGGTAGGAGCTGTCCTGTGAAATGTCAAGTTAATCTCCACCACACACATATGAGTACACTGGCCTTTCCTGAGGCTGTGGTACTTCAGGAGAGAGTCAACTGTGAATGGATGCACTTCCAACCTTGAGACCTCCCTCTTCCATCCCCCATAATCTTCCCAAAGCCTCCATATTCTTCTTCCTTTCTTTTCCTTCCCCAAGTCTCAGATTCAACTTCCAGATATTTTGACTCATTTAAAAAAGTATAAAAGTGTGATCTTGGTTTGAACTGATCAGATAGGTGATTTGGAGAACATTTTTGTTTCTTCAGTTGAGAAAATGCAAAATTCAATCCTTTAGCATAGATTGTTCATGATGGGTGTACATGAGGCAAGGACTGAGGTGAAACCATCTTGCCCCTCCTCTAGTTACATACAGGTCTTTGATTAACTTAGTTATTTGGAAGATAAGAAGAGGAGTGGGAAGGTGCAGGTCTCTGGCTTAGCTTTCTGGAGCCAACAACCTATACATTTCTACTCTTCTCATTCCTACTCTGTATGCAACAGGGTAGTTGATTAGTCCCTTTTATTATCAGCCTTAAGATTCTCCTGTTGTGAACATAGTTGATTCCCTTTTTTCCTATAACTTGTGGAGGTGGAAGAACATTCTGGTTTAGTGGAAAACAGAGTGTGCTACCTCTGTGTCCCTGAAGAAAGCTTGAGATATTCCTGCAGTTGAACCATCCTTAATCAACCTTCTTCACAGGTTGACATTTGAGTGTCTTCACTCCCACTGTGCTCACTGTTAAGGTGAGCTTAGGATGGGAGAAACTCCCCTAGGCTCCAACCTATTAGCCTCTCCCCTGGCCATCCACAGAAGTGTGAATAGGAAGGAGCAGTCAGTTTGATGCCTTAATAGCCTGGGAGAAGTGTTGCAATGAAAGATTTAACAGCCTGGAAAGGACACAATTCCTGTTTACTTCTTATGTTCCATAATTGTGGGTAATTGAGTGTTGATTGTGGTATTTATTAAGCCCTTGCAGTTGGTTTACCCTTTCTGGCTCGAAATTCTGTGATGTCAGGGGTAGATGGATCAGTGGCAGAGCTGCTTGGCTGGGCTCCTTTTCTCTCATGTGACCTTGACAAGTCATGGAACTCCGGAACTCTGTTTCTTCTTCTTACAAATGAAGGTAGCAGTTGGGGTGGTCTCTAACATGTTTCTGAGTTGTCAATCCAGATATTAGAATGGAGCAGACAGAATTTCAGAGAGGCATAGCACTCCCCTCAAATCCGTGTGGGGAGTAGGCATTAGGCAGAAGGGGGTGGAGTGAGCAGAAGTGGGGCTCACAGAGGGAGGTCTGCCACATTACTCCCCTGGTGATCTCAGGGCATTCTCTTACTACCTTACAAGCTCAGTGTGCTCATGTGTGAAATGGGCATAAAGTACCTGTCCTATCTCCTTCAGAAGGAGGCTGTAGAAATAAAATGCCCTCTGTGAGGGTGATCTGAAGTGTTACATGAAGGGCACATCATTACCACTGTCCTTCTTCCTGGAGAAAGTACTTGAATGTGGGGTGGGGCCAGTGGGTAGCCACATAGCTGGGGGTTCCTGAGGAAGGCTGCTTCCCTGGGGAACAAGGTATAATCCCATCCCTCATTCATCCCCATGGTTTCATTCTTGTGGGTCTTGGATCATTCAAGGGTCTTCCTTTTAAAAAATGTGTTACGCTAAGTGAAATAAGTCAGTCAGAGAAAGACAGATAACGTATGATTTCATGCATGTGGAATTTAAGAAACACAACAGATGAATGTAGGAAAAGAAAAGGAAAAAGAAAGATAAAAACAGAGAGGGAGGCAAACCAGAAGAGACTCAATGATAGAGAACAAACTGAGAACTGATGGAGGGAGGTGCGTAGGGGATGGGCTAGGTGAGTGATGGGTATTAATAGGGGGGCACTTGTTGGGATGAGCACTGGGTGTCATATACAAGTGATGAATCAGTGAATTATACTCTTGAAAAAAATACCACACTATATGTTAACTAACTAGAATTTAAATAAAATCTTGGAAAGAAAAAAATGAAAAAAATACTCATCCAAGGGGGAGGTTTCATCTCCCAGCACCATTACCTCTAGCTTTGAGTGGCTGATTAATACCTGAGCAGGGCTGAGCTAACTGCCACGGGGACCTGCCTAGGGAAGGGACAGGAGCTCCAGGGAGCAGAGGGACTGGGAGGTGGGCTTCAGAGCCTCAAGCAGGGGTGCGGTATGGGTGGCAACATGCAGCCTAGGAGGTGATGTTGTTTTTGTTTTATTACCCCAAAGTTGACATTTCTAGACATTGTCTGCAACTTCTGCAGCTTCTGCAGACAATGGGAAAGTACAAACACTAGCTTTCTGCTGGAAACCGTGCTAAGTGCTATGCATATTGTTTCATTTATTTTATTTCAATTATTTCATTTATTTTTGTATCAAGTCTCTGAAGTAAATACTGTCATTATGCCTACTTTATAGATGAGGGACTAGGGGCCACGAAAACGTAGGTAACCCTTTTAAAGTCACAAAGCTAGTGGATGGTGGGGCTGGGATTCAATGCAGGCTTGTGACACAAATCCATGTCCTTAGCCAGAAGCAACGTGGCCTTTGTGTATTCCAAGCCACTGTGTGAGGGTAATTCATTGTTATAGTTTTTTTCCCCGCTAACCACAGAATCCCTTAGAATCTTTTCTGCTGGGAGACTGTGGTCACTTTTTCCACCGAGACAGTGGAAAGGAGGGCAAGGAGAAGATCCAGGGGACAGGAAGAGTTCCCAAAGGCCCAGTTCTAGAAGCCTGTGTTTCCACCGCCCCGTGAGAGCAGGGCAGCTCAGCCTTGGACCCGGCCTCAGAAGCTCCCTCTCATGCCATTTCCCCACCAGGAGCCTCACAAAGGCTGGTGAGGAGCCGTGCCCTCCCAGTCCTTTGAAAGGGCCCTGATCTGCCCGAGAGACAGGGGAGGCTGCTTTCCCCATCACCAGGCAGAGAGCTGAGTTCAGAGAACCAGTGAGTTCACCTCCTCTGGCCTCTCCCAGTCTCCTCCATAGCATAGCCTAAAACCCTCCCCTTCACTGCTGTGATTGCTCCTTTCCTGGCTCCCAGGAGAAGCTGGTGGAGACTGACCCCCCCCTCCTCTGCCCTGGCAGGTGGCTGTCTGAGTTTAGGGCAAAAGGAAAGCCTGCTTTTCCACAACCATCTAAGCAGCCTGAGTGCTGGACTATGATATTATCCAAGTTGCTGCCTGGGAAGCAGTTGCTCCTAGGAGAGCCAGGAGACCAGAGCCACACCCCACACCAGGGTCCGTGGGGGGACTGGGGTTATAGGAACTTTCTGCAGGGGCAAGGGTTAGGAAAGAGCAGGGTAATCCTGGGGGTCAAGCTAAACCCAATCTCCCAGCCTCTGCTCTCAGGAAGAAGGGAAGTGGAAAATACCGGAGGGGGGGGTGGCTAGTGAGTAAGAGATAAACCCCAAGGGTGTGGGAGCTATTAAATACTGTGTAGACAGATGGCCTGGCACTTCTTTCAACAACACTGAGATTAGCAGCGGGACGGGCTCCTCACTCCCTGCTCTCTTGAGGCTCCACTCCACTCCTCTCAGGGGGGATTCACCCACCGAGTCACGCCCACACCAGCAGCTGCCCCTGGCCAGCCCGCTAGCCCCCAGGACACTCCGTAGCGCCCGGCCTCCCTATGAGTGCTGAGACCCAGTCCCCCGAGGTAGTTGATGGCCCCCGTATAGGGCAGGTGGCAAAGTCCCCAGCTGTGAGCTTGGTTTACTCTTCATTCCCTGCTGTCCCCAGAGCAGTGTCCCTGGAGCACTGTCATGCCGACACCTCTCTGCCCAAAGAGAGCAGCTGGAGGGCCTCTGACACTTGTTCTCAGCGACACCTTTGGTCCTTCCCTGCTGTCTCTTACGATAACATGCCACAAGGGCTGGGAGCTGAATTCACACTCTGGGAAGGGAGGAGAAGGATGCTGAGATTTGTCCTGTCCTTTCCAGCTTGTGACATACCCATTTTCTGGGACACGGGAGGAGGGACGAGACCACCCCTTTTTCTTACACTCTGTCTGATAATCCCCCAACACCCCTCGGCCCACATCCACACCCCCTCCTTGTTCCTGTTCACCATCTCCACCATCTTGAGTGTGAACAGAAATCCTGACCATCCTACCTGGCAAAGGCCTCTTCCCCTGACTCCTGTGGGCAGCTGGAAAGCAGTAGCCCAACAGGGATGAGCCAGTCAGCACATTTGAGGCAACACCGTGTGCCGAAGCCAGTTCTGGGAGTCAAGGCCTGGGGCAGGCAACAGGAGACACAAAGAGGCGAGATCAATTCAGGACAGTGGTGTGTCAACATATTTGGGTCATGGGCCCCGGGGAGACTCTGGAGGAGCTTAACTCCATCTCCTCAGTGAAACTACACAGCCCCATATGAGTGTTTTGTAAGAACACAGTTTTGCAAGAACTGCCCAGAGCCCAGCGATGGTCTCTTTATGGACAGCTCCACAGACTCGTGTTTCAGAATCCAGCTTGGGAGTTGTGGGCTGAGACTGGCAACATGGCTTGACCACTACACACCCCTTTCACAGGTGTGAGGGTGCACAGGTGCTGAGGGGGAGCGGGCATCCCTGGGGTCAATCCGAAAAGCTTTCTGGAAGAGAGGGATTCAGAGCAGGCTCTCTTTGGGGGAGGGGGATATGTAGGGAGGAACCGGGAGGGTGGCCCTTCCAGACTATCGGCCCTCTGGTGTCTGGAAAGACACTGGGAATCCCTGTGATGAGCAAATAACATGTGTCCCGGGGACCGGTTTTGTGTCACTACAGCAAACCCTTCCATGCCTTGGTTTCCTCATCTTATACCATACCCCGGGAAATAGGATGAGGAGCAGAAAAACAAACACACAGGAAAGGACAGACAAGTGCTGTGCAGTTGGGAGGTATTTAAAGTCCTGTCCCAGAGGCCAGACAAGGTAGATACCCTACTCCTGTGCCCTCCATGAGTCAGTGCCTCCAGCCGCTGTGTCTACTGCCAAAGCCCTGCTTGGTGACTGCCGCCCTCCTTTCTGCTGTCTGTGGATAGGGTAGCTTGTGCCTGGCTAGCATCCGCATAGCACAGGACAACAGAAAGTGTCACGGGCTCACCGGGACAACCCTACCACGGCATTCCCTTCATAATGTTCTATCATTCCCATCTCTCCTTACCAGAGAAGCAGTGTTTCTGCTCAGTAGTGAATGGCGTGGAGCTAAGCCTACAGAGAGAAGCATGAACATCATCCTGGTCCTCTGGGGACTTCCACTGTATGGACACGGAGCCAACTCCATGGATATAGTAAAGGGTCTCCAGAGGACAGGCCTTGAGGAGAGTGCACGGCTGCCTGGGATCCTCCCCGAAAGATGGGGCCCAGGAAACTCTCAGTGTATTAGCCTCTGGTGTCTAAGGGCCAGTTGAAATGCTGACTTGGAGGCCCCATGGGGAAGGTGGGGTCCGTATAGACTCTCCATCTTCACCCCTGCCTGCAAGGGATTTCATTGAGAAGTCCCATGACATTTCCGTCTCTGGATCCTGCTCTGCGTGGGAGAGATACAGCACTGAAACATGCAAACCCAAGCCAGTCCGTGTTTAGACAAATGCCAGAAATGGCAAAGTTACATCCACGCTAGGGAGGGGAAAGAGCCTGGAGATTTCACATCCGAAGGGCTCCAAATCCTGGACAGACGTTACTTAAAATTTTTCTGACTGGCTAATGTCGAGCCCCAGAAGCAGAGGCAAAGTTCTCTGCTTCTCCCAGGGGTGCTAGTGAGCTGTGAGGCCCAAGAGAGGGGATGAATGGAGAAGCAGCAGACCTGGGTTTTAGCTGCTGTGCTCAGTGTCTGGAGAAATGCTGTCTCAAAACGACAACTACTGGGGCGCCTGGGTGGCTTAGTGCATTGAGCATCTGACTCTTCATTTCAGCTCAGGTCATTATTCTGGGGTTTGTGAGTTTGAGCCCCGCCATGGGCTCCAGGCTGACAGTGCAGAGCCTGCTTGGGATTCTCTCTCTCTGTCCCTCCCCTGCTTGTTCTCTCTCTGTCTTTCTCAAAAATAAACTTAAAAAATAAAAAATTCTAAGAGACAACTATTTATTATCAACTCTATTTCTAGACATCTTTAAAAAAACAGAGATATAAGCTTTGGAAGAGCTTATGGCTGGGGACCCAAGCTGTAATGAAATCGTGCCTCTCAGAACCTAGCTGCCCAAGCCCACAGGGGCGTCTCAGTTCCTGCCTGCCGGCCAACCTCTCCCTCAGCTGAAGCCACACCTGTCTGACCTTCTCCTTCCTCTCTGGCTTCCCTCTGTCTGCCTTGCTGCTGCCATTTTTTCCCCTTCCTTCCTGCCATTTCTTTATTTTCAGGGAGAAAATAAACAAAAGCGGGATCTGGGTCTGCACGTTTTGCTCTCCAGGTTCTTCCAGGGTTTGGTTCAGCTCTCGGGGCTTTACCTCTTTATGTGCACTTGAAGCATGAGCTGACTTCTAAACTGAAGGGATTCTTCCGGGTCTGTTTTTCAATGCCTTCATTTTGCAGATGAGAAAAACCAAGGCTCAGAAAGGCTGAGGGCCGCCCCTAGGTTCGAGAGTCAGTAGGTCACAAGGCTGCGAAGGAGATGTAGATCTCCTGACTTCACCTCCAACATTCTTCCCATTCCTGTTGGTTTCCAAGCCCCTCAGTCCACAGGAAAGATAAGCCTGGCAAGAGGGGCGACATGCCAAGGTCACACAGTTACTTTCTGGCAGGGGGACTTGACCTTTACGACTAAATATGCTCTTCCCAGTTTATCATAAAGCTTCCTTTATAAAAGTGCTGCTAAATAGAAACAAATATGCTGGCTTTGAATATCTGACATGCTATGCAGAGTGCCTCTGGTTTATAAAACTATAATTCATGTCATGAATGTAACACATCCAGAAAGAATGATGGTACTCGTCTTATTAAACATTTACTGTTTCATTAGCAATGATTTCATTTGCTTTTTTTAAAGTTTAAAAGGGTTTTTTTTTTTTTTAAAGTAGGCTTTACGCCTAATGCAGAGTCCAACGAGGGGCCTGAACTCATGACCCTGAGATTGAGTCAGAAGCTCAACTGACTGAGCCACCCAGGCATCCCAAGTTTGAAAGGTTTTTAAAGAAAAGTTTGAGGGATGTCCCAAGTTTTAAAGGTTTTTAAAGAAGAATTTGAGGGACGCCTGGGTGGCTCAGTTGGTTAAGTGTCTGACTTTAGTTCAGGTCTTGATCTCACAGTTTATGAGTTCGAGCCCCATGTCAGGCTCTGTGCTGAAAGCTTGGAGTCTGCTTTGGATTCTGTGTCTCCCTGTCTCTCTGCCCCTCCCCCACTTGTGCTCTGTCTCTGTCTCTCTCAGAAATAAACAAATTATTAAAAAAATAAAGAAGAGTTTGAAAGACCCATGATTTTTGATGTGGAAAAAAAAAGCTGGCCTGAAAATTTTGAACAATGATCTTTTTTTTTCTTAATAAAAATTCTTGTAGTTAGGAGGTCATCCAGAATCAAACCCTTTGACCATTCCTTCCAAATGAGGCATCCCTGAGCCTCAGGTCTGAAGGCTCTTAAAGAGCTTTGTTGCTACACGGAGGAGCAGGAATCTCTTGAAATGAGAGGTGATTTGTTTGGTCTTCTACAATTCCACTTGTTTTCATGCTTTTCTCTCTCTCCTTTTTGGGGGGATATATTTCTTACCATTATCCCCAGCCAGCCCAACACAGGAAGCCTTGAAAGAAGTAAAAGAAGTCACATGGGGGCAGATTTAAATGATGGGGAAGGGGGGGGGGCTGAAGGTGGAAGGAAAGTTGTGGGCTGAAAGCTTGGCACAGAGGCACTGCTGAAGAAATGGCAAGTGCCCGAGTAGAGGCACCGAGGGTGAAAGACAGCAGTATAATACAGAATTAGCAGGAGGACACCCCAAGAGTGAGGGGTAGGGGAAGAAAGAGGCAGCATTAAATCTGGGGAAGCCTCTGAACTGTGAGGAAGCCCTGAGTGGTATAATGATGACACCCCCATTTTTCTGAAATCACTACCAAGATGGGATGAGTATCTGATGGCTGTCTTGTCTTTCCATGTTGGCATGGCTTTATGGTCGGTGGGCATAAGTAAGAACATTGGTGCCAGTGTAAGAGGAAAACCCGGTCTGGGAAACAGACTAGAACGAGGAAGTGCTGAGGCTGGGAAGGGCAAGAACTTTCCACTATGACCCGTTTTCGCTCTCTTTGTATGAGTGAAGACATGTTGCATGTGAGAACACGGAAGCAGAAATGTCAGAGTCATCTCATTAACTAGACTGCATGAAAGCACACAGGCACCTGCCCCAGTGGGTTGTAGAGCCATGACAGACTGAGTTCATTCAGCTGTGGACGGACCCCATGGAGAACAGAGCAGGGATGTGTAACTTCCCACTGTCTGCCACAGATCTACTGGAATTAGAAAATTTCTGGGGTGCCTGGGTGGCTCAGTAGGTTAAGCATCCGACTTCATCTCAGGTCATGATCCAACAGTTGGTGAGTTTGAACCCCATGTCAGGCTCTGTGCTGACAGCTTAGAACCTGGAGCCTGCTTCACATTCTGTGTCTCCCTCTCTCTCTGCCCCTCTTCTGCTGTGCTCTCTTTCAAAAATAAACATTAAAAAAAAAAGAAAAAAAGAAAATTCCCAATTAGAAGTTAGAACTCCATGTGACATCTATGGCTACAGCAGTGAGGAAGGAAGTGACATTATTGAGTGCCTGCTATGTGTCAGGCATGCGCAGGAGGCTTCATTTCTTGATTGCTGGATTGCTTCATTGGTTCAACCAACATGTGTTGAGGCCCTGCTGTGTCCTGGGCAGTGTTCCTGCCCTCACCCCTCTTCTGTTTCTGGGGTCTGGGCTGTTTCTGAGCAGTGGGCATACCCCGATCTCCTGATATGCCGGTGACGTAGTATGTTCCAGAGACTCTGCATTCCAAAATGGAGTCCACACAGTGGGGTGTTGTGGGTGCCTGGTCGTTCACCAGCCCTGCTTCTCAGTGACAAACAGTTTGGCCAGGACCCCAAAAATCAATAGCTGTAGGGTTGATGGTGAAAAAAAAAAAGAGTCAAAGAACAAAATGAAACAGGACACATCAGGTAAGAAAGGTGGGCTCCTGGGCTGCAATGTAGGACCCTGGGACTAGAGACTGAGTGAGAAGTGTTAAGATAGATCATCATTGACAATGAAGTACCTCAGGGGAGATACTGAGCAAGGGGCTCCTGTCGGGAGCTTGTAAGCCTCCGGTCCCACCTTCCCTTAGCCCTGGGAGCCACCAGAGAGCTCTTTGGAGCAGCGTCTATGCACTCTGATGGAGTGTGCCTGGCTCAGCAGCCAGGAAGGGAATGGGGATGAGATATCTGATACTTTAGGGGTCTCAGCTGCAAGCTGGCCTGTAGATGGCTTCTTTCTGGCCTGTGTGTTTCCTGAACTTCTCGATGTTATTGGACTCCGTATGGCTGTTAGCCCCTAGAGCACCTGAACTCAGCAGCAGGGGCTGGAAGAGGAGGGTTTGTTGTTTGTTTGTTTTGTTTTTGAAATCCAAACACTTCATTTTGGCAGCTTTGTTCAGGGATGCTTTGAGTCCTTAGAAGGGGAGACTAACCTAGTTGGTCTGTGGAGGGAAGCCCCTCCCTGATGGAGGTGAGTCAGAAACCCGAGACAAGGTCCAGGTGGGATCTTTAGGGAATAGGAGCATGGAAGGCACTGAGGACTCAAACACTGCTAGCATCACATTCCCATGTCAGGGAAGACTGGCAATTCCAAATTCCAAATCCTAAAATGATTTTTGGATCCAAGGGTTATTCTCTGAGCAACTGCTCTGTGCTGAAGGGTTGGGGGTTTGGGGTAAGGATAAATGTGAGCCTGGCTCTACTCTGCAGGGGTCCAGGGACATGGCTCGTAATTACAACACAAGGAGGACCATAAAAGGCTGGGAGGGAGGTACACAGGCTGCCAAGGGAGTGTGGGGCCGGGGAATTAATTTCTACCAGGAGAATCTGTGGTCAGCATCTATATGTACGTCTCGTTGGCTGAACAGTTCCCTTAACACTGGGGCTTGTTTTTCTCCTCCACTGGTCAAGTTAGATGCTTTTGAAACCTGATGAAGAAAAGCATTTAGGGGTCTGGGCTTGCCAACAGCTTGTTGAAAGACGGATTTTGTCCTATAGGATCCCTGTTCTGTTATCAGAGACCCATGACACCAGCAGGTCAATATCCTTATGGGACAGTGGGGATCCAGGGTAAATGTTCCCATTTTATTTTTTAATGTTTATTTACTTATTTATTTAGAGAGAAAAAGAGAGTGAAAGTGCGTGTATAAATAGAAGCAGGGGAAGCAGAGAGAGAGAAAGAGAGAGAGAAAGAATTCCAAGCAGGTATGACTTGCTGACAGTGTGGAGCCCACCACAGAGCTCAAACTCATGAACCATGAGATCATGACCTGAGTCAAAATCAGGAGCCAGACGCTTAACTGATGAGCCACGTAGGTGCCTCAATGTTCCCATTTTATAGGTGACGAAATTGAGGACCATAGTGGAGGTCAGCAGCAAAATCACAGCCAGAACTGAGTCTTAACTCCCATTTCATTCCCTTAAAGAATGCGGAACATGTTGTCTGGACAAGCATGTTGAGGTAAAGTTTAAAAATATGGAAATAAAATGTTATATAATATTTAAGCACATGGAGATTATGCAAAAGGGGAAGATATGGAAATAAGATGTTACATAACATCTAAGTGGCATTAATTCTACCCTCCACATCTCAAGAGAAGAGGACGACTCTCCTTCAACTTGACTTTCAGAAACTGGCAAATGAGTCTAGAAAGGGAAGGAGCCCAGTGGAGAGAATAGGAAGGGAGACTTGGTGTGAAAGCAGAACCATGGAGCAGTGAAACATGCCGATGGTGTGCCCGGCATCAGCCTGGGGCAGAGCATGCTCCATAAATGTTCATCTCTTTCCTTCACAGACGGATCAAGCCGCTCCTGAAGCTGGCACAGCCTGGGCACGGTCATGGTGGAGTAATGGACAACTAGGGCGTTGCTCAGATATCCATAGATAATGATGCATTTGACTTTGGTTTGGGGCTCTCTCCAAAGCTTTTAGCCTTAAGATTTATTTGCATGATTATGATTATATAAGCCAGATTGGGGGAAAATAATCAAGGAGACACATGGGTTTGCTTCTTTCAGCATTCTCTTACTGCAAGTTAAGTATCATGAAGAGCTAGCTCCCTGTGTAGTGAAGACACAGGATTGGAGATTTGGGTGGAGGGGATGTGAGAAGGGAAATAATACTTCTTGGATTTCTGCTATTAATTAGAAACTGTGTTTAGTACATGTGTGTATGACCTATTCTGTTTTTACAATGGAAAAATAGTTCTCTTTATAAGTGAGGAAACTGAGGCTTGAAGGTTATGAATTTATTCAGCATCACAATGAAACTGAGACTTAACCTCAAAACTTATGTTGGGACCTGGGAAATCCTAGTTCTGTGACTCATGGGGCCTATGTGGAATGCGTCGTCTTAGCACAAGGTGAGCAGAGATACCTTTGCTTCACCCCAAACAATAGTGATACCTAACTTCAAAACACTTGGTGTGAATTTTCCATTTTCTAGCTAAGAGTACAGAGCCGCAATGTATAATTATAATACATTGTGATGTATATAATATAATATAATAAATGTGAATTATAATATTATAATTCACAGAGCCAGGAAATCACAAACTGGGACTCAAACCCAGACAGACATTCGATTCCAGTACTCATGTGTCCAGCCACACAGACAAAGGCAGGACTATAATTGAGTTTAGGAGTGGATGCTCTGTGCATTTGGTGGCTCGATGGGTTTTCTGATATTCATTTATCCCTGGTGCTCATTGAGGTGTCGGGCTTCTTGGCTGCCTAGCAGAATCACCCGATGATACGTGATTACTGTCTGGTTAAATCAAAATATACTTGGACCTTGGAGCTATGTGAAGCTTTTGATTGCAACCTTTTGTTGGGTGCCCAGAGTCAGACAGACCCAGGAAAAGAGACACTTTCTGTAAGCCCCTCGACTTCTGGGTTATTGTGTCGAAAAATGACAGTTGATGGCCATGAGGACTTCTGGTTACAGGAAAGAAAACTGTCCTCTCTTCAATGACAGGCTGTTATGCATTCCTGGTGTGGCATAGGAAAGAGTCAAAAACAACAACTCTTTTGACACACCCTCAGCTGACTTCTATTTATAAGAATTTGTATACTTCTCCATGTTCCATTTGTACTGTACAAAAGCACTGGTTGAAACTCTTCCTCGAGCAGAGGGAAAAGCGAGGACTCGAAGGCTGCTATTGAGGGGCCCCTTCAGTCTCTAAACTCTGTCGCCTCTTTCATTAGCCTCCCTGGGTGGCAAGCCTGCACAGGCCCGGTGGTAGCTGCCCTACCTTGGGTTGGTCCAGAGCAGGGAACACATTCTGCAGAAGGTCTCTTTTCAGATTGAGAAACCCACATCCTGATCTCCTCTTTTGATGATTTCACAAAAATCGAATTGCATGACAGATGCCCAGATAAACAGGAGAAGTTTGCAGGCGAAGCAAGTTTTGGGATGGAGCTGATTAGTAGATTTTTAATGGCTATTAGCTTGATAATCAGTAACCAGGCGTAGCTTCCAGGCAGACCAAACCCATGCATCAGTCTGCCCACGCCCATGCACATCAACACCTAGTTGGCAGGTATAAAAGGGGACCCTGACGGTCTCCCAGTCACAGAGCGGAGTCTCCAGCCTTCACTCCCTTGGAACCTTCACTTTCCTCGCTGGGCAAAGGCATCATGAGTTGTCAGATCTTGTGCAAGTCTCGAAGAGGAGGAGGAGGAGGTGGTGGAGGAGGATTCCGGGGCTTCAGCAGTGGCTCAGCTGTGGTCTCCGGTGGGAGCCGGAGATCGGCCACTGGCTTCTCCTGCTTGAGCCGCCATGGTGGTGGAGGGGGTTTGGGTGGAGGTGGCTTTGGCAGTCGGAGCCTTGTTGGCCTTGGAGGCACCAAGAGCATCTCCATTAGTGTGGCCGGAGGAGGTGGAAGCTTTGGCTCCGGTGGTGGATTTGGTGGCAGAGGAGGTGGCTTTGGAGGCGGCAGTGGCTTTGGTGGCGGCAGCGGCTTTGGAGGTGGTGGTTTCGGCGGAGGCGGCTTCGGTGGAGGTGGCTTCGGTGGAGGCGGCTTCGGTGGAGGCCACTTTGGAGGTGGCAGTGGCTTTGGAGGTTTTGGGGGTCCTGGAGGCATGGGGCCTGGAGGATTCCCTGGTGGAGGCATCCACGAAGTCTCCATCAACCAGAGCCTCTTGCAGCCTCTCAACGTGAAAGTTGACCCAGAGATCCAGAATGTGAAGTCTCAGGAGCGGGAGCAGATCAAAATTCTCAACAACAAATTTGCCTCTTTCATCGACAAGGTGAGTCCTGAGAAGCTGGCTCCCTCTGAAGCTCAGGATGCCCTACGTCCACTGCTACGTGATGAGCCAAGAGCACAGATTCGTTTCCTAGAGGAGCCACCAGTGTAGTCAAACTAGCCTGGCTTATTTCTCAAATGAGCAACGTGCTGGCTTCATGGGCTACGTCTTCTGAGACAGTCTGCAGTTAGGAATTATTGATGCCCTTGGCTTTATGGTTTCAGCTGAAATAAGAAATATTTATGGAAAATTCTGAAAATCGTGGAAGCACTGATATAGTCAAGTAAAATGGACGGAGAAGTTCAGGCCACGTGGCAGCCGGTTTTGGAAGGAATTGGTAACACATCCTCTGAGATAGTCTTTCCTTCCTGAGAGGGTATTAGTGTATTAAATTCTGGGAAGCTGAACCTGAAATATCTGCTTGGGGATGAATGAGATTCCTGCCTTTAAGAGAAGCATTCTCAGTTTTGTGACCCATAAAGTGTTTATTGGTGTCATTTTTGAGCATTACAGGGTTTTGTCCTATTTCAAGGCAGATGAACTTGCCTAAGAAATTTATGAGGCTTGTAAAAATCATACCAAGGAGCCCTGCCCTCCGGTGCTCTCACACTCAGCACCTTTAGGATCAGTGCCAGTGGATGCCTATTTTTGGTTTGCCCAGAACATTATGGGACTTTTGCCGGGAATTCAACTAGGATGGGAGAAGGAAATGGCCTGGAGTCTTGGGAGCAGCCCCACACAAAATAGTGGGCCATGAAGTAGGAAAAAGAGTTCTTTGCATGGAAAGCATGCAGATGTAACATTAGGAGTCTGTAGAACCTTCCAAGTGTGGAGGCAGGGAGCTCAAGCTGGATCCAGCATCCGGCGTGCAAGCACAAAGCTGTGGAGACCTCTCCATGTCCCGAGGGAGGATCAGAACTGACTCCGGCGAGTGTGGCTGGCTGGTGGGAAGGGTGATCCAGACCTCATGTGCTCCCCTTCTGGTCACCCCATAGGTGCGGTTCCTGGAGCAACAGAACCAAGTACTGCAGACCAAATGGGAGCTGCTACAGCAAATGGATGTCAGCACCCGCACCACCAACCTGGAGCCCATCTTTCAAATGTACATTGCCAAACTGAAGAAATATGTGGATAAACTCTCTGCAGAAAGAACATCACAAGATTCAGAGCTAAACAACATGCAGGATCTTGTTGAGGATTTTAAGAAGAAGTAGGTGGCAAACACCAAATGGAATATTGATCATAGTCATCCAGTCATTCTCCCAGGAGGCCATGCATCTCCCTACTGTGTTTGTGGTGATGATTCATGTGTCGATTATTTGTGACGAAGACATTTAGGGCTCTAGAGATCATGATTTTTTCACATGTTTGTGAGTTAATTTATAGAAAGGCATTCTTATTTGGGACATCATAGTTACACTTTAGATAGTTAAAAGAGTGTTTAATATTCTCAGAGAATGGAGAATTTAGGGGTGGGTCCAGGAGGGAAAGGAAAAGAAAAAAGTAAACAAACTGGAACTAATCTAACAGCCGTGTCCCCGGGTCTCCGCAGGTATGAAGATGAAATCAACAAGCGCACAGCTGCTGAGAATGATTTCGTGACACTTAAAAAGGTCAGCAAGAGAATGTCATGGCTGGGTGGGAATGAGGGAGCTTCGGAAGCCCACTGGGTCCAAGCAGACAGGCTAGAGAACAACTCTGAGTAAAAACAGCCATAACCAGGGAAAGGGGTGAAGTGTGTCTGTGGCTGGTTCTCTTGAAAACAAAAGTGTCTCTGCAGCTCAGGCTTCTGGAGCTGTTATGCAGATGTGCTAGACCATTTCTATCAATAACCTACTTAAAGCCTATATTGGGCTATGCAAGATGAAAACACAAGAAAGCCCTTTAGTTTTCTTCTAAAGAGCTTCTAAAGAGCTAAGCCATTCTCTTAGAATGCCTGCTTACAGATGTGGTTGGTTGTGCTGACAAATTTGAGCTAGAAGGCAGACGAGTGGCTTCTCAGCCTAGATCCTTAAGAAGCTTTGGTATAAAATCCAGAGAAATTTGGGAGAGGCAGGGTCGACAGACAGGATGGGAGACTTGAGGACTGTTAAAAACCACTGAGGCCATTTGCCCCACAGGGGGAACACACAGTATCCCAAGCAAAGCAGGAGGGAGAGAGTGGTTGACAAAGCTTGTCCCACCAGGGCTCTGATGGCCTTGGGGAACTAGAGCAGTGAATGAGGGCATGGAGCCCCCAGTAGAGATGCATTGTGGACTCTAGACTAAATGAGGTCGTGTGGAGATGAGGCTCACCTGAGGTGCCTGGGATGTTGGAAAGCAGTCAACATGGACTGGATAGAAGAGAGTGTCAGAGAGAGAGAGTGGGGCCCACACACTGAGCAGTGCATGAGTTTCACCAGGAGGCCCCTTACGTTTTCTGCAGGATGTGGACAATGTCTACATGATCAAGGTGGAGCTGCAGGCCAAGACGGATGTCCTGACTCAGGAACTTGAGTTCATTAAATACCTTTATGATGCGGTAAGGAGGTTTCCCATCCTTCTTACGAAAGAAGTCCTTCCCAACTGGTGAAAAGGTGGGATGACTGGGGTCTGTGGACTGGCCGACTTCAACCTGCCATCATTGTAGGCCAGCAGGGGGTTTCTGTGGTGTAGGTCTTGGAAAAGAGGAACTTTCTCCTGTGATGTCACAAGAGGTAAGACTCAGGAAACACAGGGACAACTTCCCTCACTCCCTTCCTCAAATGTCCACCTCCCCTTAGGAAGAGACTTGTCCTTTCCCATCCCTATGTCTAATGTACTTAAGAGATCAAAATGCAGCAGACCTTCCCTTCCTGCCCACGTGAACACTTATCTTCTGAAACAGGATGTAAAATTTAAGGCATTTGTCACCCACAGGCTTCTTTGATTTGATGTCACCCACAGGCTTTAAGTTTGATGCCTCCAGACATTATCAAACTTATCAAACTTATCAAACTTATCAAAACTGCATAAATGATGAAGGCTATAAATGTGGAGGCTCAGAAATGCAGACTCCTCTCCCATAATTCTCTAGACACCCTTGGCAGAAGCCTGGGATTGGTGGTTATGTTTGTTTTAATCCTGCCTAGTGTATCCCCCCACCCCTCCAGCTTAGTCTGAGAACCTGTATGTCCCCAACATCGGGGAGGGGAATGGTTATGGGCAGGGAAGCCATGGCCAGACCTCCCCATGTGTTGCAGGAGCTGTCCCAGATGCAGCAGAGTGTCACCGACACCAACGTCATCCTGTCCATGGACAACAACCGCAGCCTGGACCTGGACAGCATCATCTCCGAGGTCCGCGCCCAGTATGAGGAGATAGCCCAGAGGAGCAAGGCGGAGGCTGAGGCCCTGTACCACAGCAAGGCAAGTGCAAGGAGAGCACAGAGGGCCTCAGCTCTGTCTAACAAGCTGGGCTTCACCCCAGCCAGAAGGTGTCCAGTGAGATTAGTGGTGCTTTGGTCTAATGGAAATTGGGCATCGTTCCCAAGCAAGTGTCCATAGTGCCGCAACTGTCCTCAACTGACAATGGCACCAAGTCCTTTAGGGGATGTGAGATGGTCCCCCACCTCCCATGAATGCAGCTTGGTCGACCCAGCCTGCATCAGACTTACCTTGGCTCAGGCCAAGCTTCCTTCAAGCTGTCACTGCCCTCTTCCTCTACAGTACGAAGAGCTCCAGGTTACTGCAGGGAAACACGGAGACAGCCTGAAGGAGATCAAGATGGAGATCAGTGAGCTGAACCGCATGATCCAGAGGCTGCAAGGGGAGATCGCCCAAGTGAAGAAGCAGGTGAGCACAGCCCCAAGGACTATGTGGCTCCAGAGGTCAAGTGAGGCTCGGGTGGGTGGGAGGTCGTGTATGGGTATGTGTGTGGGGTAGGTGGGTGTGTGTATGTGTGTGTGAGAAAGAGGAGAAACTGAGGAATTTGAATCTAACATATGTTGATCCCAAACACGTAGAGTGTAACATAATTTAAGTTTTATAACAATTTTTATGGTGGTCTAAGAGGCATTCCCAAGTGAGGATTAGTGCGGGGAAAGAATTGTGCTACCTTTTGGATTGCTTCCACGAGTGGGAGGGAGTGATAACAAATAAGGCAAGAGGTCATCTGGCCAGTAGTGGGGGGGGTGTGGGGTTGCAGACAGAGCCTGCCCTCCATGCTCGGCACTGGCTGGTGGCTGTTGGCGGGGCAGCAGCTGTGGCAGGGAGCTGGCCGGGGGATGGATGAGAGCTTGGGAGAGATAATGTGGGGCAGAGAGGGGACCCCAGAGGCAGCAGGAGTGCTGTGATGCTGTCCACATCGGACGTTTTCATTTGCGACTATAGACCGGGACAATGCCTCTGGCCCTGTGCTGTGAGGTAAGGGTCATTATGGGGAACACATCTGGGTCCATGGGTCCAGTCAGAGGCTACAGGAAGGCAATGCCCCAGAGATGGCAGCAAGTCTCAAGGTCCTGGTTTGCTACTTGCATTAACTCCAGGGGGAGCCCAACAATTCCAGGGGTTTGAGTCTGGCTTCTCACACCCTAAGCACATCTGCTCCCTTCCCCCTCTGCCAGGCAGACTCCCCTCTCTGGACTAACAGACACCTTTTCTTCTTCTCTCCCAGTGTAAGAGTGTGCAAGAAGCCATTGCAGATGCGGAGCAGAAGGGAGAGCACGCCCTCAAAGATGCTCAAAGCAAGCTCTCTGACCTGGAGGACGCCCTGCAACAGGCCAAGGAGAACCTGGCCCGGCTGCTGCGAGACTACCAGGAGCTGATGAACGTGAA
Source organism: Cryptoprocta ferox (assembly GCA_028646485.1). Classification (NCBI taxonomy): domain Eukaryota; kingdom Metazoa; phylum Chordata; class Mammalia; order Carnivora; family Eupleridae; genus Cryptoprocta; species Cryptoprocta ferox. The sequence goes on from CM053571.1 coordinate 59,334,367, forward strand.
GCTGGCCCTGGATGTGGAGATCGCCACCTACCGAAAGCTGTTGGAGGGCGAGGAGTGCAGGTGAGGGGCACTGGGAAGGCAGAAGGGTCATGTGATTCCCCCTCCCTTCTCTCCTAGAACCAGGGCCTGAGGCAAAGGCAGGGAAAGGGTGGGGATTGGGGGTGTGGGGGTGTGGACCAGGGCAGCTGAGAGCTGATGTCCCTGTGCTCCACAAGCAGCCATTCAATAGGACGCAGAGCATTAATGTACAGTTGTAGCTTTATCAATAGGGAATGACTAACAAGTCAGATTAAATTAAATCAAATTAAGTTAAGGTCAATCAAATTACACTCTTGGTGGGAATGTAAACTGGTGCAACCACTCTGGAAAACAGTGTGGAGTTTCCTCAAAAAATTAACAATAGAGCTCCCCTATGACCCAGCAATAGCACTGCTGGAAATTTACCCAAGGGATACAGAAATGCTGATGCATAGGGGCACATGTACCCCAATGTTCATAGCAGCACTTTCAACAATAGACAAATCATGGAAACAATCTAAATGTCCATCAACTGATGAATGGATCAAGAAGATGTGGTTTATATATACAATGGAGTACTACATGGCAATGAGAAAGAATGAAATCTGGCCATTTGTAGCAACGTGGATGGGACTCGAGGGTGTAATGCTAAGTGAAATAAGTCAGGCAGAGAAGGACAGATACCATAAGTTTTCACTCATATGTGGAACAGGAGAAACTTAACAGAGGACCATGGGGATGGGGAAGGGGAAAAAATAGTTAAAGAGAGGGAGGGAGGCAAACCATAAGAGACTCTTAAATACTGAGAACAAACTGAAGGTTGATGGGGTGGGGGAGAGGGGAAAATGGGTGATGGGCATGGAGGAGGGCACTTGTTGGGATGAGCACTAGGTGTATGGAAACCAACTTGAGAATAAACTATAAAAAAAAGTAAATCAAATTAGATTGAGCAATAAATTAATCTGGGTCCTTTCTGTAAGAGAAAATAAAATGCTGTGAAATCATGTTAGTCCTAGATAGTATGAAACATTGGTTTATGGGTCTGCAGGGTGCATGGCCTCTTATGCCTCTACCTTGTGACCCAGAATAGGGGGATCATGTGTTGGAACATGCTGACTGGCTGAGGCATGACCACCCCCAGGCAGCAGGTGCCCTACCCAGCTCTTTGCAGATTTCTGGAGGGACAAACTGAGCCCTTTGCTAACCCGCCAAAGGGAATCTTTCCTTCCTCTGAAGATGCTGTCTGAGCCCTCTGTCAGTGTCATGGGCATCCCCAGTGATTTCATCTGGCTGAAGCACCTGGAAGGGGACAAGCTGCCCCAGGCCACCAGCAAGCCAGTATGACGGGGAAGGAGCTGCTTGGCTCAGGCTGTTGCTCCGTACCTGTCTTTGAGGCCATGCCTGCAAGAAGTGGGGCAGATTTCAGATGAAGCAGAGGAGGGCAGGGCAGGAGGGGAGCAGAGTGAGGCCGCACAGAGTTACGGTTCTTTCCGAATTGAATGTTCACAGTGCAGTCTCATTCCAAAATTTCTAGCGTGGTTTGGATTCTGAATAGCAGACTCCCTCAGATGGATTTAAATTCAAACATGGGTTGCAAATCAGAAGGGAATTTGCTTTCTTTAAAGAAAAATTTTTTAAATGTTTATTTGTTTTTGAGAGAGAGAGAGTGCGAGAGAGGTGGGGGCAGAGAGAGAGGGAGACACAGCATCCGAAGCAGGTTCCGGGCTCTGAGTTGTCAGCACAGAGCCTGACGAGCTGTGAGATCATGACCTGAGCCGAAGTGGGACCCTTAACTGACTGAGCCACCCAGGCACCCCGGGGATTTGCTTTCTGATCATTTTTATCAGAGCAAAAAAATCGAGATGAATTGGGATGCTACACCGTGTGGAAATGAGGGGCCTCACATCTCTGTGATCCGGCAGCACAGAAGAGAGCGGAGCCTGGGCGCCCCGGTGGCTGACTGTTGGGGTGCATGTTGGCAGGTGGAGGCTGTAGAACAACACATCTACAGACCCCAAGGGCTCCGTCATGAGCTATTTTCTCTCTTTCTGACAGGATGTCTGGAGATCTCAGTAGCAATGTGACTGTGTGTAAGTAGTGGGGGCGTACCTGCCCTGTGGGTGGTATGTCGGGAGGACGCCAAGGCACTCAGGATCTCCACGGGGATGCCATCTCTCCCTGCAGCTGTGACAAGCAGCACTGTGTCTTCGAGCGTGGCATCTGGCTTTGGCTCTGG
>CM053571.1:59336720-59456599 GCA_028646485.1 Cryptoprocta ferox
CCAGAGGGGGCTCCAGCTCTGAAAAGGGTGGGTCTGGCTCAGGTGAAGCTTACGGTTCCAGTGTGACCTTCTCTTTTAGATAAGGATGGAGCCCCCCTCTTGATTCTGCTGCTTTAGAATGCAGAAGCCTGTCTCTGTACATCCTATTGACAGCAAGTCAAATCTTGTCCTCCACCTGTGATGGCATTTTGGGGGAAAGGGATGCCCACATAAGTTTTTGAAATATCTTCTCTCCCAACCAGTTAGTTGGAGCCCGTGACACCATCTGTCCCCTAGGGAAGACTGTGCATTGCCCAGGATTGTACTTTCCAGCCATGCTGCCTTTCCCCAGCCCCTCTTTGTATTTGCCCATTCGGTGGTCCTACTTCTGGGGACTACTCTGTTGAGGGCCCCATCTCAAAGCCTTTCTGTCTTTCTCCTGGGCCCGCCCCCAGGGGAAACATGTTTCTGTGTATATAGCCCACCTTGTTGGCTCTGCATCTAAAGTGCTGTAGTCTTGGTGTCTGCATAATAAACTTCACCTGCAATTTATAACATGTGATGTGTGTTTAATGTCGAGCCTTGGCAGAAATTGGTAGCCAGGAGCTATTATAACTCTCCGCTGTCTAATTTAAGACACCAGAAAATGGAGAGATTGGGAAATGATAAAAGAGAAGCTTCCCGAAGCAGGGACATGTTGCCCTGAGGCAGTGTGGCTAGGAGAAGCCAAGGATGTTTTGTTTTTTGTTTTTTGTTTTTTTCTGGAAGTCTTGAAGAACAGTGACTGGAGGGGCCAGCTGTGGAGACAGGGTGTGGCTGTGATGTTCTTAGAAAAGAATTTGCCAGATCTGGGGACTGGGATATTGCCAGGGGGGTGACGGGGATTTGTGGAAAATTCTTTCCCATAAAAAGTCACTCTTCTATGCCCCCCCCCCCCCAGCTTTCTGACAAGAGCTCTGGGCTGAGGTCCCTTCTCCTCAGGGCAAATTAGCTGACCCCTCTCCCCCGCCCCAAGTTCCATCCAGGCTGTCTGCAGCTTTGAGCTGAATGCAGAATTAGTATTTCCTTAGGTCAACCTAGGTCACTGTGCTCTGTGTACCCAGTACCCAGCCCTAAGTACCCAGTGGGAGTTCCCAACAAAGGCTGAAGGAGAGGATCTGGGGAAGTCTCTGGAGCACTATAAAGTGATCTCCAAAACAAAAAACTGCCATTTTTCACAGAACATTTCTCCACTACCATCAGAGAAGGTTCTCCAACACATTTAGCAGATAATGGGCCCTTTTCTTCTCCCCCCCCCCCATGTCACAGCCCTCCGGGAGCCCCTCGCCCTGGACACCCCAATCAGGGAAGCCTTCTCCTGTGGTGGTGAAGATGATTTCAGCCTCTTCCCCACAAAGGCCTTGTTACCTGACTGGAGCTTCCTGGGAACTCAGGAAGGGCTGGGCTCTTGGGGTTAGTATTAGACTAGCCAGAGTTGCCAAAGTGGGAGTTGGTGGCTTTGATTGGGTCAGGTCGGGATATATGTGTGGGTAATTCTGATGCAGCAGATAGATGTGGCTTAAAATAACTCAGATAAAAAAAAATCCTGGGGGAATTCTTTTCTCCTTCATTTTACTTTAGCTCCAAAACCTTGGTGAGGACTTAGTTGAGTCTATGAGACTCTTCCGCATCCCTATAGGCTGTTGAGATGGTCTTGAGCAACATAGGGGAGGCATTAATAGAGAATAGATGGTTTTTCCTGATCCCAGACCAGCTGGCCCCAGGTTTGAGGGTATGAGACAGGAAGAATTCTGAAGGTTGATGGGGGCAAGGTGACAATACATAAGGATGACCAGTTAGGGCTGATGTACAGCTCAGAGAAGGACCCTGAGAGCTCCCCAGCTTGGTTAGGTGGGAGCAGTCTATGGAGGTGAGGGTGCCTATTAGGAAGGAGAAATGTGAGGGGCCTGGCTATTTTAGGATGTATTTACTATGCAGACATGAACATGGCCCCAAACAGGGTCTAGTGTCCCATGTATTTAGGGCTGGAAGGAGGCTTTAACATCAGTGTTTCTGTACCCTCAATTTAGATAAGGAAACAGATAAAGTCCAGTGTGGACATAGACACTTGGCCTCCGCTTCCCAGTTCATATACTGTTTAAAGGCTTCAGGAATGGTGAGCTGTTCTGATAACTTCCTGAGGGGAAAGAAGGTCAGGCAAGTAAGGTGGCAGCTTTTATTCCCAGCTACCTTAATTGCTCAGAGTATTGGTGCTATGAGTTTCCCACCCTTCCTATGCCTCAGTTCTACTCTACCTGATATGCAGCCCTTCTTTTCAGATCCGCTCAGACACAGGTGACTTTCATGTTGGACTCCAACAGCAAAATGAGCCGTATAGATGAGCTCAGAGGGACAGAGGCCTGAAGCCTGAAAGAAGTCTGGCTCCAAGCAGGTAATGGAATGAGGGACCAGCTTCGGGGGACAGATTCTCCTTTCCTCCTAAGTGTCACAGGAGGAGAGAATCTAGGAGAGTCTAGAATCTGGGTCACACCCCTCCTATCAGGCCTCTGACTGTCTTCCACCAGGTCTGGTAGCTGACCTGTCAGGTCCTGGGCTTCAAAAGGGAGATGGGCACAGGCAGAAGGGTTTTTACAAGCTCTATTTCCATAGAGAACTGGGCTAAATATTTACATTCTGATGATGTGGCAGAAAATTTAGGACACCCTCCCTCTTGTGGTTGCCTCCTTTTCTCTACCTGCGAGTCTTCAATTCAGATGAACCTCTTTCCTCCTTTTACCCCTTTACCACATTCTTTCTTCCCTGTCCACTCAAATGACCATCCTTGGACAGCTCACTGCCTCCAGAAAGCCTGCTTGAATGGGACACTCATGCTCCTACTTGCTCTGAGGAGGGGAAGGCCTTTTACCAAGAGTTGGGAGACTTAAAGGCTGATCTTCACTTTGGGGGGAAGTGCTATGCAATATCAGACTAGTCATTTCTCCTTCCAAGGAGATAAAATGAGTGATCTCTGCATATCTCTCTAGCTCAGGAGAAAAGAACCCCATCTGTGCTGTTGAGCTGGCCTCCCACTAGGTGGGGAGGCAACAAGACTGGAGCTTGGAAGGAAGAGGTCTATTATACTCCCAGGTCCTAGAGGCAGGGTCACTGCAGGCCACATAGGGTCACAGGGGAAATCACCAGTGTCAGTCAGGAGGGAGAAATGAGTGAGGGGAAAGTCAAGGCTGTGGGATTGCAGTTTCCATGGGGAAGGCAAGGCAGGGCAGATTAAACAGTTGAGGACTTGCTAGTTTGAAGGACTCCAGTGGGCTTTGGGGCATCGTGGTGGTTTCTCGCTCCCTGGTATCTGGCCCTGTGATAATTTAGGGCAAAGGAAATGTTGGCTCAGTGGTGTGAGAGTTTGATAAGGATGTAGTAGAAGGTATAGACTCAGGATTGGTTGGTTTGCATATGAAAGGCTTACTGTGGGCCAAGCCCAGGAAAACAGGCTTTCAGCATGCAAATGTTGAAACATAATAAAACACAGAAAATAAAACACTTGATTAATATATTTTCTTCAATTTTCCCCAGAAATGATTTGTAGTTTTCAGGGTATGGGTCTTACACGTATTTTGTTACATTTATCCCTAAGTATTTAATGTTTTTAAGCTATTTCAGATGACATTTAAACTTTTAAATTTATTATTTGTTGCTTGTATACAGAAATACAATAAAAATATATTGACCCTGACTTTGCTAAATTCATATATTAGTTCTAGTGGCTTTTTGTAGATTCCTTAAGATTTTAGATAACACATAACACAGTTATATTGTCTATGAATAAAGATGATTTTGTCTCTTTTTTTTCAGACTGTTTAGTACTGTTTCTTTTTCTTGCTTCATTGCCATGGCCAGAACCTTCAGTACAACAGTATAATGTTGAAAACAGTATCAAAGTGCACATTTTTACCTTGTTCCCAGTCTTACAGGGAAGCATTTATTTGTTCGCCATTACCTATAATATTACATGTAGGGTTTTTTAAAAATTTTGAATGAGAGTTGAAGTTTGCCAAGTACTTTTTTGAATTTTTTCAAATGATCATATAATTTTTCTTCTTCTTTCTTAATATGGTGAATTACACTGATTGATTTTCAGATGTTAAACCAATCTCGTGTTCCTGGAATTAACTCCCCTTGGTTATGCTGTATTTGCCTTTTTTAATATACTACAGGATCAGTTTGCTATTTTGCTGAGTATTTTTGCATCCGTGTGGAGGAAGGGGTGTCTGATTTTCACAGTGTGCTCTAAGGGCTAGCAGTGACCCTGGGATAGGAGAGAGGGAAAGGGTGTGAAGAGGGTTAACTTTTATTCTGTACTTTATACTTTGTCTTATTGTTCGAGTGTTTGCTCAAAGCATACATTTCTTTCATAATTAAAAAAAAGCTAAGAAGATCTATTTTTTCCCAAATATCCATTGCAGTAGAACATGAGGAACATGCAGGATTCTGTGCAGGGTCTGAAGGGAGATGAAGCCAGTAGCCCCAGGAAAAGGGCTGGACCAGGGACGGGATTTCAGCCTGGGAGGTCCAGAGGATGGTGCTTTAAGGTGCATAGGGAGAGGCTGGGAGCAGAGGAGAGTTTGGGTACCCACTGCAGTTGGCTCTTTTTTGGACTATTTTGACCGGAAACTTCCTGAAGTCTGGGAGGACACTTTCTCCAGCTCATGACCTTCCAGAGATTGATCCAGGGTCTAATGGACCTGGGGTGCTCAAGAAGAGTTTTAGGAAAATGACTTTCAAAATAAAGATGACTTCCATTAGAATCCCAACCTTGCCTATGAAGGAAGAGGACAAAATAGAAAGGGTTGCACCATCATGTTCTGCCTCTGCCTGGGAAGCCCAGTCCCTCCACCGCAGACCCCCTCTTTTCCAGTTCTCACGTCCAGTGGGCCTGGGCTGGGCTGGGGGTCTAAATGAACCACCTTCCAGCAGGGCTCCCAATCCCCGCCTCCTCAGGTTTTATGGGTTCAACATCTGAATCAATTCGACATGACGTGTTGAGTTCTGGAATCAGTCAGCCTTGGTCAAATCCTGCCTCTGACTCTTAAATTGCTGTATTATCTGGCAAACCTTAATCTTTGAACTTTAGTTTCTACTTGTAAAAATTGAAGATAATGGTAATATCTACCGTAAAGTGCTACTGTGAAGATTAAATGAAATTATCTTTGTAAAGTGCTTACCACCCTCTGGAGCACAATAATCAGGTGGTAAGTGTTAGGGATGCTGCTATTATTACTGCTGTTGGAGAAAGATGTGGGCCTAACATTTATCTTAAAAAATTTTTTTTAAATGTTTATTGATTTTTGAGAGACAGAGACAGAATGAGAGTGGCAGAGGGGCAGAGAGAGAGGGAGACACAGAATCTGAAGCAGGATCCAGGCTCCGAGCTGCTGGCACAGAGCCCAACGTGGGGCTCGAACTCATGGACCGTGAGATCATAACCTGAGCCAAAGTCGTTCACTCAACGACTGAGCCACCCAGGCGCCCCATCTGTTCTCTTGAATAACCGGTTTATGTCACACCTTAGTTAACTAGCAAGGACAGATGTCATTATCACCCCGTTTGGCAAGTGACAAAACTGAAGCCAAAAAGCCCACAGACACGAAACTGGGAAGTAATGGGGGGTGGAATGAAGAACCAAAGGTATAGATCTTACATCCCACGTCACTTCCCTTATACCTCACTCTGTTTTCCTCCTTTGCCTGGATCTCCTCCCAGTGATCAGATTAGGGTTGTTTGTGCAATGGGCCGGGTCTGGCCCAGCAGGGAGGGTACAGGATTAGAGGGTGGGAGAGACGTCTTAGCTTTTCAGTCTGGGTCTGGCGAGGAAGCCCAACTGGGAGAGATCGCTGAGCCCTGCCCTTGCACGTGTGAATGCTCATGTGTGCCAGGTGGCTGCTGTCACACCTGCAGATTCAGGGGGAAAAGAAGAATTAAGGGCCTGAGATGGGGCCGCTGGTCAGTGTGGTAACCTGCATTTTCCTGGCCTGGGTGACAGGTAGTGAGAGGAGCCTGAGTCCAGAAGATGCCCTTGGGTGGCTGCCCTCATAATTACGGGGTGACCAAAAGAAGAGACCAGTGTCCTTGGTCTGCCTGAGCATTTGCTAAAGGAAGGGCTGTTTCATTTCCCTGCAGAGGGGTTTGGAGCACTACAGGGCTTGATACTTTGTATTATAAAAATAACACCTGTTCATTATTTCAAACTTGGAAATATAAAAGGTGAAAAAAATTTTAAATCAACTGTTACATGAAATAATTATTGTTGAGACTTTGACATATATGTATGATATTTTGAACATATTTTTCTAAAGTATTTAGCTTTAGGGGTGCCTGGGTGGCTCAGTCAGGTAAGTGTCTGACTTCGGCTCAGATCATGATCTCACGGTTCATGGGTTTGAGTCCCATGGAGGGCTCTGTGCTGACGGCTCAGAGCCTGGGGATTCTGCTTTGGATTCTGTGTGTCTCTCTCTCTGTCTCTCCTCCACTCACACACTCTCTCTCTCAAAAATAAGTGAAGAAACATTAAAAAAAATAAAAAAATAAAGGTTTAGCTTTAGTAGGTTTTAAAAAATGTATAGCTACACTCAGACTCTATCTCCAATCTTATTCCAGGCCTTCTTTTTATGTGCCTGAGACTTCCTGGTCAAACTGATTATTCAATTTTGATTGCTCCTTTTCTCAGTTAACAATAAAACAGAAAAAAAAATTGTTTGCATAAAACTTGGAACCATCATTTAAATTATCTATATAATATTCCATTTATGGATGCAATTTGTTTAACTACTTTCTACTCTGTTTTGGACATCTGTTTTGGGAACACACACACACATTTGGCAAGGAAGGCAGAGAAGCAGAAGCAATTCCCATCAACTGTAGAAAACTACACCGACTAGGTCTCTCTGAATCTCCATTCTTTCCAGGTCAGTTTCTAATTCAGTGTTATCGTCTAAAGCTCCTAGAAGATATACCTTGAGTTTCAATACCACTCTGGTAGAAACTAAAAAGTTTGACACATAATGGTCTAAGAAAACACCTTATCTGAGAGCTTTTTGGTTGTAATCACACACACCTTGTATTACCTAGGTCAGCAGATTGTTGGTAGATAAATAATAAGAAACTCTTGCTAACTAAGCGATGATTATTTGACATACTATTCCCAAGTAGAGGGTATTGGGTTTTTTCTTGTCACTTTCAGCTTCAGGGGAACCAAATCGAAGAACTTATCCTTGGCCAGCTGGCAACTTGGGGAGATATCTGAGAGGATCCTTCTGCGTCCTAGTGGAGAAACATTGAGGCAGCCTCTTCCCACCTCTTCAGTGTCACTCATGCTCCTTGTGTCACCATAAGCAGGCAGGCCTATCTATGCCTTGAAGTGTCAGAGCAGGAGATTTGGCAGAGGCTTGGTCATGCTTCCAGGATGGTGCTAGGGAGGGACAGAAAGCTCACTGCCCATCTAAAAGAGGGGTGGCTGTTGCCAAGGCCATGCCAGTCTGCAAGGTTACAGTAGCCAGAGTCTCGTTGGCTTTGGTGGGAGCAAGAGCATCTCCATCAGTATAGCTGGAGGTCTGGGCCATGGCCACATCCTGGGGAGATATAGGGATGGGTGTCATGGGGTGGGCAGCCTCAGCAGGGTTGGCTTTGGCTTTGGTGGTGGTTTTGAGGGGCTGGGGTTTGGATGTACAACAGTATGCTCTGGGGCCATTCAAGAAGTTTTAATGAATCACAGCTTTCTGGAGCCACTGGGTGTGAAGATTGCCCCTGAGGTCCAAGAGGTGAAGCAGCTGGAACAGCAGCAGATGAAGGAATTCAATGACAAGTTCGCTTCCTTCATTGTCAAAGTGAGTGCTGATGCCTGGGTGCCAAATAACCAGCCCTGGATAGCTCCAGGGATCTGCAGAAAGATCTTTCTCCCAGGATGGAATTGGGCTAGTGACTACTGTATTGGACAGTGCTGGTCTAGATTATCTGAGATCAGTAGCCCAGTTTCTGTTTCTTATAATTGGCCCTGGTGGAAGATGCTCACTTTATTTTTCATGTTCTCTAAGCCTCCCTAAGAGATTGGATCTGACCCTCAGCTACTTGTCACCACTCTGTCAAACTAGGGCCTTACAATGTCACCCTGAAATAAAGCCAATATGTTCTGCATGTATAGTGAATCAGAACAGGCTGACAGTTTCAGTCTTAAAGAAGTCAAAATAGTCAATGGGTATCTTGTAAATGGACACATTGACTTTAGCAAATGGTTTCTTCCCCATAAGTTGCCACGTGATTCTGGGTCTTGAACTTTCTTGGAAGACTGGCATTTACACTCTCAAAGCCAGTGAGTGGAGACCACAAAAATCAGATGTTGTCCAGTTAATGAGCTCTTGGAAAAGGAGCATGGGGCCAATGCAAGTGATTTGACCAGGTGCTTTTCAAATTCTGTTGGCTAGGTTGTGAGTGGTGAACTATATTCATAGCCCAGAGGAATCCTGACCTTCAGATCTCATCTAGTCTTAGAACCAAAAGGAGGTCAGACTTCTTATACTAACTGCACCAAACAGTGTGCTTTTGGAGCAACCTTGGATTGAGGTTTACTCTGAGTAGCCCTGGGGAAGATGAGGCCAGCAGAAGGTTGAATCTTGAGTTTGTGCCAATGGGACGCTCCGGATTGTCTGGAAAGAATGCTGTAGTTCTGCCTGGCCCCACCCTTCTCAGGGTGCTCTTTCTTAGGGAGGAGCAACTATGGATTAGGACTGCTGCATAGACTGGGAGCTGGGGAAACATAAGCGGAAGCCAGTAAGAAGTAAAGTTGAACTGGTGAATGTGCCCAGAAATCTGGATTTAGGGCTGTCTTACCAGTGTAGATGGTGCATTAAGGAGCTATGTTCTTTCCTGATGTTGATAACACTGTGTCATGCAATTGAAATTTGCAACGAAGGTGGAACTTAAATCTCTCTCTCTCTCTCTCTCTCTTTCTCTCTCTCATATGCATACACACACACACACACACACACACACACAGGAAAATATATGAGGTGATGAATGTGTTCATTAACTCAACTGTGGAAAATCCTTTCACAATGTATCAATCAAGTCATCATGTTATACACTTTAAATATATTACCATTTATTATATCTCAATTATACCTCTATAAAGTTGAAAAAAAAAAGGTGGGAAGTTTTATGGGGCTCTTGCTTGATTAAAGCTCCGGCTTGGAAAACATTAAACTAAACTATGTTCTTCCTTCATTTCCTGATAAGGGCTGCTGGGCTGAGAGGTAGGAGCAGAAATTGAAGGATGAATAGGGGAGGAGGTTTGCTGTAGGGAGAGAGTTTCTCATAAGCTTTACCAAAAAGGTGCTCAAATTCAAGGTACTGATTATCAGTGAAATTTTTCTCTTTTGCTACTTACTGTGTCTGTCACTTGTGATGTTGGGAATACAGAGAGAAGCATAGGGAAAAAAGAAATATTTTGTCCACATCAAGTAACTGTGGCTATTTGGTAAAAGAATATTCCTGAGAGTGAGTTATTTTGCTGGCTCATTGATGAGTCTCTTCCTGACATCTTTACCCAAATGATGCACGCCAGTGGTTCTCAAATTTGGGTGCAAATAAGAATCAACTAGGGAACTTGGTAAACATTCGAAGGCTCAGTCCCTATCCTACATCAGGAAACCTGGGCCTCTCTATAAACATACCTGAAATCTCTACAAATAATGGGGCAAACTACCTCTAGCATAGCATGTTGGGATTAAAGTCACTTGTCACTCTCACCAAGCCCAAGCCACTGTGGCTGTACTGTGGGGCTGAGCCTTTGGACTTACCGTTTTCAGGTGCAGTTCCTTGAGCAGTGAAGCCAGATGCTGGAGACCAGGTGGGCACTGCTATAGCACTGTGAGCCTGGAGCCCAACTTTGAGGGCTAAGTCAAGGTGGACAAGTTCACAACAGAGAAGACGAGGCAGGAAGCAGAGATGAAGGTCACCCAGGGTTCCATGGAAGAATATGAGAAGTGAGTGGTGGGGGGAAGGTGGGACAGTTGGTATTGGGCCAAAATATATATGGATCCCAGCTCTGGTGTGAGAGCAGTACTAGGGCATAGAATTGGCCTCTCTTTCCAGGAACTTATGAATCTGTTTGTGGATGTGTGCTCAGAGTGTAGGAAAGCAGAGGAGAGGGAATGTTCTGAGACATAACAGTCTCCTCTTCTATAGACTTCCACCAGATGTGAAGCAGAGGTCAACAGCAGGACAAAGGCTGAGGGTGACTCTGGTGCTGAAGAAGGTGAGAGGCAGCAGGCTTTGTCCCTCAGGTCCCAAGGGACAGGTCTCTTGCAACATTATGCTCTACAGGCTTCTCTGCACTGGGCTCACTTTCCTCAGTCATGAAGCATCCCCGGCCCCAGCTGACCTTTAAGTCACCACTGGGCTTCAGGAAAGACTGTCAGAAGTAGTAAGAATGAAGGCAACCCTGATTTCTGGCTCCAAAGTCCTGTTTTACAACCTCATACGATATCAGATCCACCTGGAATTGTCCGGACTTTGTTAGTCTCCTCCAGTGCCTGCCCTGTCAATATCACTTTCCCTCTGGCATCTTGAAGCCACTGAGCCCACTGCCTCCTTTCTTTCAAGATGTGGACGCTGCCTACTTGGTCAGGGCGGACCTCAATGTCAAAGTGGACATCCTGCAGCAGGGAACTGAATTCCTCCAAGACTTCTATGCTGCTGTAAGTTTGGGGTCTAAGGTCCCTGGGAGCCCCTGGAAAATTGAGAAAATTGAGAAAGAGAGAGCAGCTTCCCCTGAGGGCATGGCTGCTGGTGAGATGGCTCTGGGAACCCCTAAATGTGGGTGCTGAGCATTTCTAGAGAACTGAACTCTGTTCTACTGCACAGGAGCTGGCCCAGGTACAGCAGACAGTCAACGATACCAATGTGGTGCTGTCCATGGACAACAAACTGGTACCTGGACCTGGACAGCATCCTCTCTGAGGTCAAGGCCCAGTATGAGGATTACCCAGAGGAGCAAGGTTGAGACCAAGGTGCTGTACCAGACCAAGGTGCCCACCTGGAGAACTGTCCTGTGCTGGATTATGCCCAGAGGACATGGGATCTTCACTCCTGACAACAGGGATTGACATGTTCCATTGACCTTGTGGTTGGTAGGGCCACCTGACTTCATACGTCCCATCCTGGAGATTAGTGGGAAAGGAGCCTGTGAAAGCCTCTGGCTCAGCCATCACTGAAAGTTACTAAGGCTCTGGCTTCCTGAGGTCTTGCCATTCCTATGTTGGGGGAGCCGGCCTAATACTGCAGACCTAGATGCATTTAGAGACACCAAGGTGGCTTTCAAGCCTGAATGGCCAGCTCTTTGATGCATCATTGTACCCAGTGTCTCACCCTGGTTTGTTTCTTTCTACCAGCATGTGCTCCCACTGCCTTTCCTCCCACAAGTCTGTGGGAGCACATCTTCAGGGAGCCTGATCTTCCCAATAGCTCCCTCAGTGGAACATAGTTGAAGGCAGTTCCTTAACATCAATGATAATTCCAGGTCCACACATGAAATAGTTGCTACCTTCTTCCTACAGTAGGTTGCCTGTTGCATCTCCCCTATCAGAGTCTGGCTGGGAAGGACGGACCAGAGATGTATTCCTGTCCAGGATTTGGCTCTATGATCTTTGCTAGTTGCATACCTCTGGTGGTAGGAATGTTCTTTCCTCAGCTAGACCCTGCATTTCCAGCAGACAAGAATGCGTCTCTCCTATGGGTTGGTTTTGGCCACAATGACCAGACCAAACAGGGCACACGAGTCCTGGTTTAATGGAGCTTTGAGGTCTGAGGTGAACTGCCCTGGGTTTGGCTCTCCCTGTGGTAACTTTCACTCCTGCCTTTTCCTGGTTTTAGGGCCAGGAGTTCCAGGCTGCTGCCGGGAGGAAGGATGATGACCTCAAAGTGATTAAGGTGGAGGTCACCGAGCTCAACCCAGCCATCCAGAGACTTCAAGCAGAAATCACCAACCTCAAGAAACAGGTGGGGCACCGGCTTGGCAGTGGTAGCTTTGGAGGGGGTCGGGTTAAGATAGATTATTTTATTTCTTTAGTTTTCTATATTTGTACATCTTCCATAATAAATTATAAAGGTGGATGAAAGAGAAGCACAGCAAGGAGGTAGGTATCTGGTCTTCTGTGTCCCACTTACTGCCTGCTGATAGCTCCTGGAAGAGTGTTGCCCTACAAACATCATCCTGGGGGAAGAACAGAAGGGAGGATGGCCCTCAAAGATGCCCAGGACAAGCTGGCTGGTGTGGAGGCTGTGCTGGCGGAGGTCAAGGACGACCTGGCCCAGCTGCCGTGTGACTACCAGGCTGCTGGGGGCTAAGCTGGCCTTGGACGTGGAGATCGCCACTGACCACAAGGTGCTGGAGGGCGAGGAGGGTAGGTAGGGACCCAGAGGGGAGAGAATGGGTGAGTGTTCATCAGCAGTGACCGTGTCAGCCTTCCCATCTGGATGCTGGGCAATTATTTAACTCACTTCTTCCTGAAACACCACCTGAGCTTTGTCAGTAGTGGGGAAGGGGGGTGTCTGGCCAGAGTCTTTCACCAGAGTGCACATGATAGTGCAGTCCCTGGCCCTGTATGCTGGAGTCCTTAACTCCTCCAAACTTTCCCTCTGGACCTCTGGACCAAGGGCAAAGTGGGAAGATTTCCCTGCCATTGAGAAAGAGAAAAAAAAGACTAGTTTTCCTTAGCTTTGCCCAGTCAGGGCATGGCTGGCCTGAGCCCAGGCTGGGGAAGGGGTAGAGAGGCACACTCGGTTACCTGTGCTGATGGAAGCATGTGTTGTTTCTATTTAGCTATGGAAGGTGGGCAAAAATGACCCTTCCTTCCCCTCCTTATTGAAGAAGCCCAGCTTCTGTTTTTAAAACAATTAACTTCAGGTCCCCGAGACTTCCCTGGCAGCCAAGCAGGTGTCATTATTGCCCAGTTAAGGGATAATAGTGTTGTTATCATTATTGTTACAAGAATTGTCATCAGACAATGGCCAGAAGGTGTGGAGTGGGAAGCCACAGCCTGGTGGCTCAGGTCACAAGGACACTCTGCTGCTCTGTCTCCTGCTTCGCTCAGAAAGTGGTTCTCAGCATAGCGCACATGAAGTCCAGCAGAGTGGGGTCAGGAGGATGGTCTCATCAGTTGCCTGTCATGAGGTCTGTTGGGAGCATCAAGAGGAGGGAACATTGCCAGGCTGAGGATGGGCATAACTCCTTGTATGAGCAGGCCCTAGGTGTCTAGAGAGGCGGCATTCATTCATTTGACAGTCATTTATTGAGCACCTACTATGTGCTACATTCTGTCCTTGACACTGATACAGAAAGATGACCAAGACCTATGTACAGGGAACGCAGGCAAGAAAACGTGCAGAGTCAGGAATATACATATTATCTAGGGGAAGTGCCTATCAGGAGCAAGGGGCCAGAGTAGCAGGATGGGGGGAACTTCCTTGATGAAGGGTCCTCAAGCTGCACCCTCAAACCTAAACACTAAGGAGGAATTAAAGGAATGTTTTAGATAGAAGTGCTATCTTCCAGTGATGGGAGCAGTACTTGGCACATAGTAGGTGGCCAATAAATATTGGTTGAAGGACTAAAAAGGAGCTTGACAAGAGCTTGGCCCTTCGGGCTTTTTCCCAGAAGTGTAATATGGGGCAGCTGGGAGGAGGTGTGGCAGGAGAGGTCAGTGAGGACATTTCTGGGTAGAGTGACCAACTTGTTCTGTTTCCCTGGTACATTCTGGTTTTAAAACTGAGCATCCCATGTCCTGAGAACCCACTTGGTCCCAGGCAAATCGGGATGGTGGCACATCCTACTGCTTTGTTAGCTCAAGCAATCTGGACTCCATCCCGCAGTGTAATGCAGTAGAGCGATAAAGGGGCAAGAGTGTCTAGCAGACAGAATGTGCCTGAGCCTGCCAGTTGTCCCCCAATACCCTTTCTCCTCTTCTCCTACAGAAATAGAAATTACAGATGAGCACATGGACACCTACATACAGACTACCTTTTCAAGCCTCCTTTGCAGATAACTGTGGCTATGAAGCAAACCTCTGCACAATGGAACGTGAGTTGAAATCATATCATGCTGTGCCCTTAAAACGTAGGGACCTTGAGCGTGGATTCAGTCTCTGAAGACAAAAAGTACGAAGAGCTTAAGAAACTCTATAAGCTCAGGCCCTACCCCAAGCCTTTTGAATAAAAATCGCAGGGTTGAGTTGTTTTAAAAAGATTTCAGGCTGTAGTAGTTAAGAGTGTGGGCTCTACAGTGAAGTGCCTGGCTTCTATTCCCAGTTTCCAACTGTGTGGTCTTGTCCAAGTAGTTTAGCCTCTCTGTGTCTCAGTTTCCTTACATATGTTGATCTTGCAACATTTATCCAGTACTTAATATGTGCCACGTACTGTTCTGAGATTATTAACAAGGAAAGAATATTCTGCTTTTGTTGGGTAGAGTATTCTATAAATGTCAATTAGATCCTGTTGGTTGATAGTGTTGGAGAGTTCTTTTATATCCTTGATGATTTTTTCTCTAGTGGTTCTATGTTGTTGAGAGAGGAATACTGACATCTTTAATTGTGGATTGTCTACTTCTTCTTTTGGTTCTATCAATATTTTGCTTCACATATTCTATAGCTCTTCCATTTTGTACATACACATTGCTATGTCTTCTTGCTGGATTGACCCTTTTACATTGTATAATGCCTCTTTCTGTTTCACAAAAAAATTTTTTTTTGCTCTAAAGGCGGCGACTTTATTTGATGTTAATATAGCCACTCCTATTTTCCTTTGATTAATATTTGCATGATGTATCTTTCTCCATCCTTTTACTTTTAACTTGGATATATTATTATATTTGAGGTGAGGTTTTTTTTGTAGATAGCATATTGTTGGCTAATGTTTTTTAATAAACCTTGACAATCTCTGTCTTTTAACTGGTGTATTTAGACTATATTTAATGTAATTATTAATCCGTTAAGGCTTAAGTCTGTCACTTTATTTTTTTGTTCCCTGTGCTTCTCATTTCTCTTTGTTTTCCTGCCTTCCTGTGGCTGCTTGAATATTTTGTAAGAGCCCATTTTGATGTGTGTATAGTATTTTAGAGTATATGTCTTTGTATACCATTTAGTGGTTGCTCTAGGTATGATATATATATAACTTACAACAGTCTACTGCTGTCATCATTTGACTGGTTCAAGTGAAGACAACTTAACTCTTTATATCCCTTTACCCTTCCTCCTTTATAATATAGTTTCTTAAATATTTCCTCTAAATACATTTAGAATCACACCAGTGTTATAATTTTTGCTTCAATGATCAAACATGATTTAGAAAATTCAAGAGAAGAAAGAAAGTCTATTGTATTTCCTCACAATTTTTATTACCATGTTCTTTACTCTTTCCTGATGTTTCAGATTTCTTTTATTATACTTTCCTTTCTATTTAGAGAACTTCCATTAGTCATGCTTTCAAGTTAGGTCTGCTGGCAACAAGTCTTTTTAGTTTTCATTCATCTAAGAATGTTATGATTTCCCCTTCAATTCCAAGGATATTTTTGCTGGGTATAGGAAACTGTGCTGACAGTTTTTTGCTTTCAAGCACTTGATAAAGATTGTGCCAGTCTTTTCTAGCTTCTGTGGTTTCTGACAAGGCATCGGCTGCCCTTTGAAATTGTTTCCTTTATAGGTAGAGTGTTGTTTTTCTTTTGCTGCTTTCACAATTTTAATTCATCCTTAGTTTTCAGAATTCTGACGATGATATATCTTGGTGTAGACTTTTTTGATGCATTCTGTTTGGATTTGTCAACTTCTTGAATATTTAGATTTATGTCCTTTGCCAAATTGGGGGGATTTTCAGTTCTTATTTGAGTACTTTTTCAGCCAGTCCTCTTTCTTCTCTCACGAAACTCCAATGAGTTCGTTCGTTCATTTGTTCCTTCCTTCCTTCCTTCCTTCATCCCTATTTCTTTCTTCCTTCCTCCTTCCCTTCCTTCCTTCCTTCTTCCCTTCCTTCTTTCCTTTTTCCCTTCCTTCCTTCCTTTTTCCCTTCCTTCCTTCTTTCCTTCTTCCTTCCTTCCTTCCTTTCTTTTTCTTTCTCTTTCTTCCTTCTTTCCTCCCTCCATTCTTCTTTCTTTCTTTCTTTTTTCTTTCTTTCTTTCTTTCTTTTATCTCTCTCTCTCTCTCTCTCTCTCTCTCTCTCTCTTCTGTCTGTTGTTCAGGTTGGGTAACTTCTTTTGTTCTGTTTTATAGTTCACAGTCTTTTCTCTGGCCCCTTTATCCTGTTGTTAATCTCATTCTTCAAGTTTTTTTTTACTTTGGTTATCGTATTTATCAATTCTAAAACTTCCACTTGGTTTTTCTTGATATCTATTATTTCTTTGTTGAGATTTCTATTTTTTCATCTGCTTAGCATGTTCTTATTTGCTACTGAAGCATTTTTATCATGGCAGCTCTCATCAGATAATTCTAACATCTTTGTCACCCTAGTGTTGGCATCTGTTGGTTGTCTTTATTCATTCAGTTTGAGATCTTCCTTGTTCTTGGTCTGCTAAGTGATTTTTGATAGAAACCTGGACATTTGGGGTATTATATTATGTTATGATATTACTTAAATCTTCTGTTTTAGCTGTCTTCTTCTGACATTGCCCTAGCAGGGGAAACGACTGGGTGCCACTCTATTACTTCCAGGTGGGGGTAGAAGTCAGGGATCCCCTTGTGGTATCCACTGATGTTGGATGGACCTGGGACAATTTCCTGCTTGGTGGGGATGAAAGTCCCAGGTTCTGCTTTGGCCTTCCCTGGCATCACCCAGTTGCCAGAGGAAGGAGGCAGTTAAGGTGCCTCATTATAGCCTGGGGAGTCCAGGTTTCCTGCTCAGCTTTTGTTGGAGTAGGTGGGGATGGGGCCTCAGTGCTCTTTGTAATGTTTGGCTGGGATAGAGTGATTTCTGTCTGCAAGTTTTATGTCTTTCTAGGCTGCCCCATTCCTGAATATTTCAATAGAGAGGTTAGGCTTCTGCAGGGTTATTGAAAATGCTATACCCTTCCAGGCTGTTGCTTTCTTCTGCTCCAAGTCTGTGAGGTATGAAACAAATAGGAAACCCAGGAAATTCACCACCACACCATTCCTTGACTCCCAAGATCCCTAGCCAGTAAGACTTCTCCCTCCACCTTCCAGAGTCTTCTTATGTTTGTTTTACATACAATATTCAGGTTTTTAGTTGTAATAAGTGAAGAATAGTGTTCACACTACTTCTTTTGCTATAGCAGTGTCAGAAGAAAAGTATGTGTACTCCATCTTCCTGAATGGCAAATACTACATATTCTTTTATAACATGATTTTACTGCCCCTGTGGGTGATGGGAGGTTGGTTTCCTGCCTCCTGTGTGCTGAACTCATCAGGGATACCTGCCTAGAGGTGAGCAAAGGTTAGTGGGAGCACTGGCCCTCTGTGGGAAGTGGGTGAAGATTAGGTAAGTGTTCAGAGGTATCAAGTTTCCCCTGGCAAGAGCAGTGGCAAGATGTGAAGCAGAAGTGGCCCACTAAGGGGAGGTTTAAAGACAGATGCTAAGGATCCTGTCCTTAAGGGGAATGATTTCAAGGGAGCATTGAAGAGTCTTTGTCTCCCTCCATGACTTCCTGAGAGTCCCTCACTCCTGTGGTTCTGGGCTGTGAAGAGGGAGGATAGGATATGGGTCTTGTCCTTAGAAACATTTCTGGCTGTTGGGGGAGATTGGCATACACTTGGGACACATGTGAAAATGCTGAATTAGAGCAAAAACATAGTTACAGTCTGGGGAGGCTGGCCAGAGAGAAGAGTTGAATTGAGATGTGACCAGAGAAGTTTTCCCGGGATATCCATATGGCAGGTTCACAAGGAGGAAAGGCTGCAGTGGGAGAGGGGTAGTGAAGGCCATGCAGAGTGGAGGCTGGCTGCACATTGGCACTCGCACACCACCCCCCTGCAGAGCTGATGCTCACAGTGTGGCCACTGGCTGTCAGCCCTGAGGGAGTGATCTCAAGGCCTGTGACAGCAGTCTGTAGTTTTGCCGAGACATGGGTCTGAATCATGTCAACCCTGACGCTGGTGTGCTAAAAAGAGCCAATTAGGGAGCGATTCTGGCTGGGACACTGTATCCTCATCATAATACGGCTTTGTTGGCCTTCATTCATCATGCCTTATAAAGAAATCGCAAAGGGATAAAACCTTTATGCCTAAGTGAAGAAAGATGCAAAAGATGGAAAGATGGAAAAGAAAGCCAAGTGTTATTGCTGGTGTGAAATTGAGATCATTGAAGAAAAGGATTATTCTTTTTCTTTTCTTTCAAATGTTTATTTATTTGTTTGTTTGTTTATTTTTTTGAGGGGGGGAGGGAGAGAATGAGCAGAGGAGGGGCAGAGAGAGAGGGAGACACAGAATCCGAAGCAGGCTCCAGGCTCTGAGCTGTCAGCACGGAGCCTGACACGGGGCTCGAACCCACAAACTGCGAGATCATGACCTGAGCCGAAGTCAGAGGCTTAACCGATGGAGCCACCCAGGCGCCCCTAGCAAATGATTATTCTTCACTGAAAATAATTGTTTTGTATAAAAAGAGAAGGGGAGGTTGAATTCGGCAGTTTCTCGTCTCTATAGTAGAGACATAACACTGGCGTATCATAATACATAATGCAGAAGAGGGCTAGAATCTCTGGACACAAGTAAAAAGGAGGGATTGGTAAACTGTTCATTCAAGCACTCTGGCTGCTGAAACAGTTTCATTTTTATACAGGATATTATATCTTGTGACCATATTTGGGATTTGAGAACAGTGAACCATTCGGATCACATACTTCGGTGTTGTCAAGACTCTAATGAAATGTCTAGGGGCCTCACCCCTGGAATTGTGAGCTAGGCTTCTGTCTTATAAATTTATGACCACAGAGCCTAGCACAGTACCTGGGACAGAGTCAGCCCTTCACAGAGGGCTGTTACGGGCGGGATGGATGAATGAACGGGTAGGTCAGTGGGCAGATGGACAGACAGATGGAAAAATACGGTCTTCATAGCTCTGTATGTGGGGTCAGAAGACCAGCCCAGAGACTCTCAAAGCGGAGGCCTTCATTTTGCTGGGTGTTTGCATCCTCTGGGATTCGTACAAAGAAAGGGCTCATGAAATGTTTGCTATCCTCAGTTCTCTGAGCCTCGGTTTTCCCATTTGTGAAATGGGGATTATCATACTCTTCCCCAAGCTGACTGAGTGGATTCAATGAGCTTCAGTGTGCAAGGAGCTTTTTTAATGCTGTAAAGTGCTATACTAGTGTCGGCTCTTGTGAATGGTAGCAATGCCATTATCTCAAGGTCAAGGGTGGGATGGTGGGAGAGCACAGCAACAAAGAAGTTGGTTTGTGCAGGGCAGTCTGACTGCAAAGGGGAATGGAAGACCTGCCTGGGAGGGCACAGCAGAGGCCCTAGATTCCTAGTGGGCCAGCCTTGAGAACTGTCTCCGGGAGCCCTGGGAAGCCAGGCCACAGAGCCTTTTCTTAACCACATGAAAGCAGCTCAGCCAGGGTCCCTGATCTGATGCTGGTAGAGTTGTGAGATCTCTCACAGATGACGCTGTCAATTAAAGATCTTCCTCTGCGCCCCTGCAATCCAGCCTCCCCACTCCCTGGGAAAGGGCAACTGAGGCTGTGACAAATCTCCCAGCCAAGGTCTTTCTGGGGATAATTTGGTCAGGCTAATTATCCCATGTTAATTAGATAAGACTCAAATTACATGAGCAAGCCTTGCAAGCCCAGCACTTTGGGGATTTTCAAGTTATTTACCTGGTGTCTCTGATTTTGCTGGCAGAAAATGATTCTTTGCTCCCAGGCAAACTAAACCCACAAATTAAGGCAGTGGCTCCCTCCTGAGCCTTATAAAGGGGGAGCCCAAGATTGTAGGCTTGTGAATTGCATCTCAGCTAAAGGTTAGTGTATTAGTCCATCTCTCTGGCCTCCCCAGCATGAACCACCAATTCACCTACAAGTCGGGAGCTGCCGCCAAGGGGGGCTTCAGCGGCTGCTCGGCAGTGCTCTCAGGGGGCAGCTCATCCTCCTACCAGGCGGGGAGCAAAGGGCTCAGCGGGGGCTTTGGAAGCCGGAGCCTCTACAGCCTGGGGGGTGCCCGGAGCATCTCCCTCAACTTGGCCAGCAGCAGTGGGCGGGCAGGGGGCTATGGGTTTGGTCGAAGCCGGGCCAGTGGCTTTGCCAGCAGCATGTTTGGCAGTGTGGCCCTTGGGCCAGGGTGTCCGACCGTGTGCCCTCCAGGGGGCATCCACCAGGTTACCATCAACAAGAACCTCCTGGCCCCCCTCAACGTGGAGCTGGACCCTGAGATCCAGAAAGTGCGCAGCCAAGAGCGGGAGCAGATCAAGATTCTGAACAACAAGTTTGCCTCCTTCATCGACAAGGTGGGACTTTTTGGAACAAACCAAGCATAGACCTCCTTCCTTCTTCTACCTTTGCTGCCCTCAGGGGGTTTCCTATCTGAGACAGACACCTCCTCAAGATGCAGACACAGCAAGAACAGAGTAGGGAGGAACTGGACAAACGTGGACATCAGGACTGAGGCTGGGGTTGGTCAGAGGGGCAGGAGGAGGCAGGGAGCTCGGTTTAGGAACATTTCCAAGAGGCAGGGCAAGTAGCCTCTGAGTTGAGAAGTAGGAAAATGACAGTTTATGAAACTAGGAAGCCAGACAAAGGAGAGGTCCATGGCAGCCAAGGATTTCTATAAAGCCATGAGACCTGATCTCTCCTCTCATGGGACCGAGACCAGCTCAGATTCTGGTTGAAAGATGGACTTGTAGACTATAATACACCCAACCTATGAGGTGAGGTAGATGGGGAGGAGCGATGCACTAGAGCAGTGGTCAACAGTGCTCCCTGAACCAGCAACATCAGCATCAGCTACCTGTAGAAATGCACATTCTCAGGCCTCACCTTCTACCTACTGAATTTCAAGCTCTGGCAGTGGGGCCCAGGAGCCCCCAGGTGATGCTGATGCCCACTTGAGTTTGAGAACCCCTGAGGAAAAAAGGGGGAGCAGGGCCTTGAGAAATAGAGACTTCCTGAGCACAGGGGAGCATGGGAAGCTCACCAGGGGTGAGCAGTGAGTAGGGTGGCAGTGAGTAGGGTGGCAAAGCATGAATAGGAGTACACTGGATGGAGGTGGGGTAAAGAAACCTAGAGAGAGGGAGGAGTCCGGTGTAGCATGGTAGGACTTGTCTGGAGAACGGGGAGAACTTGGTTTTGTGTGAGTATCAGGTGAGTGGTGGAGGAAGAGGAAGAGGGGTGGGCATATGGTGAAGAGCACAAGGAGGATTTGGACTGGACTCTGCAGGTGATGTGGAACCACTAGAGCATTTTGAGCAAGAGAATGGTATGGTATTTGTAGGCTACAACTTGAGAATGCTGGTTCTTCCCCTAGAGAAATGCTCAAAGCAACATAGGAGGGCCCAAGATCCCCAATCAGCTGAGTGCCTCCATGATGGTGGAGACAGAGAGCAGGCAGGCAGAGCACAGGCCAGGCCACCAGGCCCTGAGCAGAGGTGCCTAAGAGTGTGAAGGCCAGTACAAGGCCAGCTTACCTGTCTAAGTATTTGGCTGCCCATGGACGCTGGTCCATTGCAGATTTAGACAGGTATGATAGTGGTAAATGAAGATGATAAGGCCCTGCCTCATCCCTGCCTGAGAACCTCAGTCAGACTAAGGGCCTTGGATAGAGAGGGGTGCGAGGGACATTTTCTAGTCCTGAGGCTTATGCTTTAAGTGAATGTAGCATAGTACAACACAGCCACTGCCCAGGAAAGGAAACCCTACAGCCCCTCCCTATTAACAGAGTGCCTATTGATTTGGGTCCCAGGTGCGGTTCCTGGAGCAGCAGAACCAGGTGCTGGAGACCAAGTGGGAGCTGCTGCAGCAGCTGGACCTGAATAACTGCAAGAACAACCTGGAGCCCATCCTCGAGGGCTACATCAGCAACCTGCGGAAGCAGCTGGAGACACTGTCTGGGGACAGGGTGCGGCTGGACTCGGAGCTGCGGAGCATGCGGGACGTGGTGGAGGACTACAAGAAGAGGTGAGTGGGACCCCGTGCCCAGGCTGACTAGCCTGCCAGAGCTGGGCTTTCCCAGCAGGCACTGAGACACTTGTTCAGGGGCACTGAGCTTGGGTGACAGTGGCCCATCCTGAGTTCCCCTGCCTCGGCAAGATGAGGGCTCTCTCTGGGTGACTGGGCAGTCTGGACAGCATATAGCCTCTCAGGCAGCGGCAGGACTGTTTTGAAAAGTGGCCACCTCCTTGGCATACTCCCTCCTGCTCCCCACTTGAGAGAGCCTCTCAGCTCCTAAGCTCCGTCAGAAGGGTCCCCCAAGTTCCCAGGAACCACCCCTCCCCCAAACCAATAAGTCAGGGAGTTGAAGTTTCTCTCATTTTCTTCAGGTCCTGGACATTTGGGTCATGCTCCTTCTTCCTGTCTGGGGGGATAGTTCTAGGTTCCTTAAGACTCATGCTTTGGGATGGGGTGAAGTTACTAGCAGGCATGTCAGGCAGTTGGAGTGATGCAAGAGTCATGGCTAAAAGGGGTAGCAGCATGTTTCTGTGATTTGAACTTTGGGAGAAGGAAGAACTTAGTTACTCCCCAGGCATCAGGGGGAAGCCAGACCCAAAACTATCTGGTCCCTTGGCCTGGGAGGGAGCTGCTTTCAAATCCTATCTACAGTGCTGGACAAATAGTCCTAGTGAGTTGGACAGATTTACAAAGATGTAGAATAATACCTGCTAAAAGATACATGGAGTGGACACCTCTTTTCTGCTTTCGTGATGAGAACACACACACACGCCTTACTCATGTGATGCTTTTCCTATAGGTATGAGGAGGAAATTAACAAGCGCACAACTGCTGAGAATGAATTTGTGGTGCTTAAGAAGGTGAGGAAGAGGTGCATATGCTTGTCGCCTGGATGGTGGAGTGTGGAGGGTGGGAGAGGGAGAGGTAACAGAGAGGAGACTGAGGTCTGTGCCTCTTTGTAGAACTACCAGAGGCTGAAGTGCCAGAAGAAGATGGAAGGATGTGTTGCTTGGGACATCTTGGGACACCTTGATATTTACTTAGAATACATTGCCTTGTCAGCTCTTTATATTTGGTGTGAGTCAGTGGGAGCCCATATGTGGATAGCCAATGCCCAGGTCATATCCACTTTGGCTTGGGGAACAGGACATGCTTTGAGAAGGGCTGTGGGCTTACCTTCCAGCTCCGCCTGTCTCTACAAAGCTCTGTGGCTGCCCTGGGCTCTGACTGCTGAATGACCCCCTGTGGGAGATAGCTCTTCCTCCTGTACCCTCTCTTTGAGAAATAGAGGGAGGAACAAGATTCCATTTTGGATGGGGTCACTGAGGAGTTCCAGAGGCTCTCAGTGAGTCTTGAGTGGAAGTTACATTCTTGCCCCCTGAGTCTTCATTCCATTCCCTGGGGGAAGCTTGTCTCAGTGTTGGTGCTTGGATGTCAGTTCTTGGGCCCCTGTCTGGGCTTGAAGAGGGGCAATATGAGGGGTTCTCTGGATTCCTTTAGGATGTGGATGCAGCTTACATGAGCAAGGTGGAACTGCAGGCCAAGGTGGATGCCCTGGATGGAGAAATCAAGTTCTTCAAATGTCTGTACGAAGGGGTAAGACTCCATCCCTCAGCCCCATCCCTAACCCTGTCTTCTGGAAGGACAGACATGTGAATGAGTAGTTATTCATTTCTTAGTAACTTTAAGAGCCCAGGGGATCTCCAGCATTTGGATCCTGGGGGGCGTGTAGATCAAAGGAAAGAGTGACATCTATCCTGCTGCTTCCAAATGATGTGTACCATCAGTTCAAGCCTGGGACTCCCAGTCATGGTCTCACTTCTTTGAGGAAGCCATGGGTTCTTGATACACTGGCATTCAGCCAAGGATATTCTCATTTCTGCCTGTCTTCTCTCTGCCACTTGGGGTGTCTCCCTGGGTCTTGAGCAGGAATCTCCAGGGATGAATGTGGAGAGTCCTCACACTCTTTCTACTACCTCTGGTCATCTGGCTTAAAGCCTGAGGCTGTTGGTCAAGTATATGTGGGCTCCTGTGTCCTTAGTGTCTCTTGTGTGGTGGCCAGGCTGTTTCCCTTCTATATTCTTTACTTCTGATCTGTCTCAAGTGACAGATAGATGGGCTGTTTTCTTCTTGGGCTGCTTCCAATTCATTCAGCAGTTTTCAGATGTGGTATTGAAACATCTGGGCTGGGGGACTTTGGGGAATACAGCTTGTTTCTTCTTGGCTGGGAGGGGGGTGTCTAGGGGCTCTCCTGTTATGAAAGGGTCATCACCTTGGCCTTCCTCCATCCACAAATGGCATTTCATGCTTCCTTCTTTCCCATGTAGGAGGTTGCTCAGATCCAGTCCCACATCAGTGACACATCTGTCATCCTGTCCATGGACAACAACCGGAACCTGGACCTGGACAGCATCATCACAGAGGTCCGCGCCCAGTATGAGGAGATTGCCCTGAAGAGCAAGGCAGAGGCTGAGACGCTGTACCAGACTAAGGTGGGATGAACACCTCCTAAGAGTTCATGGCCCACCATGGCTCACACATTTGTTGGGAGCACAGCACCGTCCTGGGTTCTGGGGGACACCCAAAGGGAGGAGAAGAAGTTCTTAGACCGATCCACTAAGACTGGGGCACTATTGACAGACACAGCCATTGACAGACAGAGCTGAGTGCAAATAAATATGGCACAAACAGAGTCCTGGATTCTGGGGAGATGGAGGTTAGGGGACCAAGTGGGACAAGTTGGGACTGACTTCCTGAAGGCTGAGGGGTTTGAACTGAGGGGAGGAAACATGGGTAGTTAGCATCTCAACTCCTTCATTAATTACAATAAATTAGGGGGTCTCTTGAATGTGATCTGAGATCAGGTAATTCCTACCTTTCATTCAAGTCCAATTACAAGGATAAAGGGGGAGTATGATCTTAACTCCTCTAATGGGTCATGGGTGGGGAAATGATTCTTTAGATAACTTAGTTTCTCAGATCAGATGGCAACTTCCTAATTGTTCCATGCTGTTTATCGGGTTCTTTCTCAGGGGAAATTCACACACTTGAGACCTTATCTTGTCTCTCCCTCTGCCTCCTTGCTATCATAGGGACAGAAAGATGTGGTCAGCAGGGGCGGGAGGAAGGGAAGGAGGTCCAGACAACAACACGGGCCAGGGCTCCCTTGATAAATGTTCAAACACAAGTCTCCAGTTCCCAACTCCCTCCACGTGACTGCTGCAAGCCAGTGTCAGTGATGGCCATGTGGCCCAGGCACTCTGGATTGTCAGTGGCCAGTGCTTAACCCCTGACTCTGTCCAGAAGAATTAGGCAAGTCTGCACAGACATGATTTTTGGATCCTTTGCTGTATGGGGTTATCCATTCCTGCAAGTCTCCAGTTGGAGGTAAGCACTTACTGACCAGAATTTCGTTAGTAGAGTTCTAGCAACAGAATTAGAAGGTCTTCTCCTTCTCCTTCTCCTCCTCCTCCTCCTCCTCCTCCTCCTCCTCCTTCTTCTTCCCCTTTCAAAGATGAGGAAGGCAGGGATCAGGGAATTTAAGTAATTTGCCACAGTCACTTAGCTGGGAAGTAACAGAGCTGGATTTGAATCTAGATGACTGACTACCAATTCCATGGTGTTCAGACAAAAGATCAGGACATGACTCTGTTAAGAAGCATTTATAGTGAAGGTTTGGGGTGAGCTGGGAGCAGAGGGGAGATGGATACTCACCTGTTTGCTTCAGAAGGAGACTGCTTGGTGTCAGAACTGAGGATATTAGAGCCTCCCTGTTGGTTTGTAGGGAGGGCCATCCTCTTCACATAGCCTTTCAGAGAAGCAGGGAAGTCTTGGCCCAGTGTTTATCATCCCAAGATTAGTACCAAGGATAAAACACAGGAACATAGTGAGAAGCCTTTCTGTCTTCCAGGGGACCTGGCATTTTTAAGAGGAATCCTAACTCTAGGACCTCGTTAGGGTCAGATATGACAACCCTCAAGGCCAACCACCAGTTAGAGAGAGGCAGTATGCAGCCACCCAAGTTCTGAGTGTCACAATTTTCCAAGTTCCTCATAAGCCAGATTTTGGGGTAGAACTAAAATACTCTCTGTTGACTGTTCAATGGATGACATCAAGGCAGGAGTGATCCCAAACTAGTAGATGACCTCAAATTCATGGCTAGTGGTGTTGGACTACCACCACAACCACCACCACCACCACCACCACACACACACACACACACACACACACACAATGTTCCTCCATGCCCAGAAACACTTCCAGTAGCCCAGCACCCAGCTGAGCTATGAAAGGGAAGTCACAGAGTATACAGGTCCCTGTCATCCAGTCATGCTAAGTCTGATGGGGAAGACACAGAAAAGTGTGCTAGTAGTACAGTGTGGTAAGATTTATGGACTGGAGTGGTAGAAATGATGGAACCAGAAGTACACCCAATCAAGGAAGATCAAGGAAGGCCTTCTGGAGGAAGCCACTCTGCCTTGGCTGAGTTGGAACTAGCTAGGGAAATAGGGAAATGGATGAGGAAGGGTTTCCCAGGTGGAGGTAGAGCCTCATGTAAAGACTCAGAGATTTAAGAGCACAGGGACATTTAGGGAACAGTTCAGCACAGGTGTAGAGGCAGGTAGATGATGGGCAGGGGTAGTGAAAGATGAGTCTGGAGACACTAATGGATGCAAATCTCAAAGCACCTTGATGCCATGCTCATAGTTTGAATTTGACCTTGACTTTGAAGGGCTATCAGTAGATGAGGGTCATAGTTAGAGTCATGTGTTATAAAGTTGCAACGTGGAGAGGAGAAGGCTTTCAATAGTCCTTATGGCCAAATGTAACCATCAGTGAAATAACTGTGCTTAAGGCAAACAAATAAATCCAATGAATAGATAGATGTTTGAGTGGGAGGCTGTTGACAGGCCTGGTGAAGTTGGGGACCCCTACCCACCTCTGTCACACTCTGAAGGCAAAGGCACAGTCTGCCAGGCTGAGCTCAGCCAGGCCTGAATCAAGGTCTCTGCTTTACCCCCTGTCCGCCTAGTTCCAGGAACTCCAGCTAGCAGCCGGCCGGCATGGGGATGACCTCAAACACACCAAGAATGAGATCTCCGAACTGACTCGGCTTATCCAAAGGCTGCGCTCAGAGATCGAGAGTGTGAAGAAGCAGGTGAAGGGACTTTGGGGGTTCCTGGCTCACTCTCAAGGGAGGCATGAACTGCCTATCACACATCCTCCCCCAGGCTCCTCTCTTACTCTTCATCCTTCATCTCAGAACCCACTTTCTCAAATGGAGCCCCTGGTCTCATCCTCCACACTTACCTCCCATCTGAAGTCTGGAACAATTGGAAGGGTCTTTTCAGAAAGCCAAGTGGCTGAGAGTACAAATCCTCCCTGACCCAGTTGATGGGACTCTATCACCATGGATGTGGCTTTGCCGTAGGAATTGGGGCCAGACAGAGGAGGGTCTGACCACAATGAGCACATTGGGGATGAGGGGTGAAGTGAGGCTCAAAGTGCCTGCCCTAGAACTCAGGGCTACCTCCTGCCCCTCAGTGCTCTAACCTGGAGACAGCCATCGCTGATGCCGAGCAGCGGGGTGACAGTGCCCTGAAGGACGCCCGGGCCAAGCTGGATGAGCTGGAGGCTGCCCTGCACCAGGCCAAGGAGGAGCTGGCACGGATGTTGAGGGAGTACCAGGAGCTCATGAGCACAAAGCTAGCCCTGGATGTGGAGATTGCCACCTACCGCAAGCTGCTGGAGGGAGAGGAGTGCAGGTGGGTGGTGGGAAGGGTCTTAGAGTGTTAGAACTGGAAGAACTTTTGGACTTTTCTGACTCAGTGTTCCAGAGTGTGGGAGAGGTTGCTGGGGTGGCTGGGGATGCTTTTCAGGTCATGACAGACATAGCTTTTAAACAGCATCTGGTCAGCTAATGAGACAGTGATCTCCTTTACAGTTTTCCTGCGACTCTCCAGACCACAACAGGGAGAAAGTCTCAGGGTGATGCTGTTGTGTCTTTAACACCACTCTGACCCTTGCAAATATCCATACAAGTAAAGAGACACGAGATCCCAGGTTCAGAGCCTCTGGCAGACAACAAATTTTTAAACTGCTTTATTTTCATCATATTTATTTTTACTACTACTATTTTTTTAATCCTTTTTGGTCAGGTAGTGTTGGTTTTCTATTTACCCTGGTGAAAGAAAACTTCTTTAAAATTTTTTTAAAGTTTATTTATTTTGAGAGAGAGAAAGAGAGAGCATGTGAGTGGGGTAGGGGCAGAGAGAGAGAGGGAGAGAGAACCCCAAGCAGGCTCTTCACTGTCAGCACAGAGCCCGATGTGGGGCTCCATCTCACAAAACCATGAGATCATGACCTGAACCCAAGCCAAGAGTTGGATGCTTAACAGACTGAGCCACCCAGGAGCCCCATAAAACTTCTTTTTAAGAGAAATGCATTTTTTGGTATAAAAAGTAGAGTCCATGAAAAATACTAAATATATAACTGTGAGTCGTACAGGTTCATAGCAAGTCAGAAGGGTGGTACATGAAACACTGACATGTGAAGAGCTTGTTCTAACCGAGCACAACTGTAGTCCTGAGACCCGCAGAGGAGAAGTTACTGGTCCTAAAATCAGATGGTTAATTTCTTAGTGGCACCTTCTGATGCTGATATTTCCACACGTGTATTTATTCAGGCAGTAGCCTCACAGGGATGAAGAAATGGGATAAAGAGAAACCCAGAGGTGGGGCCCTGAGAGGTGTTGTTGTTGTTGCTGTTGGGGGCCCCAAGTTTGCAGGTTGGCACATGTCTGACGTGGGAAGGGTAGACCGGGTCGGGGGAGCAGAGCACAGAGACATGCAGGTACACTGATGCCATCTGGCCGGTTGGAAGGGATCATGGAGGCTGGGCTCGTATGGCTGAGGATATCAAGCTATGGTGTGGGGAACCTGGATTCTAAGCATTGGCAATTCACCTACGCTTTTCCCTCTGCACAGGATGTCTGGAGAATACACCAACTCCGTGAGCATTTGTGAGTATTTCATGCCTCTGAGGGAATATTTGTAGCCCATTAATGAACACAGAGTAAATGGGTGCCTGCCACCAGGCCTCCATGGAGCATCCTGGGCTCTGGCTGGTAGATCACCTGGTCACAACCGCCTTCTTTGCTGAGACCTGTCCCCTCTTCCTCTGTGGAGTTCCCACTGCCAGCCACCCGTCACATTCTGGTCCTTCACATTTCATATTTCCCCAGAGATCTCTTCCCAGACAAAGCTCCCAGCCCACCCTCTTCTGCCTCTCCCACCCCCACCCCAGTTTCCTGCATGATGGGAGCTGAGAGCAGGAAAAGCCCATTTCCTCACTGAGAGCAGAGACCTGTGCTCAGGCTCGCTGTGCACGACCAGTGTGAGTGCTGGCTCCACAGTGGTCAGCCTGGTCTCTTTCCAAGACAGGCCAACAAAACCTTCCCTAAATCAAGCAATCAGGAATTCTTTGAAAAAAAGAAGAGTGTATTCTCAAGTTAAATGCAAGCCCTATTGGCTTATGTGATGCTTTAGGGGAAGCTCTTGCTACTCCTGTTTGTTCAAAGAAGGAGAAGGTGCCCAATTTGGGGGTCCTGTGGGATCTGGGCTGGTTTTTCCAGTGCCTGAGCTGCTCAGGAATTGAGCATTATCATTAGAGTCCACAGTTGATGTAAAGGCTTTGCTTAAGAGGGGGACATTTAAGCTAATTGTGGGTGGGAGATTGGAGGGGACTTGGTGTCACCCCTGTCATGGGACACACACTTATCACTCCTCCCTCCACCTCCCACAGCGGTCATCAGCAGCACCTCGGCCGGGACCATGGGCACAGGAGCAGGCTTTGGTTTCAGCGGTTCCAGCACCTTCGGTTTCCGGCCCAGCTCTGTCTCAGGGGGCTACAGCATGCTGTCTGGGGGCTGTGTCACTGGCAGTGGCAACTGCGGCTCCCGCGAGGAGGCCAAAACCAGGCTGGGCAGTGCAATCGAATTCAAGGACCCCCAGGGGAAGACCTCAGCTCTGAGCTCCCCCACCAAGAAAACCACAAGATAAAGGGAAAGTGTATTTCCTCACTGTCTGCCTCACCCTGGTTTCCTCTGGACTCCCTTCTCCAGGAAACTCCTGCGTCACACTTATCATCATCTCCTTCTTGCTTTTCCTTGCCACTGACATGTCCTCTCTTCCACCTCCTGCCTTAGTCTTCCTTCATCTAGAATCTGGATTCTAGCCCATCTTTCTGCCTCCATCCTGAGAGAGCCCCTAACTCAGCCTCCCTTCCGGAAGCATTGCCAACGAGGAAGACCCGAATCCTTCCCTGGCCTGCATGCCTCCCTGCAGAGGAAGGTCTCTCTCAGCAGTCACCCCTTTCACGGCCTGGCTTAGGGAGTTGTTCGGCTACATGGGTTCATGAGATTACAGGTCCACCGACAGACCCACAAAGGCTGTCTTCTGTTACAGCAACACCAGCTCAGGTCAAACACTAGGAAATGGTTCTATCTTGCATGGCCCCTTCATGTATACAGAGCTGGGAGTAGCCCTGGAGATGGGTCTTATCGACGAAGGGATTTGTACCCTCAATATGTGAGTTCCTGTCCTTGTTCAGGTCTTACCTATTTCCCGCATTTCACCAATAAAATTAATAAAATTCGTGCAGGACCAGGCTGCTTCTTTCTCCTAAGGGAATCCTCATCTCAGACCACATATTTTCTATATGTGGAGGTAAATGACTGGAAATCCAGGGCATCGAGCTCTGGTGTGTTCCACAGCACCCCAAAGTATCTTTTTCTTTTTTAAAATATTTTAACGTTTATTTATATTTGAGAGACAGAGAGACAGAGCGTGAGCAGGGGAAGGGCAGAGAGAGAAGGAGACACAGAATCCGAAGCAGGCTCCAGGCTCTGGGCTGTCAGCATAGAACTCGACACAGGGCTTGAACTCACGAACTGTGAGGTCATGACCTGAGCCAAAGTCAGCTGCCCAACCAACTGAGCCACCTAGGCGCTCCGCAAAGTATCTTTTAATCTGCGAGAAAGATCCTTGCACGGACTTCAGGATCCCACTGAATTTTGTGGTACTCAGGAGTCATCTCTGATCCCATTCCCAGCAGCCGCTTCTTCGAGTCATGTTTTTCTCAGGCCAGGTCTCCAGTGAATGGGCAATCTTTAAGAACATGCAATTGTCAGCAGGGGGAGGGAGGCAATACTTGTCTTGTGACAGGATTTAAAATTGGTCAAGAGACAGCAGAAAGCCAGTTCTGGGAAGCCTGGGGCTTGAGTTACGGCTGCTCCCTGTTCTCTGGGAAAAGGCCGAAGTAGAATCTCTTAAAAAATTTTTTTTCAATGTTTGTTTATTTTTGAGAGACAGAAGCAGAGTGTGAGGGGGGAGGGGCAGAGAGAGAGGGAGACACAGAATCTGAAGCAGGCTCCAGTCTCCGAGCTGTCAGCACAGAGCCCGATGCAGGGCTCAAACTCATGATCATGACCTGAGCTGCCCAGGTGTCCCTACAGTAGATTGTCTTCAAAGCAATGAGCCATGTTCCCTTGGTCTTTGGTGAACTGAATGCATTATGTGTATGAGTTGTGTTGAAGCATGTGCCATCTCTTTACACACACTGTTCAGCTTCCAAAACACTCCTGTGCTGAGAGACTTCTGCCAGGTTCCCAGGCCGTGATGATGCTGCCAGGATGCAAAGAACCAATGAGAGGCTGGCATTCATTCAGGCTGCAACTCACAGGTGCATCTGAACAGGGTCTCTGTGGGTCCAGAGCACCCTAGAGTTCAAGTCAATGGCTTTGAATTCAGATTCAGATTCTGCAACTGACTCGGGATCATAAGCAAAGTTCTCAAGACTTTTGAGCCTTGTTTCTTTAGCTATAAAATAGGCAGACCAATCACCCCTGGATTATTGTTAAGCCAAAGTGAGGCAATGTAAACATGTCTTATGCAATTTTTGGTACAAAGTTCATACTTAATAAATGTCAGTGGAAACAGAATCTTGTCCTCAATTTTATTGGCTCAAAAACTTGACTAAATCTGCTCATTGAAAAGAGGTGTTTAGTGGTGGCAAAGCAATTTATAAGCTCCAAACTTTAAAGAGACCATCTCAGGGGTGCCGGGTGGCTCAGTCAGTTAAGCGTCCCACTTTGGCTCAGGTCATGATCTCACAGTTCGTGGGTTCGAGCCCTGTGTCAGGTACTGTGCTGATAGCTCGGAGCCTGGAGCCTGCTTCGGATTATGTGTCTCCCTATTCTCTGCCCCTCCCCAGCTTCCACTCTGTCTGACTGTCTGTCTGTCTCTCTCAAAATATAAATAAACATTTAAAAAACTATAAAGAGACCATCTCATAAACTATACGCCAATTTATTTATTGCCCAAAGGAGAATTGGCTGGCAGAATAACTAGTCTCAGGGAATACACTCTTGGGGCCAGTAAAGAACTTGTAATCAGTTCGATGGATATTTATTGAGTATCTAGAATGTGTCTGGCACACAGTTAGGGTTGGGGATATAGTGATATGCAAACCTGGTCCCTGCCCTTGATAGTGACATAATGGTAATAAATGTAACTGTAACACAGTGGGATACTGGTTAACAGAAGAAGATACAGAGACAGCACAGAGGAGAGTGAGGAGCTCTAGGGAGGTCAGAGGAGTCCACCAGAGGAGTAACAGCAGGTGGAGAGGGAGGGTGCAGTGGTGCCGGGGGCTCTGGAGAAGAGCACAAGCACCCTAGAGAGGCCCTCTCAATCTACTACAGAGCTGGGATTTTGCACCATAGTGCTCGTGGGAGAAGCTAACACTTTGAGTGTCAGACGGACCCAGGTTTGCCACTCACTATGTGGCTTGGGCAAAAACACTTCTGCTCCATGAATCTCAGTTTCTTCATCTGTATAAAGAAGTTAATAACAAAAGTTCCTGCATAAAGTTGTCATGAGAACTAAGTTTAATTGAAGAATACACGAGAATTATTTTACTGAATACCTGGCACATAGTATGGGCTCAATAAATAGTTGTTATTATATCATTGTTACTACTGTCACTCTTAGCATTATTAAGATAGACTAGTCTTTCAAGAAGCCTGAGATGTGAAGGGCAGAAGGTCTGATAGCAATCAGATTATTTGATGAAAACGTGAAAATGAACTAAAGAGAAAAAGCATTGTCTATTAAGAGATATTTCTACCATCCAACTTCTATGCTTAGATCAGAATATGAACACTGACTGCCTCAATGGACAAACTCTGAAGTCTCAGTGTCTTAGCACAACAGAAGTTCGTTTCTCACTCATAGTTCAAGACCAATTTGGGCAGTAATCCCACATGGTTCTCCCAGTGGGTGTCCCACAGACCTATGTGCTTCTGTCTTGTCGCCTTGCCACATGGGACATGTGGCCTCAAGGTTACTTACTGGAAAAGGGGAAAAGAGAGATGAAAGAGACACATGGACTGTTAACTGCCTCATCCTAGATGCCACTCACATTAAACTGGTCAAATGGTCCCAAGTCCCAAACGAACCCCAAAGGAGGTTGAGAAATGAGGATGAGAGGGAGGATACTTGGTGAGTACCGGAAGTCTCCGGCACAACCTTCTGGCATTGGTCACCAGCCCGAGAATTCTTTCCTCCTGAGCATTGCTGGGATGGTGTTGGCACATGTGCCTTAGTACAAGCAAATAACTTCCCTTTGACTTTGACAATGTAATGCTGGGCACAGTGCCATTGACCATATCTGGCCGCATGCTATACCAATTATATTTAGTTCTCCCTCATGTTTTTAAGGAGATATTGTAAGAGTGTTTGGATTTGGGAAATGTAAGTCTATCTAATGGTGAAATAGAGATAACTTGATCGGTGTGTCTTAAAGCACGTTCCTTGAAATCCTGGTTCCTATAAGATAGTTGGCTGGAAAGAGGGCTCTATGATCAAACAAAGGCTTGGGAAACACACAGACACACACACACACACACACACACACACACACACAATTTTTTTTTAGACAAGAACAGTGCTTTATTTCTGATACTAGAATCAGCCTGTATCCCTTTCTTCTCTAGGTTTTTTAAAAAATAACTCATCTATAAAACCATTATATGCTCATATGAGAAAATTTAAAAATGTTAAAAAGTAGAAAAAAAAACCAGTCACTGTCTTTGGAAAACACTGAGTTTGGAGTATCCTTGGTGCAGCTTTCCTAAGCATAGTGCTGGATCTTAAAACGTGACGCCTGCTTAGCCTTTTTTTTTTTTTAAACCCAACAAAGAATCCATCCCCACACTTTTTTTTCCTACATGATACCTATTAATCTCCTAGAACTACTGTTCCTAGGCAAAGGAGAGCCAGTTTAATTGCAACATGTTTGCAAAGCCTTGCTTCGAGGATCCATCTGTCCGTCCTTTGTTGTTGAGCTCTGGTTTCAAAGGGTGATGCTCCTAGCCTAGTCTACCAACCTGAAGGGTTGCTCCCACCCAGAACTAATGGCAGAGGTAGTCACCAGAGCCCAAGATGACAGTACGCTGTTGTCAGAGGCAGCTCCGATACGAAGCCCTCCTCCCAGACCTCAGCCACCTTTTGATCTGCCCACATCCCATGCCTCTGAAACCTTGATGTGCCACTTCGGTCTCTCCATAATCTGTAAGGAAGGTGAGCCTGGGGGTTCAGGAATTCCTGATTCATCCGGCCAGTCAACCCCTCACAGGAAGATAAGAAATGGTCATCCTGCCTGTTCCCTGGCCCTGGGCAGAAGTGGCTTGGTTCCAGATGCACAGGTGTCTCAACTCCTTAGAAAGTTTCCAGAAAAAAAGGAGACGTCAAAGGCTTCCTTTGAAAGCCCATCCTATGTAAGTTTCTCCTGTTAAAATAAATACTTTTCCTCTCTTCTATTCTCAATGGTCAGAGTTAATAAACTCTCTCTTACAGTTGTGGGGAAAGAAAACTGGCTACATTTATGGGGCATAGGAAACAATCTCATGAAATAATGAAAAGCATAACCTTGAACTTCTCGAAGGGCTTGTTGGTCACCCAGCTTCATTGGCATTGCCCCTCCCCTCTCCAGAAGAAATAGACTGTAGTGTCTCCCCTGAGGCAGCATAGAGAGCCCACCCTCTTTTTCACCCAGGACATTCTAGACTCCTCTATCGGTTTATCTGTGGCTGGCGCCATCTCTATCACTCACCAATGTCCCCACAGCCTCGTTCCCTGTGGGGTAAACACCTTGGCTGTTATTATGCTCTGTGATTGGTTCAGTGGAGGCTGCATCACTCAATTTCCCCCAGGTACCATTTGGCCACCCCACAAGGGCTCCAAGGGGGAGTCCAGGCTCCAGGGTATAACTGAGGGCACAGCAATGAGCCTTGTCCTAAACACCAGTCTGTTTCACACTCATCCTGAATGTTCCTGAGGCCAAGGCTGGGACTGAGCAGCAATGAGCAGGGGAGGGAAGGGTTAATCCAGAGGCACCTGTTAATCTGATGGTGGAAATGGGGCACATATCCAGGACTCAGACAGACTGAGCAATAAGAGTGATGAAGCAGAACCCCACCAGGGTGCCAGAAAAGCACTATGGGAAGGGAGTGTGGGGGGGGGGAGGGGCAGAAACAGAATCCCAAGCTGACTCAGGCTGTCAGCGCAGAGCCAGATATGGGGCTAGAACTCACCAACTGGGAGATCATGACCTGAGCCAAACCTGAGCTGAAATGAGCTGCTTAACCAACCGACTGATACACCCAGCTGCCCCTGGGAGCGGCTGTTTCTAACAGAAAAGAATTAGAGGCAACTTAAGTTGGAAAAAGGAAATTGGGTTAGAATGGAAAAGATATTCTTGAGCTTATTTGGAATGAAGTTCTAGAATCTAGTTCTTAATTTTTCAGATTGGAGGAGTCTTCCTCAGCCTTTCTCTACTTGTTCTTAATAGTCACATTTTGATCCAGAATCAGAAATGCCAGGGCAGCAAATGTCCCGATCAGAGGTTCCTTGGATGGGATGAATGATCTTCTGCTATTACAGTAAAAGAAAAAACCCAAATCCCATGAAAAACCATCTTCCTAAACCTTTCCTGTGCCATCTCCGCTAATATCTCCTTCACTTTTATTCCAGAAATGTTTTTGGAGAACCCTTTGAGCTCTGGCCCAAAGTCCTCACCCCTTATGCCCCAGCTCTTGTGACCAGAGCTCTCACTGGCCTTAACTCTGTCACTGAGTCTGGTCTTCCTCAACAGAGGAGAATTCCTTGCAGATAGGCCAGAAATCTCTACCCTTTGGGACTTCTTTCCAGTACTCAGGTCAGCGCCATCTTTATCCAGAAGCCTGGGGAAAGCAGTGGCCCACAGGCTAAGTAAGGATGATTCTCTGGAGTATTCTTGACCCTGCTCATGTCTTTCGGAAGCAGAACCGGCTTGCACATCTGCTCCATTCTACCACGCCCGTCCACCTCTAAAGGGTGTCTCCCCCACACCCCAGCCAGACCCACTGGAAGCTTCCACCACAGATCTTGACAGTGATAACCCCAGTAATTGGAGGGCAGCAAGTGGAGATAAAGTAGCCAAATTATTATAATGCAGGAGGTGAGCAAAGCAAATGCAGGGTTCGGGGCCATTTTATAGGGGATTCATGGGGAGTTCACTGTGTGTGGGGGGAGACAAAAATCTCCGGGAAGGGTGGTAATTTCCTAAACGGAGAATCCGAGAGGCCCCATGTGGCTAATAGGTGTCCCCGACGTACAAATTAGGCTGCCTCCAGCCGCCTATTTAAGGGGCTAGGGGCGAGCCAGGCCGGCCAGCGCAGCCGCCCTCCGCGCCACTGTTCCGGCTCCCGAACTTGACCGCAGCGGGTCCCCGCAGCATGAGCCGCCAGCTGCACCACCGCCCCGCAGGCGACCGCGCCGGCTTCAGCGGCTGCTCGGCTGTCATCGCGGGCCGGGTCAGCAGCAGCTCCGCCTCGTTCCGGGCTGGCGTCAAGAGCACGGCCGCCTTCGGCAGCAGAAGCCTGTTCAGCCTAGGGGGCGGCCGGCGCCTGGCCCTGTGCGCTGCGGCGGGGCGCGGCGGCGCCTACGCGCTGGGCCACTGCTCAGGCACAGGCGGCCGGCTGGGCGGCTTCGTGGGCACCGTCTTCGGCAGCGCCGGGCTGGGGCCCGCGTGTCCGTCCGTGTGCCCGCCTGGCGGCATCCCTCAGGTCACTGTAAACAAGAGCCTCCTGGCCCCCCTCAAGGTGGAGCTGGACCCCGAGATCCAGAAGGTGCGCGCCCAGGAGCGCGAGCAGATCAAGGCTCTGAACAACAAGTTCGCCTCCTTCATTGACCAGGTGGGTCCTCAGGCGTCTGCTCGGCCTAGCTCTGGTGACCAGTATGCACAGGGGTGCTCCCTCTGCCACTGACAGCTGTGTGAAAACTTGGGCGAGCCAGTTATCCTTTCTGAGCTTCCCTTTGCTCATCTGTAAAATGGGCACACTGTGGCTCTTACCCCACATGAGGATGTGAGGGTGAATTAGATGTTTCTAAAGTGCTTGGAACAGTGATTGGCATCCCCACCCCCGACCTCAGACCGATGGTAAACAGAAGCTTCATTTTATCTTTGGGGACAAGACCCTGGGATGGAAGGGGGTGCACCAGAGACAGGAGACTTCTGGAATGACCCTCTGAGAGCTCTCGATTATCACACAAGGAGATGGGGGACACATATCCAGGAGCACCAGAGGGACACTGACCAGGGAGTATCACAGGACATGATACTTAGTGAAGGGGAAGGATTTAACAAAGTAGGAAGTAGGATGGGGGTATACGCCAAGAAGGAGTCTAGAGGAGATGAGAGAAAAAGGGCCAGAAAACTGAAGGGTGTGGCTGTGGGGGGTGGGGGGGCGGGGAGATTGAGAAGGAGGGCATGTCGAGTGACAGGTATGTATTCTCTGTGTGTCTGTGGGGCTGGGGGCATGAGGGGATTAGAAGGGAAGCTGTCTCTGGTGACTCAGAGGCAGCGACCCCAAAGAACGAAGAGGAGAGAAGGAGTAGGCTTCTGTATCCAACCTGGGGAAGCAGGTCTAAGCCATGAGTCACAGGGGACATAATACTGACAGTAGCTGACGTTACTCAGTGCCTGGTGCTGTCCCAAGGGGTTCCTGTATAGCAACACACAACCCATGATTCTGTTATCATTCTGCCTTCTGGATGAGGAAACCAAGATTGGGGGGAGGCTAATAAGCATGCCCAGGTTGACATAACAGCAACAGCAGACTGTGTCCCTCACCGCTGTGCTCGGGAAGAAGAAGCGAGTGGTTGGAGGGGAGAGGGAAGAAGTGAAAGAAACAGAGCTACTGTCCCAGAGGACCGGGCTCATTTTCCTGTTCAAAGTCTGTTCTTCCCCCTCATGTTTCCTTCTCTCCCTCAAGCTAGAGATAGGGAAGAAGAGGGAGGCTAGCAAGTAGCAGAGGCTTGAAGCTATTGAGTTCAGACGTGTAAGACCTTTGGCCAAGTATGAAGGCATCTTATAAAAATGTGATAACCCACTTTGAAATGAAAACCAACCACCCAAGAGCAACTTAGATTGCAGATAAGAGAGACTTTCCAATGCCATTCCCCCACCACTGTTTCTCCCCTGCTTCCCATCTTCCTTCACTCTGAAAACACCAGCCTTTATAGCAAAAGAAGCTACTTCCATCTCATGAAAACTCATGGTGGCAGTTATAGCACTGCTTAAGCCTACTTCCTGATTTTTTTTAGACTGTATCTGATTTCTCATCTTGGAGACCCAGAAAGTCATGTCCCCCCTGGCTGAATCCACTCTCTGATGAGTCTTGCT
Source organism: Cryptoprocta ferox (assembly GCA_028646485.1). Lineage (NCBI taxonomy): Eukaryota > Metazoa > Chordata > Mammalia > Carnivora > Eupleridae > Cryptoprocta > Cryptoprocta ferox. The sequence goes on from CM053571.1 coordinate 59,375,623, forward strand.
CTTTCCTCTCTCCCACCCGAGGATGATTGTATCTGATTTCTGAGGCCCTCTCTCCCTGCTGTTGAGAAGCAACAGCAGCAGGGGGATTCTGGGCTACAAGCACCTTTGGGTCCCAGGTGCGGTTCCTGGAGCAGCAGAACCAGGTGCTGGAGACCAAGTGGAACCTGCTACAGCAGCTGGACCTGAACAACTGCAGGAAGAACCTGGAGCCCATTTACGAGGGCTACATCAGCAACCTGCGGAAGCAGCTGGAGACGCAGACGGGCGACAGGGTGAGGCTGGACTCAGAGCTGAGGAGCATGCAGGATTTGGTGGAAGACTACAAGAAGAGGTGAGTGGAGAGGCAGGGAATCTGCCACTGGCAGGTCTTGATGACAGATGAGGTTCTGATTTGGAGCCAGCATTTTTGCCTTCTTAGATCCTTTGCTGATACCATTCACTGTTTCCTTTTCCATAGGGGAGGGAGGGAGATCCGGACAGGCTGAGACGTAGGAAAAGACCACTCTACCCCGAGTGGTGCTCTGAATTATCTAGGAAATGGTGTGCTAGTGTTAACATTGGAAATAGAGACATGGGGACAAGATGCTGCCTCAAAACCAGATGGACAGCCTGGGGGTGACATTGCAGCTCCTTCTGCATAAGAGGTCCTCCATGGGAGTACCTAGGATGTGAGCCATCATGCGAATCCCGGAACAAAACCTAAAGCTAAGCAAACAAGGGTTTTGAAAATTTTGTTTCATGCCGCAGCACATGTGCTCCTGAATCCCATTAATTTCCCCCAAGGTTAAGCCACCCCAGCTCAGTGACACATCTCAGCTCAGTGTGATCTGATATTTTGGAAGTTGGCTTCCAGGTGCCAGGATCTCTAGAGAAAGATGACCTCTTCCACAATTCACAGGGATGGAGATGGTCAGAGCCATATGATTTCTCTTGCTCCACATCAATCTGCCTGTCCACCCCTGTTCTGAAGTATCTCCAAGCGGGACTCTGCTCTGAGTCTTGTGTGGAGTCCTGAGGGAGGAGGTGGCATGGTCTATGGCCTTTGAAAGCACACAGATTGTGGGGGCGGGCTTAAAGAACACGTTCAGAGAACCCCCAGGAAGTGGAAGTGAATACAGTGTGAATTGAGGTTGAGTGGAATTAAGATGGAAATTTCACCCCGTTGGAGATTTGAGTAGAATTCTGGAGAAAAAGAGAGGATTGCCAGGCAAAGCCCAGATGTCCAGGTCAGAAGCATCCAAAGATCATGATGCCTCAGGGCTTTTCAGGGCAGGGAGACCAGGTGCCTGGAATCACCACTCAGTCGAGTTGACCATGGGTGAGTCTCCTGATCCTCTGAAAACTTCAGCTTTAATATTTATAAAATTCAGATACTGATGCCTGCCTCACCATCTGAAAGAGCTGTTGAGAGGGTAATGCCAGAAGTATGTATTAACAGCCCTTAAAAGAACCAAAGTGCTAGGCAACTCTAAGGCATTGTGTCCCTGATATCATTGGGATCCTAGCTTTACTATTTAAAGAAAAATGTTTTTTATATTTTTTTATTATTGAGAGACAGAGAAAGACAGAGCACAAACAGGCGAGAGGCAGAGAGAGGAGACACGGATTCCAAAGCAGGCTCCAGGCTCTGAGCAAGCTGTCAGCACAGAGCCCGATGCGGGCCCGAACCCACAAACCATGAGATCATGGCCTGAGCTGAAGGCGGGTGCTCAACCAACTGAGCCACCCAGGCGCCCCCTAGCTTTACTATCAACTAGCTTTATGACTTTGCCTCATTTATAAAATTGGGAGATGATAATAATAGAAGCTATTTCATAGGATTACTGTGGGGATGAAATAAAATAATGAAATGAATTGGGAACTATTGTAAAATCTACTCAGCAATAAACTAAAGACTACATCTTGTACAATAGGTTATTGGGAGCATTCAAGATTAAAGTGATAGAGATTTAATATAATTAATATATTTGTGTTCTAAAATTAAAAAAATCAATATGCGCTTGGCTGTGGCTTAACTTTTATGTATGCATTATAATGTATTTTGTAAATCATAAATTAGTTCTAAAGTCAATAGTGTTATAAAAGGCATTGTTTTTCTTTATAAATGGTTGTATAGGTGTATGTTCTGGTGTTTGGTTTCTAGAAGTGGATAATGAAAAATTATGACCAATGAATGTGATTAATCTTGATAGCCATCATGATCAAACTGTTCCTATGTATTTTATGAAATAGAAAGATAAGCTAAAAACTAATTGGTCTACAACTAGCGTATGCTCTTATTTGTTAAAGGGAGGAAGAAAGAATATATCCTAAGATGATGCGAGATAAAGATAACTTGTAATAGAAACAAAGATGTCATAATATAATTTGATAAAAAGAAGTATTCAGTTGTCTTTTAAATAACCCACACGGAATCTGAGATAAATCCTATCAACTATTTTCTATGTGTTTTATCCAGTGTAACTGACAAAATCTAACAGGTTCAGAAAATGTTCTAGTTACATTTTAAAATAACCCACTTCACTAACCTGTACTACTTCAGTCATTAAGCAGGATTTTCTCCCCCATGGCAGTAAAAAGCTGAAATGGATCACTTGTGTTAAAGTATATAGAAACAGGCCATTTTCTAGCATTATTATTCATTATTCAATGTTCTTTGACAATAATAGGAGGGGACATAGTGAGGTCTTTGAGTCATCAATACTCTTACCTCCCTAATCTACAATATATCTGTATGAAGAATATCCCTGCCCTATCCAAGCATCCTGTTTCTAAGACCTTGCTTCACCCAGAACAGAAATATGTATTAAAAAATCAGTAGAAACAACTCGAAGGTGGGGATAGTGTTTTGTTTGGTGGCTGGGAGGTTTTGCACCATAGGCTAATGCGCTGTGCTAAGGTGTCGGATGGCAGAAGAAGTGCGTCTTTCTGCTGTCACAAGGGTGGGAGTAGTTGTGAAAGGGACCAGGGACAGTGAAGCCCACTGCAGGTGCATTCTAGGGTGGACGCATGGCAGGGTAGGTTACATGTGAACTAAGGAGATGGACATGGATTCCTTTAAACCTGCTCCTATCACATCCCCTTGAGAAGGCTGTGTGTGCCCCAAGGGTACATGAACCCCAGTTTGTAGGCTACTGCCATGCAGTTCTGGGCATGGAGGTGATCACTAACTGCTCAGAGAGCATCTGCAGAACTGAATTATCCCAATGGCAATGCCATCTCCTTTCTCTTGCCGCACACAGGTACGAAGTGGAGATCAACAGACGCACCGCTGCTGAGAATGAGTTTGTGGTGCTCAAAAAGGTGAGAGGGGAGCAGGAAGGGCTGGAGGAAGCCTAGGGAGCTAGCTCCCTGAGCACCAAACACAGTGAGGTTGGTAGGCTGAGGAAAAGGTGACTGGGGTTCTAATTTCCCAGCTCTCCTAAGTCCCCTTGTCTGGGATGCATGTAGCTCCCAGAACCTACCAGCTTATGGTCCACATTTTCGGCACAATTCTGGCACGGTCATTGCCCTGCGCATTGGTTGGTTTGCTCTCAGCAGCCGGGCCTCCTTGTGAAGCCCAAGGAGAGGGGAGTAGAGCCAGTAGGGAACCTGAGACTCCTTGTGGCAAGGAGGGAGGGCAGGGGAAGGCAGTGGCTCCTCTCTGTGTCCCCCAGGATGTGGATGCCGCCTACATGAACAAGGTGGAGCTCCAGGCCAAGGTGGACTCTCTGACGGATGAGATCAAATTCTACAAGTGCCTCTATGAAGGGGTAAGGATGTCGCTGTGCTCTCCTGTGTGGTCTGCTCCTCTCATGAGTGGCTTCCGGCCCTCGGCCTGCGTGGACGTGTGCACTGAAGGTTGGTAGCTCAGTGCAGCTGACGTTTGCTGAGCAATGAGGTGGGCTTTGAGGAGGCTCTGATCTCCGTCCTCCAGGAAGTCACAGTCTGGTAGGGAAAACAACCTGTAGATGAGCCCTGGTGGAGCAGAGGAAGGTATAGTGATCTCTGCCTGAGTGGCCAGGGAAGGTTCCTGGGGAAGGGTGAGGAGGATCCCAAGGGGTACTGAAAAGGGCAGGGGGCTCCAGCCTGAAGGAGCTGGATGCACGGCCTGAGCTGTGCTAAACCGTGAGGGACCTGGGGAAGGGAAGGTGGTTGGTGGTTCCAGAAAAGCTCTGTGTGCCACGTAAGGAGCTCAGACCTAATTCTACATTGATGAAGTGTGGCCGTTGGTGCAGAGTGTGGAACAGGGGTGGGTGCAGGCCTGAGTGCATGATGGAGAGGGCAGTCCCACCCTGGGACTGAAAGCCCGATGGGCTCCCCTCACACCTGGCAGGCACTGGCACTGGTAGCCTCTGCGGAAGGCTGAGGAAGGGCAGTGAGGGATTTTCCAGGGAGGGTCGGGAGATGTGCTCTCCTCATGGGGGTCCTCTAAGTGGCTCCACTTCCCTAACCATTGTCCAGGAGATCGCTCAGATGCAGTCCCACATCAGCGACACATCTGTGATCCTGTCCATGGACAACAACCGGGACCTGGACCTGGACAGCATCATTGACGAGGTCCGCGCCCAGTATGAGGAGATTGCCCTGAAGAGCAAGACCGAGGCCGAGGCGCTGTACCAGACCAAGGTGGGCAGCATGCCGGGTGTGCGAGGCCCAGTGACTACAGCTGCTACTCTTTTCTCGTGTGTGCATGTGTGTGTGTGTGTATATTGAGACCTCCTTTGTCTTGGAGTTGGGCCTTGTGGAAATGCCTCCCTATGGTCCAGGGAGGGCAACGACAGCCTTGGCATGTGTTAAGGGCATATATGAGCTTAGCCATTTGCCTGCCATGGCCCTAGCTGACAGTAGAGGCCAGAGGAGCCACAACCCTGGGAAGACTCTGACAGTTTCTGTGGGTAATCCATCCATCTTGGCTTTTCTTTGTGTTCCCAACTTTGTTGAACTCCACCAAGGCTCTCCCATTTGAAGACCCTGTTGAGCTGGGGCAGAGCCTTCCTGTCTGAAAGGAAAGGGTGGTCTTTCTATGCCTTTCTCTTCCCTCCTATTCCCTCCCCTCTGTCTCCCCTCCCAGCACCTTTGCTGCTTGGGCACTGAGAAGAGCCTGTGGTCTTCCTCCCCCTCCCCATGCTCAGTACCCTTAGAAAGTGAATTCCCAACTGTCCTCTGCTCCTCTTTCTCGTCCCCCAACCTCAGATCCAAGAACTGCAGGTCACAGCGGGCCAGCACGGGGACGACCTCAAACTCACCAAGGCTGAGATCTCAGAGCTCAACCGCCTGATCCAGAGGATCCGCTCAGAGATAGGGAATGTGAAGAAGCAGGTGGGTTCCATGAAATGAGTCAGCTGACAGGGTTTCTTGGGCACCAAAGATATGAGACTAAATATGGAACTAGGATAAGACACGGTTCCTCCTTAGCGCATGTACAATCCAGGAAGAGAGAATAGTCTGAACCATATAGAAAGATGAAACATTCCACCCACCTCGCAGCACGTTCCCTAAGGGCTGTAAGGGTCTGGAGTGGCCAGAGCGGAATGAAGACCCCAGTGAGGCTTCCTGCAGGAGGTGGGAGGGGATGGGCAGAAAGGAGAGGGGGAGGGGTCCTGATGAGGGAGCCGGCATAAACAATGGATTCAAGGTGGGATCCTGTGCAGGGGTGAGAGGCACCTAGCTCAAGAAGAAGTTCCTTGATGGGTGGGATGCCCAGGGGCAAGACACCATCAGGAAGGATGGGCAGATTATGGGCACCTGTGAAACTGGGCAGTGGAGTTTAGACCCAATGCAGTAGGTGAAAAGGAGGTTTCATGTGATGATGAATTGGTCCTGGAGGAAGGAGAGCCCAGCAGTGGAATTTAGGAGAGTGGGAGAGAAAGAGCTTCCCAATCCAGGCTTGGCCCAGGGCTCTGCTCTGTGTTTGCCTCCCACTATGATAGTGCTGTGTGTGGTGACCGGGCACTGAGTGACCCCATGACCCCGGTTACGTTTTTGGGTTATCTGAGTCTGTAGGATGCAAACCCAGGTGATTCCCAGAGTTTGTGGAGGCTGGTGAAAAGGCTTCCTGGGCAAGTCAAGTGGCTCTATTCCCTAGTCCTCTTCTTTAGAGATTCCTCCGTGCCCTACACACACACATGCACACACACGCGCACACACACACGCACACACACATACACACACAATCCTCCTCTGTGCACCAGGCTCCTGGCAGCTGAAAGAAAAAAGACCAGATTACACAAGAACGCATGGTGTTTTTTTAAATTTAATCAAATTCTGCATAAATGAGAGAAAAACACAAAGTGTTTGGAGCTGACCTCAAGTATCCGATTATAATGTGTATCTGACAAAACGCTGAGTGTCACAGTTGGGTGAGCTTATTACCAGAAAGTGACGTCTGCGATCGGAACGCCACCAGGTAGGTCAGGGACGATGTCCTCCGTGGGGAGCCCATGGGGGTCACTCTCGATTGCTGGGTCCCCATCGCAGCTCCTCCAGAGGGCCCTCAGCAAGGATGCTTTCCTTTTCTTCCCACCAAAGAAGTGTCTAGCTTCACCTGAGAACTCTGTTGACATTTGCTGACCCCAGGATCCACGTGGTAATTGTTGTCAAGAATGCCCAAATGTCATGCCTTCTCATCTCACGCCACATTCACAAGACCCAGGAGCCACCCAGGCTCACCGTGCGGGACCTCAGTCAGTGCAAAGGAGCAGAGGCCAGTTTGGCAGAATTCAGATCAAACAGTGTATTGCCACCTCTTGAATGATGAGATCTCCACAGTCCCAAGGATGGGATGTTGTCTTCCACGGTTGGGCGGCTGGGTCCTGAGGCTGTGAGCCACTCACCCAAAATGCTGTGGGTGCTTGTGTGGCTGGGGACCTGCCCAGCACCAGAGTGGTGCCGCCTAGACCACAGTCTAGAATTCCATCTGGCCTCAGGCTCAGCAGCTCTCCTTGGGGTGAAGCAAACTTGACTGCAGAGGAAAGGGACACCCCAGAAACGAGAAGCTAGATATTTAGATCCCACCAAAAACCTTGGCCAAGCAATGGAACACACACCAAGACAAAGAGGCTCAAGAAGCCCATGGCCCAAAGCCTCATCTGCAGTATTGAACTGCAGGTTACCTTTGACAGCAGGTGTCTGCCCGCTTGGGAAACCTGGTCACAAGAGTATCTTTTGAAGCTCTTACTCCCGTAGTGTGATTCTCTGCAGAATTTCGGAGGCCAGACTCAGTGTAGCAGGATTACTGGACGGAAATGTTATCAATAGGAACTTTATTAGTCCATATATATATATATATATATATATATATATATATATGTTGTTTTGTTGTTGTTGTTGGGTTGGCATTAGAATCTTGCAGCCAGTGTTACAGACCAGAGGGAGAGGGCAGGGGCCACAGGCCCAGGTAGCTCACCTTCTCAGTGCCGTTCCTCCTTTCTCCAAACATAGGGAAGCTCCAGCTTCACATGCCAACGCATGAGCGGAGGTGAGCCATGCCCGGAGTTAGGAGAAAGGACAGATTCATCTCTAGCGATGTCCAAAGGGGGAGAAACTGGGAGGTCCTCAAAGCATTTACTATCAGTCAGGACCAAAGGAGGGGAGGTCATCTGAGCAGGATCTCAGAACTGCATTCTGGCTCAAAGAACCCGATGCCCTTGCCCTGCAGTGCTCTAACCTGGAGACGGCCATCGCAGATGCTGAGCAGCGGGGTGACTGCGCCCTGAAGGATGCCCGGGCCAAGCTGGATGAGCTGGAGGCCGCCCTGCACCAGGCCAAGGAGGAGCTGGCTCGGATGCTGAGGGAGTACCAGGAGCTCATGAGCACGAAGCTGGCCCTGGACGTGGAGATCGCCACCTACCGCAAGCTGCTGGAGGGCGAGGAGTGCAGGTGGGGGGGCATCTTTGGTCTGGAGCAGTTCCTGGTCTGCGTGAGTAGGAAGATTCAGGGTCTGTTTAGGTCCCACTGAGGTAAAACCTTAGAGGGAATGGGCTTGACACGGTGCAGTAGGAAAGACCAAATTTAGACTCTAGGAAGGACTGAGTTGTAAAAGTCCCAAAGAGGTAGTGAGAGAGGAAATATTAATATCAGCAGCATTTGAGAGACAGAGTGTCCCTGGCCCTTTGTGCTGCACACTTGAGGGTGAGTAGGGGAGGAGCAGGATGGCTTCCAAGAGTCACCTGAGTGCGAGGTCACTCTGGCAAAGCCTGGGCCCGGCAAGGATGTGAGCTCGTTCCCCTTGACCGTGTGAGTCCACTGGCGGAACACAGGGAAGCGGGGACATGATCACCCCACCCACCAGACCACCCAGAGCCACTCTGATGGGGAAGGGAGGCTTCACAGCAGATTTTTGGTCTCAGTTCATTTCCCCAGAGGTCCCGCTGGGGTGTGTGGGAAGAAGGGATGGGGTGGCATCCCTGTGACCCCCTGGATAGATGTGGTGCCGCTTTACAGAGGGTTTATCTGCCCCCTCCCCCCCCTCTCTAGGATGTCCGGAGAACACCCCAGTTCTGTGAGCATCTGTAAGTACCAGGACCTGGTTCTGCCCTTGGTCACCTACCAGAAGTCTGAGCCTCCAGTTCCATGACACCAGAGAGAAGTCAGGACAGCAGGGAGGGTTCAGGACAGATGTAGGGCCGCAAAGAGGCTTTAGTAGCCAATGAGAAACCATGAGAAGCAGTGGATGGAGAAAAATAATAATACCATGAACTATAGAAGCACAACCTACAGAAAGAGCAAATGATACCAAACAGCCTCTTGTAAGCATGAGGCTTACTGGCGACATTCTATTTCTTTTGAGACTAGCCCACAATCAAGACTGTAGCTTGCAGTCAGTGGAGGGGGGGGGGTGGAGCTGGAGGAGGAGGGGGCTGGGGGGAGCCTGAGGGCAGGACTGTTGAAGGAACTGAAACAGGCTGGAAAGCTAGAGACGGCACAGGGGAGCTACGGCAGGAGAGGAAGGGGGGTACTCCAGCAGCCCCTTCCTTGGGCGCTGCACCTTGGGGGAAGGTCCCTGATACAGCTCACTGAAGTTCTAAGTCTGGTGCTGGTGGATGGACACGGACCAATAGGACAGGGTCAAATACATGTGGCCAAATACTTGAAAAATGATTAGTGCTGCTGAAAACCTCTTGGTGAACTAAAAGGACACAGCAGAGAGAATCCATCCCCACAGGGGAGGGAATTGGAGGAGTGGCCGGGATGCCATCGGCTGGGGGTCTTCTCTCACCCCTTCCAGCTGTGATCAGCAACACTGGCGCTGGGGCAGGAGGCGCTGGCTTCAGCGTGGGCTTTGGCACCTCGAGCGGTTATGGCTTCAAACCCGCGGCCGTGGACGTCAAAACCAAAGGCAGCTGCGGCAGCGAGTTCAAGGATCCCCTGCCCAAGACCTCAGGCAGCAGCTGTGCCACCAAAAAGGCCTTGAGATGAAGGGCTGGCGGCAGTGGGCTCTGTGCGCAGAAAGCTGCAGAGCCCATCTGCTCCACCCCCACCCCGCCCCCACCCTGTCCCAGCCCTGAGGTGCTTTCTCTGTAGCCCCAATCCCTGTGGTCTGGGTGGTGCTCGCTCGTTTGTGGGAAGTCCGGTTATGGGTGCTCTCAGTGACCTCCTTCTTGGCCATTTATCATGGGGTCGCTGCCCGAAGTGCAGAGATAACACATCTACACAGGATGTTTGCCCGTGGCCAGGTGTGAGCCCCTCTGTCCCCATGCCTTTCTTGGGCCTTTGCAGCCCAGGGGCTCTGTGTGTCCTCTGCTTCGGGTCATGTCCGGTTGTCTGCCTCTCCTGCAATAAATGATCAGTGCCATTTGATGCCCAGTGTTGAATCTGTTGCCCAGGATGTTGACATTGGCAGTGCCCCTCCTAACATTTCTCTAATTCTTGCCTCCCTCTGGGTGCCTGGCCGGACATGGGTTTCTGCCTTCTGGTTCTGGCCAGGTAGGTACTGCTGAGGGCGGCTCCTGGTCAAGAGTTGAGGTTTGTTTCCGACATGCCTCTGGGAAGGCTCAGTGCTTCCGGGGCCCTGGGACACCTAGTCCACACAGTGAGAGGTGGGCATTATCACCCCTGTTACAGACAGGCTCACACCGAGCTCAGGGAGGAGCCTGGTCACGCCAGGGCACTCAGGCACATGAGCTTTGCGTGGCTTCTTGCTCTGGTTCTCAAAGGCGCCCACACTAAGTGCCTCTTATTTCCAGAATGGTCATTCCTTCTTTTTCCTTACCTCTTCACTCTCCTGCCAGCCCACCTTAACCCTGCTCTCCCACAAAGGGACTCTTTCTCTTTTAATCCAGACAATTCTTTTCCACCCCAAAGGTTGAGGCTTGCCTGTATCTATGTTTCTGGATGTATCAGTCTATTGTGTACATATAGTAGTGGCTCATCAAACCAGTCTTCAGGTACTGGGAATAGCAGAGCAAACAAACAGGCATAGACTCTGTTCTCACAGAGCTTACTGTCCACGGGGAGAGTGAAAATAAGCAACTAACAGAGAAATCCGTAACACACGGTCAAATTACTGCTAGGAATGGAAATTAAGTGAAGGAAGAAGGATGCTCTCTGAAGTGTGTGTGTGTCTCTGCAGGGGTGTTGTTTTCCCAGAATCAGTTCCCACAGTTGGCTTGAGCAAGGTGCTAAAGAGAAGAGTCCTCAAGGGTGAGACTACCTTCCAGGGATGAGCCTCATTTGAGGGGGGGCATTCGAGGTGCCCATGACGCCTTCTCCTCCCACGCCATCCCTATCCTTAACCTTGGTTTTTCTTTCTAGCAGGCCATGACTTTTCACACCCAAGGATCTTTGCAAATATGATTTTTCACTTGCAGGTGCCCATGCCCCATTTTGTGAAAGTCCGTAGTGAAACCCTCATCCTTTGTGGCCTGGCTGAAATGCTACCTCCCACGTTCATGCTTTTTCTGGTCCCTCCAGGCGGATTCCATCAAAGTCATTGAACATTATATGAGAAGGAACATTAGAGCTGGTGGCCAGACAGTTCTCCCTGTCCCCTCACTGTAAAAAAAAAAAAAAAAAAAAAAAGTTTACTCATTTTGAGAGAGTAAGAGAGAGAGAGAGAGTAAGTGTTAGTCGGGGAGACACAGAGAGAGAGAGAGGGAGAGAGAGAGTCCCAAGCAGGCTCCATGCTGTCAACATAGTGCCCAACATGGGCTTGGTACCACGAAAGTTGAGATCATGACCTGAGCTGAAATCAAGGGTTGGATGCTTAACTCACTGAGCCACCCAGGCTTCCCTCCCTGTCTCCTCACTTTATAGGCCAGCCAGTGGAGGCCTGGATGGTTCTGTGCTCTGCCCGGGTTCACAGCCTCACACATCCACAGCACCATTCCAGAGTCTGCATTGTAGTTGGTACTTTATTTTCCTGGTGTCCTGGCAGTTGCATACACGTCTGTCACCTCCCCCCACTCCCTCTCAGCCCCTTGTTTCAGAGCCCCCAGTCTGGCTCACAGTCAGGACTCAATATACGTTTGTTGCAGGAATGCATGGCTTAGTCTAGCCTACCTTCACTGGGGAGAAGGGGATTGGGCTATACACATGTGTCCTGATGACTTGGCTTGTGAGTAGTAAAACATACTTGTGTTAATAAACTTGAGTTTTATAGACACCCATGTCTATGAAGTTTACATAATTTATCAACCAATCTGGAACACTTTGGGTCTGGACACTTGCTAAACTGGATCGTCAGGCGACAGGCATAAGCCAGGCCTGTCTCAGGCAAAGCGCTCCCGCGCTAGCATACCAGGCCAGTGTCATAAGCTTGGCCTCCTATCCTGGCTCTTCTAATGGCTAGTTGTGGCCCTAGTGCAAGATCTTGCCCTTGCAAGATAGGATCCACACAAGCTGGACGTCACTGAGCATTCCCTGTGCCAGGCTCTGTTCTGGACCCCAGCTCTTCTGAGCACTTTATGTCTGCCAACTCAGTTATTTCTTCCAACAATCTGATAGGTATTACCGTTAACAAGATGCAATAATCATAATGCACATCTTACTAATGAGAATACTGAGGCTCAGAGGAGTAAAAGAAACCATCGCTGTCGCACAGTTAGTAAACGGCAGAGTTGGGAACTGAACCCCAGCCCAGTTGCAGGATCCATTCTTCCAGAAAGGACACTTCGGTACTGACAAGGTTCTCACTGTAGAGGAGTGAGAAATATATGGAAAGGGATCATGGAAGTACTACAGTGCCTAGAATAGAGTTTGTAGTCAATAGATGTTAGTTGTTGTTATGCATGCAATGATTATTGCATGTTCAGGGGCCTTCTATGCTGGCTCTACCCTGGTTCACGACCCATCGATCCACAGGACTGTGCCCAGAGACCTGGCTGAGAGGGGTTAAGTGCAGGGCGGAGGGCACTGGGTCTTCTCATTGAAACACATTCCCATGCAGTCACGAACTGCTGATTTCTAAGCAGGGGAAAAGAACTCCTTGCAGTTTGTATTTTGTGCACACACTGCCCTCTGCCAGCAGCTCCAGGTACTGCACTTTCCTTCCCGGTGGCCCAGAGGAGACTTCCCTATGGTACAGAGGGTGTGGAATGATCTCGGACCAGGCTCTGTGCCCGCCACAGGGTGCCAGCTGGAGTAGATGCTGTTTCACTCCCTGGCGTGCTCAGGCTGACCCCAGCCTCCGTGCTGCCCAGGCCCTGGCTCCTCTCCGACCTCTCTCTCCCTCAAATGGGGTGGGGGTGCTGGTGCTGCCATGACTGAATCTCTTCATCTCTACTCAGAGAACTTGGGGCTTCCAGCCAGCTCTTCATCAAGGAATGCCTGAGAATCTTGGTGCTGATCCGGAGGTCCTGGGAGTGAGACCCCCATCCCTCAGCAATACTCTCCCCCAGCCCCACCTGCACTATGTGCAAACCCCTGCCCTGGCGCAGGGTGGCCCCCTCTGAGATCTGTCTCTATCTTTGTCTCTCTGTATCTGTCTCTATCGGTAGATGATACAGGCATGGAGGCACTGGCAAGGCATAGCCAAGGGGTAACAGAGGAAAGAAGAGATCAGAGTTGAACACAGACAATCTGGGAAGGCTTCCTGGAGGAGGCAGAAAGGGCATGGATTATTGGAGACAGAGAACATCTTAAAGACCTTTTATGTCACATTTGGCAGCTGCTCTGAGATTCCAGCTGCCCTTTGCTAGCGGTGTCCAACCTTTCTTCCAGGGTCTCCACCACATCTGCCACCTTCAGGATGACAACTGCTTGTAGGACACTCACTTTATTTGGCAAGTGCCGCCAGAACCACCAGAGACAGTGAGAGTCTCTTCTCTCCTGTGAACCACTTTCCATGGCCTTGCCCATCCCTGCCCTCTGGTGAGCGTCCACGCCACACCCCTGTGTAGATATGGTCCCCCACAGAGGCTTATTGCTTGAATCCTTCCTTCTTGCTTCCAATCCATCCATCCATCCATCCAGCCCCAGGAGGGCTCTCAGGGGGTTTAAACCCTTTTTGCTGAAACTCCAGATGCAGCACTAAGTTCCAGATGAAAGCTGCTCCCAGCCAGTGACCTGAACCATAGCCCAGTGGATCCAGGCTAGAGCGGACCTTCGTGCAGGAAGTCACCCTGTGTGGAAGGACTCAGTCTCCAGTTGGCCAATTGAGTATTTGTTTCTTTTGCCACATATATAACCGTGACTTGGGCAACTCCATCTCCCTGCTCCTTTGTTTTCTCGTTTGTAAAGTGGGAAAAATAAGAGTATTTATCTACAGGACTGGTGTGAGGATGAAATGCATCAAAATGCACCCAGCAAGCCCTCAACGAGTGAGCACTCCATGTCTACACCCCAGCACAGCTGCTAGGCTAGCTCCCTGCTGGATTCCAATCCCAGGCGGGCAGCTCTTCCCCATCTTATTCCCTTTAGACCTTCCAGCTCACATCCATTTCTAGAATGTTCTCTCCATGGCTACTGGTCCTTCTCAACCCTCTCCTTGGCTCTCAGTTATGACATACAGCCCCCACCCTTGCTCCATGCTGCCCTGCTGTTCCTTTGCCCTAATGGGAACGAGTGTGCCCCAGTCTCCTGTGCTCACTGGTTCCCACTTCCAGACTGCTCCCGTCCTGGTGTGTGCCACCACCCCCCACTCTCTGATCTGCAGTCTCATTTCACAACCAGCCTTCCAAACCCCACAGCTGTGTGTTGCACCTAGTAGCCCGGCCATAAAGTCTCACATGCCTCAGTGGGGGCCCATGACCCTAAGGAGAGGGAGACTTGGGGTCTCACTCCTCCTGCTCTGGAAGGGAGGTTGACAGAATCTTATAAAGGGGTTTCACTCGGGTCTCAGCTCAAAGTGGAGCTCTGACCCCAGCCTCAGGTGCCAACGTTGGGCATCACTGAAGCCCCAACTGCCTGAGGCTCTATGTCCATGTCAGGCTGGCATCCCGTAGGGTTGTGCTTAGGGACCCTCAGCACAGTAGCCCACAGGTAACTCTTCCTTTCCACCTAGGCTGGGGCTGGATGGAAATGCCTTTCATGGAACAGGGGAGGGCTCAGTTCAAGCCTCTGCCTCCAGGGACTCTTCCTGCACCCTCTCTATATGCCTTAGACCCTCCCCCCAGGGCCAACCCATCCCTCCCCACTGACCCGGTCTTTTCCAGCTTCCTTTTCCTAAAACACCATTTCTTATTTCTTGTACTTCTTTCTGGACATCCCAATTTTACATTTTTTCCTCCCCCTTCCTACCTTGCCTGCGGTCACCCCAGGACCCTAGTGCTTTGGTCCCGCTTGGATGCTTCTCCCCTTCTCCGGTCCCCTTCCCTAGGACCCCACAGTCTCAGCTATGGTTAGGGTACAGGGAAGGGAGATGGCCATTTCCCCTACACCTGAGGCAGATGCCCCCCCAGGCCCAGCCCACCACTTACTCCTGTTTTTCCCCAGAAATCGGATGGGGGTGGGGACAGGCTTCCCCTCCTGTGTGGGCAGGGCTGCACCATGCTCTGATGGGAGATAGAGAGCATGTCATTAGTGATGACTGGCTTAATTACAGCCCACCACACGGCCCGGCTTGTTTGGTTTGGAAATGGGCAAAGGAAGAGGCGGATCAAGCACCCAACTTCACAGTCACGATCAAAAGATTAAGGCATTTCATTTCCCCCAGCTTCTCCATTGTCTTTCAAAAAAAAAAAAAAAAAGAAAAGAAAAGAAAAAAAAGAATCGTGCAATAAAGGGGGCCAGGAAGTAACTTACAAACTTCTTCCAGAAGTGGCTGGGGTGGAGGGGTCTGAGGTAAGGAGGCAGATGAAGTAATACAGGAATGGGGGCCTAGTGGTATTTTGAAACAAGCAAATGGAAGAGAATGTGTCCTTCCCGGAGCAAGACTGCACTTGCCTGCACATAGCTCTGTGCATTGAGCTGAGAGGAAGGTGCCCTGTGATGACTAGGTGGGTGGTGGGGTGGAGTTCTAAAGAATTCAGAAAGCTTTTCTTTTTAAAAAGGCAGGGGGTGAAGAGCCATGGAGTGCTTGATCGACACTGAAGGGCTGGGGGTCTGCCCAGCCATTAAAGCCTTAGGAGCCAGGGAGTAGGAAGAGAGAGAAGGAAACAAGAATGGAGGAGTTTTGTGAGACACAGTCCCGGATGTGCTGAAGGCAAAAGGATACTCAGGCTGCGAAAATTGAAAACCAGACCGCAGAACTGGTCATAGGGAAGGAGGGCAGGACAGAATTCCCTGTGGACAGAACTCAGAGTGGACAGTGGGAACTGGGGGACCACTGCCTTCTCTCAGGGGCTCAGAGACCCAGGGGACTGGATGACAGAGCCCAGCCAGTCCTGGAGAATCAGGGAACAGCTCACAGAGAAGCCAGGACACTCTAGCGACCCTCTCCTTGGGAGGAGGGAGGCTTCTGGCCAGAGGCTCCAACTCACTCATGTGTCATGAGCCCACCCTTGGGACTCAGCAAGCCACCAGGGCTGCCCTGAGGGCCACGAGGGTGGTGCCAGCACCGGGGCAAGTGGGGCTGAAATCCTGTGGTGCACCCAGGAGACAGGCTGCCTGTAAGAGCCCTGTAGTCACTTGGTGAAACTGCCCTGCTGCCTTTCTCCTGAGGAGGGAAGGAGGAGTTGCACCCCTCTTGAGGTGGACTACCGGCAGGGAGAAGGAAGGAGATGCTGGTGGGGAGGAGGGGACGTGAGGAAGGCCCTCGACTCAGAGAAAGGTGTTTGTGGAGAGATGCCAGGGCGTGCCTGGAGAAAGTTCTGTGAGAACTAGCAGGGATAAGTTTCAGGTCACTAAACATCCTGTTATGTTGTAGTCAGTAGAGGCGTCCTATACAACATCTTCTATGCTAACGTGCCACCAAGAAATGGCAGTTGGGACCGTGGTGATGGCTTGTCTGGGATTTCACTCAGCACAGTGAGTGAGTGTGGGATAGCATTTAAATTGATGTCATCTAGCTACCTGTCTTCTCAATAATCTGGGGGGGATTCATGCTAACACTTGGGTAGGGGGCTGTTGGGGGGTTAGGAGAGAGGGAGAGAGGGAGAGAGAGACCAGAGAATTGCTTGGGTACTGAGCTTTTACAGACTGGGGGAGAAGCAACTTCAGTGACTCCTAGAAACTACTGGAGAATTTGTTACTCTGTACAGTGTGATTTGGAGGGTGCTAGAGTGATCAATTGTCCAGGTGTTTCAGAACTGCCCAGGTGGCAGCACTGAAGGACACATGTTTTGTAAAACCTCTCCATCCCAGGCAAACCGAGATCATTGGTCACCCTACAAGATGGTCTTCAGCTACCCCCAGCTGTCCTATCTGGGGTGCTCTCCCTCATATCCTGTGCCCCTTCTCCCTAACACAGAACTTTCTGCCTCACTCTATCCACATCGTCTGCCTCTCTGCCTCTTGTCCTGCATCTGGAGCCCCCAATTGCCGCAGGGGGTCTGGGCCCCACCTAGCAGGTACATGTCCCATCGGCTGTCAGACTTGATACTCCAAGACACAGAGCATTTCATTTCAGGGAGGGGAAGGGTGCTGGGAGGGGGTGTGGTGAAGATGGCAGAAAAGCAGATGAACTCTGTTGTTTGAGCTAGTTAAATCTGGACGAGTTTGGAAAAACAGACTCCTTTCAAACTGGTTCGGACAGGTCGAGAGTATTAGGTTTCTGCACTGAGCTCACTTTTAAAGGGAAATCAGAGAATTCAGCTTCAATCCCTTCCCATTTCTAAGGTGCTGTGGTTTGTCCCCAAGTCTTGTTGCCCCAAAGTTAGTGACAAGGATCCTTCGGGTTTCTTCTCTCCATTAATGACCTTCAACTACAGAACACTGCTTCCCTAGACTGTGTTGAGGGGCAGTCCAAAGGCCAATGGACTAGAGAAAACTGACCTTCAGTATCCATTCTCAAACCAAGCAGATGGGACTTTAGTTGTGTCCATTTGAGATTATTCAAGGCCCCTGCAGAGTGGGCCTCTTACACTCCAGAAGTATCCTTAACCAAGATGGCAGGATATGGTGGTGTACACAGGCTCAGCTCCCTGGGGGTTCCCCAGGGTCCCTGTCTCCCTGACGGTTCCCATGCAACACAGAGCCCACTCATTAACCTAAAATGTGAAGTCTCTTCCCCTCTCTACCATCACATGATGCTGCACTGTCTGTTGGGAGAAGGGAGGTGTCTTGGCCCACTCCACTGTCTTTCCCTTGTGCCCCTGTGCAGCCTGGACCACTTCTCACTTCCTGACCCCCACGTCAGAAAGCCCCCCTGTATATTTTTTAAGTTTATTTATTTATTTTGAGAGAGGGAGAGAGAGAGAGAGCAAGAGCAAGTAGGGAAGGGACAGAAAGAGAGAGAGAGAGAGAGAGAGAGAGAGAGAGATTGAGAATCCCAAGCAGGCTCCTTGCTGTTAGCTTGGAGCCCAGAGTGAGGCTCAGACTCATAAACCGCGAGATCGTGACCTGAGCCTAAGTCAGGCGCTTAACCAACTGAGCCACTCGGGGGCCCCAAGCCCTGTGTATTTTATTATGATTTTTTTTTTAAATCAGAATTTCAGTAACTGCTTGTCAGAGTCACTCATAATCCAGTGCAGGCACGTGGCATTAAAACTACAAGAGCAACAACCAAACAAACTTCACATGCTTGTTTTTCTCCTCCACTTCAATTCCAGTTTCTTAGAGAAGAAGGAGAGTGTCTTAGATGTTTCTCTCTCACTGTCCAGTGGAGAGCAGTACACACAGTAGGAACTCAATTTTACAGCTGTTGAATGCACTGGTCTCTTCAGGCCTTGAGATGCTCAGTAGCCCAGTGAACTCAAAGATTGGGGTGTGGAGCATGGTGGCTGATTAGAAGGTGGCCAACACAGCAAAGATCGGGGCTGCCAGAGATCCCACGGTGTAGGCTGGAGACAATTCCCTGCAATTATGTTCCCTGGAATCTGCTGGGAGGGGCACCCGTGCAAGGCAGCAATGATGACACCTGTCAGGAAATTTCCCTCTGACTCCTCCTCTTCCTTCTGCATCACTACCCCCAGCGCGCAGCTGTCATCACAACCTTGGCCATCACTGCCCCGTTACTGCCCAGCTCCCAGTCCAGAAAGCCCTGCATCTCTACTTCTAGCTGACATCTTATCACATAACATGCTGGTTAGGAACATGGCCTTGAGACCAGACACATTCGAATTCCAGTGCCAGCCCTGATTTACTCCCTGAGTGACTACGGGCAAATTCTTTCACATCATTAAGCCTGCAGTTCTTCACCTGTCGAGAAAAGGGCGGAACACCAGGGTTCAAGTAGAAATGCTCAGAGTCTCCAGCACAATGCCCGGCACGTGCAGAGTGAACGATTGATGTGAACTCTTTTTGTCAGCACTGTCACTGTTACTCCAGTGGGTTCCACTGCTGCCACCATCGCTGCCACTACAAGTCGTACATCAGTCCCCACTGCCTGGGAGCAGCTGCTATGAACCAGCCCCCCACCATGCGTGCTGGTGGGGGGGTATTAGCCCGGCCTTCTGGCAGTTCCTGAAATCCACGGTCAAAATTAGCTTGTTTTCCCCAACGTACCTCCAAATTCTTCATTCCCAACGCTCTTCTGTCTGGAGCTTTGGCCCCAGATTAAGTTCTTCATGGAGATTCCTCTCACTGGTCCACAGCTCCTGTGTTGGGCAGGGGACTCATTCACACACCAGCACCTGCAATGTGGCTTAGAAAACCACAAGAAATCACTTACAGTGTGCAATCCCATGCCCTGGGGCTAGGCCCTGCTGGGGAGGTGGGGGACGGGAGGGTGGGGGGCTGGGGAGACAGGGTCCCTGGAGAAGGAGCTTCAGTTGCTGCTTTCTGGGTTTCAAGGAGAATGCCCATGTCAAGGGAAGGCCCTCTGAGGAGAATTCCAGGCTCCATCCATCTCACCATCTCCACCCTCCTCCCCAGCAGCGGGAGCACTGCTCTACCAATCCCTGGCTGACCCAGATGCGCCCAGGCTGCCCAATTTAGTCACAGAAAGTGGTCAGAGTCCTGCATCAGGTTAGCTACCAGATGCCTGTTTTTGAAGTAATTTTATGACATTTCACCCCGCCAGGACTACCTGAGCTAAGAAAGAGC
Source organism: Cryptoprocta ferox (assembly GCA_028646485.1). Lineage (NCBI taxonomy): Eukaryota > Metazoa > Chordata > Mammalia > Carnivora > Eupleridae > Cryptoprocta > Cryptoprocta ferox. The sequence continues at coordinate 59,395,126 of CM053571.1, forward strand.
TGCTCTCTCCTGTCCCCTAATTGAGTGGCTTCCTGAAGTGATCAGGAAACTGGCAGAACAGCCCACCCCGAACTCAGGGACTCCTGCAGTGTGGTCCCTGGGTATGGAATGTTTCTCCAGGGAGCACAAGGGGTTAGGGGGACGTACTCCCTAAGGAGAGAAGAACTGAGGTCCGAGCTCCTCGTGTGGGGCAGACAACCTTATCAGGGAGCAAAAACGTGGCTGCAGGAACTGCCAGGTGCCTGCAAAGGTTCTCACTGTTGGAAAGGCAATATCAAGGTCACCATCCCTTCAGGCCTCGCCCATGGAAAGCCCCAGACAATACCCCTGCTGAGGGCCATGCAGACTCTCTGTGGTCATTTCCATTATCTTCCCATGGTTCGTTCCACTGCTGAATAGCTGGGGTCCTGAAAGTGACCCAAAGAGTGACTCCTGGAACTTGTGTCTTGGATCTAGATCTTTGAAGACACCCCTCCTGCTCTTTCCAAGCCTCCTCTCCTCTGGCATGAATACTTTGGCTCCTCACCATGACCGACTGGATAAGAGGAGATAGGTTCTCTTGGGAGGACACCTTGTGTTTTCAGATGAGCCCGCTCTGGATAAAGTCAGACATTGCCCTTGGTCCTTGCTGATAGATAAACAAGAAGGAGGAAGCCCTGGAAAAATAAAGCTCGGAGATCTCTGAAGGCGATAAGTCTCCAGGTCCCTAATTAAGAGCACAGATAAATGTCGGATTAGACCACTCCAGTCTGCAAGGACAGCATATTCCGCTTGCTATCAGGAATGTTTTGTTGCCGTGAAGGGTTGGAGATTTCTGTTCTACACACTGCCCATGGCCCCTGGCCCTTTAGCACTAGGAAAGGAGATAGTGGAGAGACGCCCTTTTCCGGTGTCCTGGGCTCGAGAGGATAAAAGGAGGCAGCACTTTGGGACCTCCATCAGATCATTCTCTATCCATTGGTGACTGCTTCTCTCCAGCTCTGTCAACTCCATCCTCCCCACCATGAGCCGGCAGCTGAACAGCAAGGCTGGTGGTGACAAGGGTGCCTTCAGCGGGCGCTCAGCTGTGGTGCTGAGGAAGGGTGTGGGCAGTGCAGCTTCTTACCGTCCAGCTGGCAAAGGACCTGGGGCTGGCTTCGGCAGTCGGAGCCTCTACAGTCTTGGAGGGAATCGGTGTATTTCCCTCAATATGGCTGGCGGTGGCATTCGGACTGGAGGTTACAGCTTTGGGCCTGGCTCTGGGCATGGAGGGGCCCGGGTCACTGGCTTTGCTGGCAGCATGTTTGGCAGTATGGCCTTGGGGCCCGCATGCCCATCCATGTGCCCACCCGGGGGCATCCACCAGGTCACTGTCAACAAGAGTCTCCTGGCCCCCCTCAACGTGGAGCTGGACCCTGAGATCCAGAGAGTGCGCGCCCAGGAGCGGGAGCAGATCAAGACTCTGAACAACAAGTTTGCCTCCTTCATCGATCAGGTGGGTCTCACAGGAAGAGGATGAGACAGTCCAGTGAGATGGGAGCAGTTCCCTGTTGCCTGGGAGTAGACAGGGCACTGTGGATGGAAAGGTGGCAGCTGGGTGTCAGGAAAGGCTCCCTGATCATAACATCTTGTAAGTTAGGTAGCACAAAGAAGTGAATGAATGTGTTGCTTTCTTGGGGGATTTTGCAGAGAAGGGTGGAGAAGACAAAACACTGGTAGGATCAGCACTATTGGGAGAGGAGGGTTCATGGTACAGAAGAAATACTTAGCTGAGTCATCAGGAGGAGCATCTCCTGGGTGCTGGGTCAGGCAACAGAAGAAAGCTATGGAATTTCCTTCTTCCTTGAGATTTTGGGGATTGGTTTTGTCCAGAAGGCTATGGAATGAGCACTTATAAAGGGTCTAGTTTGCATGGAATCCCATGAATGGAGAGTCAGCACTTAGGCCAAATGACTTTAGAAAAATCTATATAAGCTAGGAGTCAATGGTCTATGTCCATGGACATGATAGCCTCCATTGTGTTCCCAGGTGCGGTTCCTGGAGCAGCAGAACCAGGTACTGGAGACCAAGTGGGAGCTGCTGCAGCAGCTGGACCTGAACAATTGCAGGAAGAATTTGGAGCCCATCCTCGAGAGCTACATCAGCAATCTGCGGAAGCAGCTGGAGGCGCTGTCTGGGGACAGGGTTCGGCTGGACTCTGAGCTGCGGAGCATGCGGGACGTGGTGGAGGATTACAAGAAGAGGTGAGCACAGCCCACCAAGGTCATAGGTCATGTTCCCAGAGGCTCCTGGGCAAACCCAATCTCTGCGCCACTTTTTCAGCAGGGAGGGAACAAGCACCAGGGCCAGGGGCTCACATCCCTCCCCTGGTTGTGGGGGAACAGCCTGCCCTGTTTGATAAGAACTTCCTATCTGGTTGATAGGAAGGAGTTCCATGTTCATTGATCCACTGACTGGTTCAGTGGCAAGTTTAAGGAGCCTAATAGCCACTTGGATATTTTCCTAAGGTCCAGTGAGTGGAATGTAAATGAGGCAACTCAGGGACATAGTCTTGCCACTCTGAACCTGTGCAACCCTAGGAGATCCACATCCAAGCACTTTCCTGGCCAGTGGGAAGGGGAGGTTACTTGACCAGGGGGACTGAGGTCTCCGCTGTCCTCTCTCCTTGCTCCCAGGTATGAGGTGGAGATTAATCGGCGCACGGCAGCTGAGAATGAATTTGTGCTGCTCAAGAAGGTAAGGAAGAGAAGAGCCTATGGTCTCTGGTCTCTTTTGCACCCCCATCCTGACCATCTCCACTCAGGACTCCAGCCCAGGCTTCCTGGGGAGGGGTTGATGCATGAGTGGGGATGGAGTCATTGTTCTGGCCTCTAGCAAGTTGGAGAGGCAAGACACACACCCAGACAATGGACAGAGAGACAGATAGCAGAGAATTCTTGTCTGGGAGTTAGGAAATTCTGGTCCAGCTTGGCCTTCCTGTGTGACTTGGGGAAACTCATTCTACCTCTCTGGGCTTTGTTTTCTCCCATGTAATAAGCAACATTCCCTTTTTCCTATTTTCAGAGGGTCAGTGGGTATGAGAAAAAGCAATATTGAGTGATTTTATTTATCCATATGCTTCCATTTGCAGGCAAAAAAAAGTAAATTAGATGGTTCTGGGAGCAAGGACAGGGAAAGCTGATGAGATAGGGATTCTATTGACTGATTGTTCTGGGTGCCTCTTGGCAGGATGCAGATGCAGCCTACACGGTCAAGGTGGAGCTCCAGGCCAAAGTAGACTCTCTGGATAAAGACATCAAGTTCCTCAAGTGTTTGTATGACGCGGTGAGGATGCTCCTGCCCTTCTCCCACCCTGTCTCTTGCCAGCCAAGGGCTTCACTTGGCTCTTCCCTGGGATGCCAATAAGAGGGATTTAGGATAAACAGAATGAAGCCTGCTTTGACAGAAAGGTGCAAAACTCTGCACTGCAAGACCACGGGAGTGTAGGATCTGGGTCCCCAGAAGCCATATACATAAGAGATGATCCCACCTGGGCTTATGTGCAGGCAGGAGAAAATGACCCCATGAGGTCCTACTCCAGCACAGGTTCTTAACTCTGTGAATTATGGGAAATCCCGTCCACTGCCTGCTCCCCATGTGGGGTGTGTCCTGCTGCTGTGAGCCTTCTCCCTCAGTTCCAATACACGGATCTGGAGCAGGCACTTCTTCCCACCACTTCAGCCCAGAAGACTAATAGGCAGCAAAGTGAGACTGGGGGACCCTGACTCTGTCTTCACCTCTCAATTCAGGAGATGGCTCAGATCCAGACTCACGCCAGCCAGACCTCTGTCATTCTGTCCATGGACAACAACCGGGACCTGGACCTGGACAGCATCATCGCTGAGGTCCGAGCTCAGTATGAGGAGATCGCCCTGAAGAGCAAGGCTGAGGCTGAGGCCCTGTACCAGAGCAAGGTGGGCACCACGGGGATCGCTGTCCTCTACCAGCTTCTCCTTTCCTGGGAAGGGAAACCTCCATCAGTGAATTCAAGAGCCATCTTTGTAGATGTGCTGAAAGAAATAATGGTTATAACCAATGCTTTAACCACATCCTATTTAAAAAGAATTCTTAGTAGAGACTATTATCCAAGATAAAACATATAAAAGTGGTATGGGTGGCCATATTCAACAGAGAGGGACAGGCAATCCACTGATGGAAGAAAGAAGAGAGGTGTTCCTGCTATAAAACAAATGTGTTTCCAGGGATTAGGATATGTCACCATGGGGCAGAAGGAGAATAACAGATATTGGGGAGAGTAGCTAGGGGAGACCCAGGGTGGAGCAGGGTGGGGAAGAGGAAGCCCCGAGGTCTTTCCTGATCAGTGTGGGGAGACTTCCAAGAGGAGGAAGTGAAAGTCTAGTCTTCTGGGCAATGGGAATTACACTCAGAGAAGACTCTACCTGGGTGCTCTTCAGGGTTTCATAACTGCCTTGCTCTGGCACCACTTTTCATGTTTGTTAAATCCCACCAACAGCAAAGATCACAGGTTCTTTGTCCCCTGTCCATGGCTATGTCATACCCTGTTCTCTGGAGGACTGGGCAAAGGGAGAGGGGAAGATAGGAGCTACAAGCCCTGAACCAACAATCCCACCATTTTAAGGATACACACGACTCTCGGTTTCCTGGCCCTTCACTTGTCACTGAGAAAGGGCTATGGGAGAATTTATGTTCTGTGGGGACAGGGACTTCACCTATCCTGTTTACTGCTACGTCCTCAGTACCTGGAGCAGAGCCTGGCCTCTGAAGATGCTTCTGTAAAGAGATGCTAAATGAGTGAAGAGCACTTCTTATATTTCAAAAGTGCTTAAGAAATGTGACTTGCATCTTTCTTTCATCCAGCTGAGGAAAGACCACAGGCAGGGCAATAAGAAAGGATGGGCCCAGCACACAGGTTCTGCTTAGAGAAGGGGGTGGACTTCTTGGCCAGAACCACCACCAAACAGCTGGAAGGGTGTCCAGGCCTTGGCTCCATCATCACCTGCTCTCAAGCTACCTCCCCTGGCTGGTCCCAGCCATGGGATTGTTTGCTCAGGACCCTTCCCCTACTTCAAGTCGGGGATCAGGGGTGCAGTCTTGCCTTATAACCAACTTTCTATCTCTGGGAGACCAGATCCAAGAGCTGCAGCTGGCAGCCGGCCGGCACGGTGATGACCTCAAACACACCAAGAACGAGATGTCAGAGCTGAACCGGCTCATCCAGAGGATCCGGTGTGAGATTGCCAATGTGAAGAAGCAGGTGGGCAGCAGCCTCACAAAGAATGTCAAGTTCTTTGTGAAGTTAAATTTCATCCTCTGCGATGGAGAGACCGGAACCCACCCTTTTGTAAAAAGCAAATCTCCCAATCTGGGCTTAGGAGCAACCTCAGTCATCTGCTGTCCCTGTTTCCTACCTTCCTCTGTGCCCCTGTGGTCAGGGCTGGCACTCTTCTCAGAATTGGGAAATGCCTTGAGCTTGCTTCATCTGACTCCCAGTTCACAGATAAGGAAGATGGGCTGGAGAGGGAAAGTGACTTTTCCAAGGTCTCCAGCTTGTTTTAACAGAGCCAAGATTAGAAACCAAGTTTCCTCCTTTCTCCCCTCTCTTTCTCAGACCTTTTCTGTGTGCAACAAACCTACTGTATATCCCCTTCAGATGTGCCCTCTGACGGCAGGTCCCACACCTCATCCTCCCACTGGACACTCAACACATGTGGGGTGTGTGGGGAATACATCCCGGGCCCCTCCAAGGCCACATTAAGTTCCTGCCCTCCGAGTGGGGCACAGTCCTGGTGACCAAGGGAGGGACAGCAGCAGATGAAGCCCTCCTGGTGGCCTTGCCCGGTACTACGTAGCGTGTCCACTTCCACTGGGGGATCCTGGAAGCAGCAAAGCTTAAACACCTGGAAGCAGCAAAGCTTAAACACCATGTCAGTGGGGAGATGATTTTAAGGGGGTGGGGAATCCTTCCCGTCCTGGTCTTCCCCAAAGAACCAGGTCAACTTTACTAGTGATAGAGTCACCAAACTGAAAGATCAGAGCCTACTCTCCTCCCTGAGGCCCTACAACCTCCACTCCAGGCAATGTGGTGGAGCCCGGGGACAGCTTTCCTCTCCATCAGTACATGGCATCACAGTGCGGCTAGATGTTTGTCAGAGTCCAGTTTCTGAGGTTGTAGGTATGATTTTTAGGCCTTTAACCTCCTGCTCTAAGGGAAGCCTCCTTCACCCAATTCAAGCTGCTAAGGGGGAAGCTCTGAGCCAGACTCTCCTTGCAGAGTGCTGGAGTGGTCCAGAAACACTCGCTTTTGGTGCTAATACGTAGCAAGGTTCCCAACAGGGAGCTGTCCTGCAGACAGGAATCCGACTACAGTGGCGCCTTGGCATACTGTCTGGTCCTTAGAGGCATCCTGGCTGGGGATCTCAGCATGATTCTCCTGGACCTGATGTCCTTTGAACCTATAGCCATATAGCCATTGGTGGCCTCCAACCCCAGGGACTAGACAACTTTGCAAACATCATTTCTTCCGATGTTCATGAAATGTAACTGCTTCAACAGCTTTTCACTACAATTCCTGTAAATATCACCCGCAACAGGAAATAGAGGAGATCCAGGGTCTAGTGCTGGCTCTGCAGCTTTTAGTGGCTGTCACCTTGGGCCTCATCTGTAAAGAATGGGGTTGTGCTACCTAACCCAGAAGATCTAAAAACTAATTTGCATTCTGATAATTTCCCTATTCTTTGGCTTTCAGTGTGCCAACCTGGAGACAGCCATTGCTGATGCTGAGCACCGGGGCGACAACGCCCTGAAGGACGCCCGGGCCAAACTGGATGAGCTGGAGGCTGCCCTGCACCAGGCCAAGGAGGAGCTGGCTCGGATGCTGCGGGAGTACCAGGAGCTCATGAGCCTGAAGCTGGCCCTGGACATGGAGATCGCCACCTACCGCAAGCTGCTGGAGGGAGAGGAGTGCAGGTGAGGTGGGGGTGGGAGGAGGAAAGCAGGGGATAAGGGGCTGTGGGTGGCTTGCTGGGCATTGCCATCCTGAGAAAGGCTTGCTGCTGGGCTGGGGACATTTGGGAAGTGGAAGATGAATAACATGAGCACAAGGTGGTGGTTTGACGGGGGAGCTCAGTTTCCCTTCCTTCCTGTGAGGGAGGTCAAGCACAAAGCATACAGCATGGGGGGTGCCCTGAAAATAGCAGGTGGGGTCACACAGAAGCCCCAGACTGGGTTTCATCACTAGCTTTGCCACGCACAAGCTCTGTGGTCCTGGTAAACCATTTAGCGCCTCTGCATATGTATGTTCTCCCCTGTATAATGGGATTATAATCCCCATCTCACGGATTGTTTTAAGGAGGAATGAAAATAATCTGCATGTTAAAGCAGGTGCCCATCAAGGTTTGGCTGAATGTAGATACTTTTCTGAGGTATTATCCTTCTCTAACTTTCTGTCTTACAGGATGTCTGGTGAGAATCCATCGTCTGTGAGCATCTGTAAGTGTCCCCGAGAGACAGGTTGGGTGGGGACCCTGGCTGAATGGGAAAGCTGGGGACACCAGGATAGGCCGATGCCACCTCCACTAGCGGTTCCCCTCCCCCCCAATATGGGAGTTTCTGCAACTGTCTTTTGAAGCTTCTCTGTCCTCAAAGGAAACCTATTTCCCTTTGTCCCATTGAAACAGGGACTGAAGTCATGCCCACCCCATTTCCTTCCTGTCTCTTCCTAGGGCATTGCCATCCTGAGAAAGGGTTAAGAATGTGCACGGCATTAGGGGCGCCTGGGTGGCTCTGTTGGTTAAGCAGCTGACTCTTGGTTTCGGCTCAGGTCATAATCTTATGGTTTGTGAGTTCGAGCCCTGCATCAGGCTCTGCGCTGACAGTGTGGAACTTCCTAGGGATTGTCTCCCTCTCTCCCTCTCTCTCTAAATAAATAAATAAAATAAATTTTAAATAACAAGTTAAAAAAAAAAAAGAATGTGCACTGGGGACCAAATGGTCCGAGAATCTCCGGGAGGACAGGGACTGTGTCTGTCCCACATGGTCCTCGCCTCACTCGGAGCCTGGCATGTCGCAGGGTATCTGCTGGTCTTTGTGGTGTTCCCTGGCTGCTGAGGGTTGCTGGAGGGAGAGGGGGGATGATTTCTTCATTGACTGGCCCTCACTGCCCTTCTTCTCTGCTCTCGGCCCTTCCTCCTCAGCTGTCATCAGCAGCGGTGGAAACAGCTACTATCACCCCAGCTCCTCTGGCAGCACTGACGCAGGACCCGGCGGCCCAGCGGGCAGCTCCGGCAGCACTCAGGCCGGGCCGTCCAGGGCCAAAGGGGCACGAGTGGGAGAGCTCACGGATGCCCAGGGCAAGAGCAACCCTGCCAGCGACCCCGCCAGGAAGGCTACCCGATAAGCCCACAGCACCTGGGAAAAGAGATGCCCTGACCGCCACCCCACCTGGAGATGTCTGCTGTCCCCACCCTCCACCTCTGAGCCCTGGGACTGTCTGTAGTGTACTTGGCCACCCATTCCATGGCTCCCCTGACTGTCCCGTTTCCTCAGGTACCCCGTGGACTCTGTGACTTCTTGTTTCCCCTGCTGCCTTCAGCCAGCAGGAGGCTTTGGGGCACAGGCTCCAGTTACTTTCTTGGCCCTGGGAAACTCTGGTCCTTTCCAGAGGGAGAGGGGAGGAGGGCAGGGGAGTGGGAAGGGAGGGGGGATATGGGAGGTTTTCCTTCCCTTGCCAGTGCAGGGGGTGAGCATGGAGACATGCACCTAGAAGGCCAACAGTGAGCCAGGCTTTGCCTGTGCCCTCAGAAAGGTCTTTGCCGAATGAATCCATTATTTAGGAGAAAAGGTGTGTACTCTCAGACCACCAGCTGTACCTGTCTTCACAGAGCCAAGTGACAGAGAACATAGGGACCCCCTGCCCCCTTGGGTCACCCACCACTCCTCCCTTACTGGTAATAGCTACTACCATCTGCTAAGCCCCTGGCACGTGCCAGACTCCCCACATGCATTGCCTGTCATCCACCTGCAAGTTGGATGCAATCAGCATCCTTAGGGCAGAGGAGAAGCCCCTCCCTCTGAGAGGCTGTACAGCCTGTCCCTGTGACTCACAGAGTACCAGGGCCAGGAGTGGAGCCCAGGTCTGGCTGACTCCAGGGTCTGTATTCTTTCCATGGCATATCACTGCCTCTTTTCCAAAGGGAATTTTTTTGAACCCGTGGTTCTTTCGATGCGGGCAGCATGATTATGTTGCCTTTTGGTCAAAGACTGTGGCTATGTGATTTATCTTGAGTCCTCTCTCTGGGGCTGTATCTTGCTGTGCTTGTGATTCTCCATTCTTGTTGCTATGAGCTCAGTGAGGGGAGCACGGTCTATCTCTGGTGGTAATGCCTAGCCCAGAAATCATGGCTCTTGATGTAAATATTCCTAAAAATGGTGACACCCAGTCCCTCCTTTGCTTGAGTTAAGGACTCTGGATTCCTGCTGTATATTCAATAAACTGCCCTTGAGCGATATCAGAGGTACACTCTTGTTGGTCTGTCAATCTCACCAAATTGCCCTCCCCCTGATGATAATGGACCCCCCCCCCATACATGTGCACAAGCCTTTAGAGAGTCTGGAGGCAGATCAGAGCAGGCTGCTCTGGAGGTGATCTCAGGCTGATGGGAGAGCCGGACATACATGCAAAGCCATGTTCTCATACAAATCAGGGAATGGCAGCCCTGTGCAGCAATGCTGAGAAGAGACCCGGAAGCAGAAGCTAAGCAAAGAAGGCTTCCTGGAGTAAGAGGGAAGTTTAATCAAATAACTAGAAAGATGGGCACATAAACTCCTGGAGAGAGAACTTAAAGCACACCATCACAATAGGTTTGGGACAGCTTTTGTGTGCTTATTTTTGTGGAGGGGTGGGAAGTCTTAGATTTTCTGAATTGAGCAGTGGGGCTGAGCGGGGTTCCGAGTCCCTCAGCTTTGGCCTGCAGAATTCAGACCTCTGGTCAGCTTTCTGATCCATCTAGTATCATAGATGTGTCTGAGATGTTTGCCCCTCCAGCCCTCAGGGTAACAGGGGCAGGCCTTGTGACGACAGGGCCTCTTGTCCCAAGCTGCCACCTCCATTGACCTCACTGTGCCTTTGATGTATTAAGGAGGTCCCCTTCTGTGTGTGCCAAGATGCAATAAACCTTGGGAAGCACAAAGCCCAAGAGTCTTGGGCTTTCTGCCCAAATGCCTCTCTCTGATGTCACCGCTGTCATCACTGTGGGTACCAGAAATAGTGCCCTGGGAGTTATGGGGGTCCTGTTCTAGCTCAGCCACTAACCATCACCTGTTGCACTCAGACCAACTGATAAAAAGGGGTCTTTCCCCCTTAAAAAGGTACAGAAGTATGTCTGCATGTCCAGAGGTTTGCAAACCCACAAAGCCTGTCCATGCACTCCATGAATCATGAACCCCAGGACCAGAAAACCCTAAAGCCCTTCCCAGCGCTGATGCTCTGCTTCCCAAAGACCAAATTCCCAGTGATCCAGCAAGAGGGGCTGTGGGGAGGGGACAGGTGGATGGGATCCATAACCTGAAACAGCCTTTAGAGGAACCCATGAGAAATTCATGGGGTTACGTCCTCTAGGGCCACAATGCAGGCATACCTCTGACCACTGGGTGGTGAGGCTTGGGTGCTGTGCCCAGTCCTGGGTGCACAGTGAAGGACTCAGAGGCTAGGTAGATGTGATTTTGAGGGATTGAGGTAATGTGTCTTGTGCTGGGGTGTTGGGGAGGGCAGAGGGGCAGCCCCTCTGGCTGCAGTTTATCCACCTGAGAAATGGAGAGATTCTCTGTCATCTGGGGCTGAATTAAGATCCTGAGAAGTGCGCAAGGGTGACTGTGCTGTTGCTTTGGGACTCAATTTGGAGATTCCTTAGAAGCCCAAGAGGGTAAATCGTAGAGGTAGGACCAGTGGCGACCAACTTCCATTCCGTAGGTCTGACTTCAGCACACAGGGAAAAGAGACCAGAAGGAATGGGTGTGCATGGAAGTTTTGGTTGGAGAGCAGCCCAGGGGAGTGAGGGAGTGTCCACACTGTTTGGGACGGTAAGTATCTGGTTTACTTGCTCTGTGTAGACTTCCAATGAAGATCCATTGAGAAGCTGAATCATCTATCCAGGTGATGCTCATACTCACATGGCTTCTGTGCATGGACTGTCATTCACACCTTTCATTACCCAGACAACTCTTATTGCTCCTTTGAGATTTCATTCAGGTACCCACTCCTCCTGGAAACCTCTATGAATCCCTAGGCTGGGCTGAGCGCCTCTTTTCTAGGATCTTGTGGTGCCCAATACTTATCTCCAATATGACATTTCCACATATGATTGAGATGATCTCTCTGTGTGACTGATTCCATCAGTGCCAGACTTGGGCGCTTTCAGGGCAAGGACTGGCCTTATTCTTTTCTGGGCTTTACACTTAAGGGAGCTTCACCTAACAGAGACACCTAGGAAATAATGCTCCTAGGATCTTTTTACCTAGTACAAATATGTTCAAAAGATTTGGGGGAGTAAAACCCATGCATTTCTGGCCATTTTGACAAGGATGCCAATACCATGCCTAGACATGCAGCACAATTGGCTATCCACATGCCAAAGAATGAAGTTGTATGCCCACTTCTCATCATATACAAAAATTACATCAAATAGATCAACAAGCTAAATATAGGAGCTAAAACCATAAAGCTCTTAGAAGAAATATAGGAGCACATCTTCATCACCTTGGATTTGGCAAAGGATTCTTAGATATGACATCAAAGCATGAGCACCTAAAGGAAAAATAGATGAGGTTGGACTTCATCAAAATTTAAAACTTCTGTACATGAAAAGACACTCTCAAGAAAGTGAAAAGAAAATCCGCAGAATGAGGAAAAATATTTGTAAATCATATACCTGCTATAGATTTAGTATTCAGGATATATAAGGAACTATTAGCACATAACAACAAAGAACAAACAACCCAATTTAAAAAATGAAGAAAGGACTTTAATAGACTTTTTTTTTTCTAAGAAGATATACAAATGGCCAAAGAGCACATAAAAGAATGTTCAATACGATTAGTCACCAGGGAAATGCAAATCCAAACCATAGTGAAGTACCATTTCACACCCACTGGGGATGGCTGTAATAAAAACAAAATAATGGAAAACAAAAAGTGTGGACAAGGACAAGGAGACATTGGAACCTTTGTACATGGCTGGTGGGAATATAAAATGGTTTGGTCATTGTGGGAAACAACTGGGCAGTTCTTCATATAGTTAAACATAGGATTGTCATATGAGCAATTCCACCCCTTGGCATGTATATCCTAAAGAATTGAAAATAGGCGTTTAAGCAAATTCATGTACATGCATGTTCATAGCAGCACTGTTCACAGTAAGTAAAGGCAGAAACACGTTACTATGGTCTGAATGTTTGTGTGTCCCCCAAATTCACATGTTGAAATCCTAACCCCCAAAGATGGTGATATTAGGAGCTGGGGCCTAATTAGGAGATGGAGAGGTACTTAGGTAATGAGGGTGGAACCCTCATGAGTGGGATCAATGTTCTAATAAAAGACACCCCACAGAGCTCCCTAGCCCCTCTACCATATGAGGCCATAGTAAGAAGTTGGTGGCTATGGACCAAGAAGAGGGCTCCATCTACAATGCGACCCTACTGGTGCCTTGACCTTGGACTTTTTGGCTTCCAGAATTGTGAGAAATAAATTTCTGTTGTTTATAAGGTACCAATCTGTGGTATTTGTGATAGTTGCTATAGCAGCTTGAAAGGGCTGAGACATAGCCCAAATATCCAACAATGAATGAATAGATGAAAAGATGGTGTTGTATCCTTTGCAATGGGATGTTATCCAGGCATAAACAAGAATGAAGTAATGATACACGCTGCAATATGGATGAATCTTGAAACCATGGTACTAAGTGAAGGAAGGCAGACAGGAAAGGTCACACATTGTGTGACTCCTCATACGAAATGTCCAGAATAGGTAAATCCATAGAGACTTGGCAGTTGCAGGGATTGGGACAGGGGAAGAACCTGCCAGTGGGTACTGCATTTCCTTTTGGGGTGATGAAATGTATGGACCTAAACAGAGTGGTGTTTGCACCACTTTGTGAATACACTAAATGCTACTGAACTGTTCACTTTAAAATGGTTACTTTTATGTTATGTGAATCTCACCCCACTAAAAAATGAAATTTTGGGGTGGAGGGTAGCAAGGAAAAGGCCAAAGAAACCATATCCCTGGACTTGGCTCCCAGACTTTCCCACCATATGGAAACAGAAACCTGGGATAAAGATGGGGGAAACAGTCACACCCGGTAGGGGATAGAGATAACTAACTTTCCATTTGATTGGCCAAGGGCAAGCCCGAGGGTATTTGCCAGCCTGTCTTCCTCTATCCCCGGTATGTGTCCAATGCCTGGCCCAGAGCAGTTGCTAAGAAGAGGGAAGTCACAATGTGTGTGCTCTACCTTCTGGAGCCGAGGCTGCTCTTCCCCTCCTCCCTTCCCTGTGCCTTTCCCTCTGCCTGGAATCTTTCCATTTCTCATCTTCACGAATGTTCTCCCTCATTTCCAAACTTGATATCGTGCGCGGCTCTCACGGATTCAGCCACGTGCATTGGCAGAGAAGATATCTGTGAAATGGATACTCTGTGATCTTGAGAAGTCACCTTGTCCAGGAAGGGATGTGCTTTCAGGCCCAACTAGCCAGAACCTCTCTTACTTTCGTGATTTCAGGGATGTTCAAAGAATGAATGAATTTGATTCCCTCGAATGGTCACAGGCTGGGAGTCACCATTCTGTACCCCCGTGGCTATTGTTGAAAAGGAATATAATGAAAGTGGAACAGTCACCTGTGGGCCACCAACAGAGAGGAACAGAGAGATAGTCCAACAAGGGCTCCTTGTCATCAGAAACCAGTGTATATATGCACAGACACACGCTCATCGGCCCACAGACCCATGTCTTCAGAAGATACTCAAAATATGTGACAGCCGGTACTGTCAGGCACTAGCCCATCACAGTGGAGGTCAGCCGGGCCACTCCTTGATGGCTGGCTGGACACCCATTCTGCTCATGTCCACGCTTACGACCACCCACGCACAGACGTGCACCCACACATGTCCTCTGACACGTGTTGGAACACGTCTTCCAGCTGATACAACCCTGACACCTTGGGGCCCCAGGAGCAAAAAAAGCACTACCTGGCCTTCGAGGGATCTCTTAGGTCATTTTGGAAGGATGCACCCAGCATGTGGACAATAGACTGTGTGCAGAGAGGTGCAACCGACCCTGAAGGGCTCTGGCGAGGCTTCCTAGAGGAGGCGTGTCTTGGTTTGTTTTAAAGGATAGGACAGGCTGCCCCAGTGGGCAGGAGGCTGGGAGAACAGCCCAGAACATGACATCAGGGAAAAGCTGATGAGTGTAAGAAACATGTAACTACCTCACAAACACCTCCCCACCACCTTCACCTGAGTTCTGACACTATGTTTTTCAGAAGAACAAAGAAGGCTGAGAGGGGGAGCAAGGGTTCAGGTCCGGCAGGCTGGAGGGTCTGTGGCAGGAAGAAGAGTGGGAGGAAGTCCGTCCTGGCGAGCTCAGGTTTTCATACCGAGGTTGAGATGACAGAGGGACAGCAGGGACTAGGAACTGGAACTTAGGGGGAGGCTGGAGATGGCCCCGTGCACCTGGAATAGGACAGGCACCTGTGCTGGACATTTGTACGTGAGAAAGCCAGCACAGCGTAGAGGCTAAGAGCACAGATGGCCACCAGTCTGCTCAGACTGAACCCTGGCTCCTCTACTTACGAGCTTAACTTCCTGGTGCCTCAGTATCTTCATCTGTAAAACTGGGTGATAATAGCGCCTGCCTCACACAGCCGCTGTGAGGACTAAATGAGCTATTACACGTGGGCTGCTTAGAGCAGTGCCTGGCAGGGCTCACAGTATGTGTTAGCTGTTATTAGTAGTATCAGTACCATCAACATGGTTGTTATTTACGAGGTGTCTCCTATCCACCTCTGGGAGTAGGTGGAGCACGTATAAGCATCCCCCTTTTTAGAGATGTGGAAACAGAGGCTTAGGAGGTTGGAAGACCTTCCCTGGGTCACCTGGCAGGACCAGGACCTGGTTCCTCAGACTCTCAAATCCACATACTTCACCAGAGGCTTCAGTGGGGCTGGAGGAAGGAGATGGCCAGCAAAGCTCAAGGGAGATGCTCCTGGCCACAGAGCTGAGTGAGAAGGACGCCTCTCTGGCAGTCACACCGCGTGGTGGGAGTGGAGCGGAGTGCGTGGAGGGGCAGCCCTCCTCCATCCTTTATACCCCAGCTCCTCTGGGGTGAGCTCACCTTTGGCCTTGCCAGCTGCAAACCTGCCGAACAGCTGTCCTGCCCCCAGATGAGTGGCTCTAATTGCAGCCAAGTCCCCCAGGGACTGTGCTCCATCCAGCTGCCTTGGGGCTTGAATGCCCCACCTGCTTGAAACTCCAGGGGGTACATGGGTACCGAAGGGAGACCTGTGGGGGGTCCACAGACAGCACGCTCACTTCCTGAGTCCATCTGCTGAGGAGGGCTGGAAGGATATGAGCGATGTCATCCAAATGATCCAGCTCATTCTTTCTAATTTTGGAGACAATTATTTGCTCAAAGAAGCACCTGCCCCTCTCAGTGCCTCCAGCCTCTTCCCAACCCCACTCCTTCTACCCACACAGTAGTTACCTTCTGCTTCCTCAAACTGTATTGCTCAGGTTCTGCCTTGCTCAAGAACCTTCAATAGCTCCCTGTCACATACACAGCTTGGGATCTAGGGGCCATCACCCATATTTGCCCTTTGCTAGTGCTTGCTCCAGCTGGAGGGCCCTTTCCTTACAAATGCCCTTCCTGGGCTGCTTTTGCCATTCCCCACTGCCAGTCCACCCAAGCCTTTTCCCCTTAACAGACCAGAACCCAAACCCCCTCCTCCAGGCAGCCCTTGTGGATTCAGTGTCCCCAGGGCTTGCCTCCCCTCTGTGTCTTCCCTTTCTCTCTCACTCAGCAATTACCCTCTTTGATTGTATTAGATTTTCCCTTCTCCCTCTGAGACCTTCTCTGGAGGTTTATCAGACCCCAGAAGCGAACCAGTGGGTCTTGACTGGGGCCAGGAGATCACAACAAATGTGTCAAATTGATCGTCACAAATGTAGAAACCAAAACACCCAAATGGCTATAAATTATTTGTGTAAATAAAATATTTTGGCTGTAAAACCAAAAGCCATACAAATGTAATTTATTTAACAAGCAATTAAAATTTTCCTTGAAGGTCTAAGGAAAGCTAGATGTTCCTGGTAACGTGGGGATTTGATTCTCTGATCTGAAACACTTCCCTACCATTGTGCAGATGAGTAAAACTGAGGTTCAGAGATGTCCATGCCTGGCTCAGAATATAATTCCCAGCTAGAAAACTGAGTGGTCCTGGTACCTCGAAGGATGTAAGGGGACACAGGATGTGGGAAATTGTATCCTGTCACTCCTGCCAGCCTTCCAAAGCAGGGGGCTCTGCCTCATCCTGCCCCTAAGCCTCCCCAGGTCTTAATTAAGGCTAGGGCACGGCCTTCATAACCTTGCTGAACTGTGGCTCTGTCCTGGTTCCCTCTGTCCCTCCCTTTTTCCTCCAGCAAAAACACATGCACCCCAGGAGCCCTACATGGGCCCACCCTTCCTGTGGGTGGCCCTGAACTCTCCTCATTCCTCTCCTATCATCATCCTCAGCAACAACATTGGGTGTTCCATTCCTGATGGCTAGTATCTGATTAACTAATTCACACTAAAGTGTTAATGACTTGTTAATAGCTTGATGAGATGCTTTTCCCAGGGACACCTGCATTTGGATGGATCCAGAAACGAAGTTCTTTGAGGATAGGACACTTTGTGTTGCCCCCGATTCAGCACCTGCTAGGTGCTCAGTAAGAATCTGATAAACGGATCAATAGCAATAGAGCTAATAGTTGAAAAGTCCTTCCTACTGAGTTTTATACTTGGCAAGTGCTTGTTAAACAGTGGCTATTATTATTATTATTATTATTACTATTTCTAGGGGCGAGTTTTCCATTATCAGGAATAGTCTGAGTGGACTGATTCCTTGAGCCTAGGACCTCTGGGAACAACAGCCCCTTTTTGTCCTCCAACAGCAGATGACACTGTATGGAGATGTGTTGATCCAGACATCCTCTTCCAGAGGAGAGAAAGGAGAGAGAGCAGAAGTGGAGGGGACAGGTTGATTCCTAACTTCTACCTTACTCTGTACTTTTGGTAATTGATAACATCGATCGAGCAGTGAATAAGTAGCAGACATATACGGAGTGCTTCCTATGGGATCATCACAGCCACCCCATGAAGAATTCATTATCCCACTTGTGTTGGGGAAGCTGAGGCTTGGAGAGGTTAAGTGCTGCTGGGTGGTGAGTGGAATTTGGACCCCTGGAGCCAGCTCCTGATCTGGGCTCCTACCTGGTGGCATTCTAGGTGGATGCAAGCCCAGGGGCTCCCTCAAGAGGCACCATCCCTGCTGTTTGGTTAATGCTCCAACAACTGTCAGTCCTCTGGCACCTGGGAAGGGATGCCCAGAGGCTGGGCTTGGGCCCTGAGGAAAGGTACGGGGGGAGGAGTCGACTGGGGGACATGGGACCTTCATCTGGTCCCCTGGCCCTCAGGAACACAACAGCACAGGTGTCAATGGACACGAGGGGTCCGGCACACAGAGGAGGAGATGAGATTAAGCTAGAGTTTTAAGCAGGATTTTGAAAGAGCAGAGGATTTGGATGAGAAGGGCTGGGGGGGAAAAGGTTTTTCTCTCAGAACTGTGGAAGCACCTGAAGATGAGGCCTGTGGGGGCAATGTCCTTGGCTGAAGCAGGGAACAGCCAAGGACAGGGGGACCGGGCAGGGCAGGGCAGCAGCTGCAGGCACATTGAAGTTTGGGCTGGTGAGCTGCCATGAACATGACAGAAACACACAGCCAGCGAAGCTATCGAGCGGGCCATCATGTTAGGACAGATTCCAAGAGCTGGGAAAGGCCTTTAACGTTAGACCGCAAGCCCCCATTTCCCCTACACTGCACATGTGCCTGGCACATGGAAGCTCTCAATAGAGGTTTACCGAAGGGAGAAAAGAAGGGATGGGGGGAGGGTAGGAGGAGTAGCTAGGTGGTCTCTTATCTGGAGAAACTTCTACTGTCCTTACAAAAGAAAACTGAGATGACATGTGACACAGCCTTCAGAGGGACCTCATGGGGGCTGCCCACAGAGCCACTGTCCTTCCAGAACACACCAAGAACATGCTAAGGATTAAGGGAGATGAGGAGGGCTCATATCTGGGCTGTCCTGACCCAGGAAGACCTCTGGGGAGAGGGCAGAATAGAGCAAGAGGTGGCAAAAGGGGAAGAGGGAAGGATGGATGGATGATGAAGAGCAGGGATGGAGAGACAAGATGGGAAGGAGAGAAGGGAGGAAAAGAGAAGTTCTGGTGAACGATGAAGACAAAATGGCAGTGGGGTGGGTGGGGAGGAGTACAGGGGAGGAAGTGGGAATGGATTCCAGGTCAATTCCTAAACAGAATGATAGAGACCCCCATACCAGCCTGGCTCCAGATTCTTCTCTCTCCTGCGGCTTCACCCAGTCAAGAGTCACAGCACACCCTGGGGTCCCAATAGAGATCACTGGGTAAAGGCAGTCTCTGGGGACAGAGCTGGCCATTGGCCGAACAGGGACCATAGCAGCAATGGCATTCACGGGGGAGGACTGGGGCCCGTGTCAGGAGTCAGGGACCTGAGATGGAGGGGACAGCAGGCAGAGTTTGGGGCAGGGATTTCAGGCTGGAGCAGGACTGCATGGTGCTCAGTGGGCTGTCCCTTGGAGGGGCTCCCAGCCAGCCTGCACCCCTCACTTGTGTGGGTCTGGAGAGTTGCATAGTTCAGTCTTACCTGGACAGCAGTGTTTTCACTTGAACTCTAAACAGATGGTTCCTGTCCTCAGCTTGCTCCTGTTCTTACTAACAGATACACAAGACAGAAATGAGCAAACAGACCACCCAGGAGTCTTTTCTTGAAGCCTCTAGGCCCTGGTGAGCCTCTCTCTGCCATCTCCCTGCCTTCTCTGAGTTGACCCTTTGAATTTTCAGCCACGTGCTCCAACTCCATCCTCCTTTTCTTCATTCTGTCCACTGTTTGCTACTAGACATCAATTGTGCCTCACACGGTCTCCAGTCTGCTTTATGGGAGCTTTAGAGAGGTGAAGTGCGGAGATCCCATTTCCTGGAGAACTGGCAGGAGCATATGACCCCTCATGTGCTCATGTCCCATGCTGGGGAGAGGGTCACTCCATCCCTCAACCCTAGCAGATAGAGCCGCTGTCCTCTGTGGGTTAGGGGAAGAACCCATCAGTGCAGTATGTCTCCAGGAGGACTGAATGAATGGTCTCTTTCCAGGAAAGACAAGGACACACCTATGATCGGAGCCCCCAGATACTCTACCCAGTATCCTACTCTCTCCAGGGAAGCCCATTCTCTTCCAGCTCCCTGACGCCCCAGCAGGAAGCCCATGACCCAGAGAAGATTAGTCAGGATGGTGAAGTGCCAGTGACACCCCCTGGAGAGGCTGGGGCCTGGGGCAAATTACCCTATAACAGCAGGTTAATTAGATAAAACCCAAATTACATGAGCAAGGCTTGCAAGCCCAGCAATTTGAAGGTTTCGTGTTGTTTCAGAGGTGGGGAGGGCTTGATCTCTAGCTCAGCATAGAGAAAATGACTTCTTGCTCCCAGGCAAGGCAAACCCATGAATTAAGCTCTTGACTGCCCATCCACGAACCCCAATGCCAAGCACATATAAGGAAGGGTGCCTGCCAGTCCTCACTACAACCTGCAGAGCCCGTGTGGGATTTGGCCTTCACCCCTCCTGCATCTGACCTCCATCTCCACCAGCAGCATGAACCGCCAGTTCACCTGCAAGTCGGGAGCAGCCGCCAAGGGGGGCTTCAGCGGCTGCTCGGCAGTGCTCTCAGGGGGCAGCTCGTCCTCCTACCGGGCGGGGGGCAAAGGGCTCAGCGGGGGCTTTGGAAGCCGGAGCCTCTACAGCCTGGGGGGCATCCGGAACATCTCCCTCAATATGGCCAGTGGAAGCGGGAAGAGTGGAGGTTATGGATTTGGCCGGGGCCGGGCCAGTGGCTTTGCCGGCAGCATGTTTGGCAGTGTGGCCCTGGGGCCCGTGTGTCCAGCTGTGTGTCCACCTGGAGGCATCCATCAGGTCACTGTCAACGAGAGTCTCCTGGCCCCCCTCAACGTGGAGTTGGACCCTGAGATCCAGAAAGTGCGTGCCCAAGAGCGGGAGCAGATCAAGGTTCTGAACAACAAGTTCGCCTCCTTCATCGACAAGGTGGGTCTACCTTCTCTTCTCTTCTCCTCTCTTCTGCTCTTCTCTCTCCTCTCCTCTCCCCTCCCCCTCCCCTCCCCTCCCTTCCCTCTCCCCTTCCCTTTCCTTCCCTTCTTTTCTTTTCTTAGAATTTGAGCTGACTTCTCCCTCACTCTGGACAAACCACCTTTGTTCAGAGGTGACCATCCTCATGAAGAAGGTGACTTTTCTTCTTACCATGTCTCCAGACTTTGCCCCTTAATGGGGTTTGACCAGCCCAACCAAAGGTCAGTCCACTCCCATGTGACCCCCAAACTTCAATCCCTGAGAAGGGATTCAGGTTAGCTATGAGGAGGCACAAAGCAGGTGTTTGTTTCTTTCATCAGGGTGACTTATTTAAGATTCCCTTCATAATCTTTCCCAAGAGAAGACAGAGGTAGGTCTGTCTTTATTGGCAGAGGCTTATGGGGGGTACTGGCAGGAGCTCCAAAGGGAAGACCCCCACTTCTTACTCTAGGGTCAGCTTGGTGCCATTGCTAAGCCTGGGGTCCATGCAGAGGAAAATCCAGTGAGAGGGAATCTTCCCCAAGAGTAACCAGGAAAGCTTGTCTTCTCCCCATCCATTGCAACCGGGTCTCCTCCACTAGTCATTCGACCAATGGATCAGGAGAATCAGGGTGTGGCCATTCCCGGGTCGCTTGACCATGGGCATTTTTTTTAAAGTTGGTTAAGGACTCTTTTGAGAGGCAGAAGAGTGCAGTGGAAAAGATGTCTGTACACTGCTCTGAAGTCAGACCTGGATTCCACTCCAGCCCCATCACTTTCTAGCTGTGTCTTGGCTAAGCCAGCCACAGAGCCAGCCACGTAGAGAGTTATTTATCAGTGCCTCTGTTTCCTCATCTCTACAATGCAGATAATAGCCTACCTCTTGGGGTTTGTTGTCAGGTTTATAAAAGAAAATGCACGTGAAAATCTTGGCACAGTGCTGCACACGTTCTCCCAAATGGTGGTTATTCTACTATTACTTTTATCTTCAAAGAGATCGGGGAGGGGTATTGAGAAAGGGAGGAACCACAGGTCTGGAAGAGACCTCAAGGTATTATCCAGTCCAGATATGCCCCTGACTTTTGGTAGATGAGCAATTATTGCTTCCATTCTATAAGTCAGCAAAAGCATAATGATGAATGCCATGCCAGGGTTTGGTATCTGGGGTGGGGATGGGAGGGAAGGAAGGTGGGACTCAGTACTGCGGATGGGGGGCTCTATTGGCTACGTGGCAGTTAGGCACCAAGGATGGGTCAGCCCAGGACAAAGCCTGTGGTTGAAGTGGTCAGTGGCCATCAGAGCCTATCCTCGTCCCCCCGCTCTAGACTCCTGCTCAGAGGATCCTTTGCTCACTTCAGGGGCCAGCACTATCTCTGTGGCTCTTTATTCCTCCAAACCATTTCACATTTGGAAGATCAAAGGGCTCTGAGGTTTGAAGTTTGGGGGTCACATGGGAGTGGACTGACCTTTGGTTGGGCTGGTCAAACCCCATTAAGGGGCAAAGTCTGGAGACATGGTAAGAAGAAAAGTCACCTTCTTCATGAAGATGGTCACCTCTGAACAAAGGTGGTTTGTCCAGAGTGAGGGAGAAGTCAGCTCAAAGGTCTGGACAGTTTCTAAATAACTTCCATGTCCAGAGGAGGACAGTCTCCCAGACCCAGGTAGCCAGAAAATATGCATACATCTTATCAGTGGTCTCGATTATCCAGTGTGTAGTCCAGATGTGAATTGTGGTGTCCTGGGTGTAGGGTTTACTCTGTGGTCAATGCTTAGTCTTAAGAATTTACATGAAAGAGTCAGGATTGGTTAAACCAAAGCAAGGCTGGATGATCTGCTCGGGGCAAGCACTTTGGTGGCTGATCCCACCTCAACACTGAATCCCAGACAGTTTTCTGAGGTCCTGTGCTTATGACGATAGGGAACACAACCTTAGACACTGGCTGTGCTCTTGTGGATTAAGTCACATTAAAAAAATTGTACCGCCCCAAACCACACAAGCGAGGAGTAAGTAGGTCTACTCCCTCTGATCAGTTACCTGGCCCAGTGAAGCCACAGTGGCATGGGGATCACAGTCTGTCCATCTTGCCCCACGTGCCATGCTTGCCCTGTGGAAGATGGTTCTGATTGGCAGAACTAGGGTTGAGGAAGGAGGCCATGGGCAATGAAGGAGCTGGGGCCTGATGCAGACATTTAGATGGCCTGAAAGCCCATTGAGCCTTGTTGAACTTGATAATGTTAGAAAATGAAGGGCAGACTCCCTTCTTCAGCAGGACCAACCTTTCCAAAGATGGACCCAACCTGGCTCTGTCCTGGTATTTTTTAGGCACACATCTGCCCTGAGCTGGTTTGGCTTAGTAGGTTCTGAATGACTGGGTGCATGAGTTATGGGGACACATGTCTAGGTTCAGTTCTGGGCTCCCTCACTTATCAAACCATTGGACCTTGGAAAGTGGCTAAACTTCTCTATAGCTCAGCTTCCTTTCCATTATGTGGGGAAGTGGAGCTCATGATTTGCCCACCTCATATAGATATTGTGAGGAGTAAAGGAGAAAATGCAGGCAGAGCACTTTGTATAGGGCCTTGTGAATGACAGGTGTGACTATTTCCATGGGGGCTCAACAGTTTCTGTGCTTTGGGCCCCAGGTGCGGTTCCTGGAGCAGCAGAACCAGGTGCTGGAGACCAAGTGGGAGCTGCTGCAGCAGCTGGACCTGAACAACTGCAAGAACAACCTGGAGCCCATCCTGGAGGGCTACATCAGCAACCTGCGGAAGCAGCTGGAGACGCTGTCCGGGGACAGGGTGCGGCTGGACTCGGAGCTGCGGAGCGTGCGGGATGTGGTAGAGGACTACAAGAAGAGGTGAGTGGTGAAGGGATCCCCCTGCAGCTGGACAACTGCCTCTTTCACTCTGAACTTGTTCTGCAGGAGTGATAGCTACCCCAGCTTAAAGGTGTTGGAGGTGAGGGGCCGTGTTCCTTGTCATACTGAGAAGAATTACTCTGACAAAACCCTGGAACTTGCTCCTCCAGCCTCTGATCTGGCACTTAGGACAAATGTCCAGTTAGCTGGACAGTGGTCAAAGGATTATGGCTGGCTGGGTGAAGCAAACCTTGGGTAAGCCACTCAGAGCTTTTGGGTCCTCACTGGTAAATGGGGACTTACCAGGGACTTAGCCATCACAGAATGGCTATGAGGAGTAACTAAGGAAACACTCCCATTCATTGGTAAGGCTTTATTCAAGTTTGCTTCTTGCTCCCTATGAGATTTCTCACAGAACATCTGCTCCACATGTTCCTCCCTCATTTTCGTACCTAGATCTTCAATAATCTCCTTTTTAAAACTTGGTTACCATATCCCCTCCTCCACGAAACTTCCCTTGCCTGTAAGCCCAAGCAGCCCAGTACTCTGAGGGCCATTAGCATCTGTCCCCCAAAATGGGCACACTGCCTCTTGCTCAGAGTGATGAGAGTTCTCAGTGAGAGGGTTCTAAGTGAGATGCATTGACAACTGAGCCCTGGCATTCCTGCAGGTATGAGGAAGAAATCAACAGGCGGACAGCTGCAGAGAACGAGTTCGTGCTGCTCAAGAAGGTGAGGGAGAAGGCAGGCCTTGAGTCCAGGGCTGGCCTGGGACTAGCAAAGGCTCAGCTTACCAGTGTGCTCTATCTCGGTGAAAGAGAGGCGATTCCAAAATAATAAGGGAAAGGCCAGGGAAAGACAGGATGGACTATCCAAAGAGGGAATGAAAAGACAGAGATGATGATGGCCTTCCTGAGTGTTTCACGTGGACAGGGCTTGTCCACAGTGAAGAACAGCAGAGGATGACACACAGGGGCTTCCTGGAGGCCATGGGGCTTGACTCAGACTTTGGAAGGATGACTGACAGGTGGGTTTCCAGCTGTCTGGCTGGGGCTCCCTCCTCAGAGGGAACCCTATTTCTGCTGAGAGAGTACAATCTCAGAATGGGGCAGGGCTGGTCCTTCTTCTCCTTCCTCTCCTTTCCCATGAGCCTTTCAGAGAGAAGAAGGCAGCTATTTCCATGTGCAGGGCACCCAGGCTGGGGTGGGTGTTTCCTTCTTGGCAGTGACTGAGGGATGGTGGGGGCATCTTTCAGGACGTGGATGCCGCTTATGCTAATAAAGTGGAACTCCAGGCCAAGGTAGACTCCATGGATCAGGAGATCAAGTTTTTCAAGTGCCTCTATGAAGCCGTAAGTCTGTCTCTCCACCCACCCCTCTTAGGGCAGACAGTGGGTAGAACTCTGTTCTGGGGGTTGGGGAGGCTCCCCACTCTCAGGGAGGCCCCCTGGTTAGCCATTTATTTCCCATTTCAGTCCCAAGGGGCTCCCAATCTGCACCCCCTGGGCGGGAAGGAAATAGTCCAGGTCCTGGCTTCGTAGTGGTGGTGGCAAGAGTCTGTCTGGGGCCTGGAGGGGACTCACTTTGCCCAGGGAACAACAGCCTTGGTTCAGGTTCTCCAAGTTAGCATCTCCTGGATTTGCTAACCTTGCTTCGTGGGGCGGGGGTGAAGGGCAATGTTGGCCTCCTACGGTCAAGTCCTGAGACCAGCCCTGTTTCCCCATGTAGGAGATTGCTCAGATCCAGTCCCACATCAGCGATATGTCCGTCATCCTGTCCATGGACAACAACCGGGACCTGAACTTGGACAGCATCATTGACGAGGTCCGTGCCCAGTATGAGGAAATTGCCTTGAAGAGCAAGGCCGAGGCTGAGGCCCTGTACCAGACCAAGGTGAGCTGGGCTGAGGCAGGACCAGGGAGGGCAACTCCAACAGGCATGAGGGCTGGGCCTGAACACTCCCCACACAGAGGCCATGTCCAGTTAAGTGTCCAGCATGCCTTTCCCCCATGACATCCAAGATATCATGTACTCCCATGACACACGCATCATGCTTACCCATGGCTCTGTCCTTTGGGGTCCCCAGTTCCAGGAGCTGCAGCTGGCAGCTGGCCGGCATGGGGATGACCTCAAAAACACCAAGAACGAAATCTCAGAGCTCACCCGGCTCATCCAGAGAATCCGCTCAGAGATTGAGAATGTGAAGAAGCAGGTGAGGGGACTGGCTGCCAATGGCCTGGGGCAGGAGGGCAAAATTGGAGGGGGGCTGAGTTGGCCAAGGATATAGGCCTCCCAAATCTCTGCCCACGAGAGGAAAAGAGCCAATGAGGTCACTGCCTTGAGTACTTAGAGCAGACATCCCCGAGGCATCTCATCTCTTACTCACCCCAAGAACCTCTGCTTCAAAGCTCCTCCTACAGGAAGCCTTCTCTCATTCCTCAGGATGGGCTAGGACCACACCCCTGTTCCCTCTTTCCCAGTCATGTGTTCTGCCAGCACCTGCACTTCTCTTGTCTTGTCACCCTTTGGCAATTGCCTGATACCAGCCTGTCCCATCTTCCACTAGAAGCTGGCTGCTTTGTTCCCCATTGCTGTCCTAGCATCGAGCACAGTGCCTGACACATAGTAGCAGCTAAATAAATATTTTCAGATTAAACGATTGATACGCGGGCTCAGACAGCACCCACTAAAGTGCTTTCTGTGGCTATTTATTAAGGCCTGGCTTGGAACCACTCTCAGGAATATAGGCTGCGGTCTCAGCTTTAGTATGTGGGAAGACAAGATGCATTCATATAATAACAATAGCAGCAGCTCCTATCATTTTATCACATTGAATTGTTCCAAAGACTCTATGAGGCAAGTGTTGCCCATTGTTACAGATGAGAAGACTGAGGCTCAGAGAGGTTAAGTGGGTTGCAAGATGGCAAGTGGCAGAGCTGTGATCAGAACCAACTGTGACTCCTAGTCCAGTGATCTTTCCACTTCACCCTGGGCTTTAACACTTAGTGGCTCTGTGATGTGGGGCTAGTTCACTATCCTTTCTGCACATGACTACATGATTTAGGTATATAAAATGCATATAAAGGGCTAAGTGCAGTACCAGGCATATGGTAAGCACTTCAGAAATAATAGTTGGTTCTGGGGAATCTCCTTCCCCACACCCCTTGTCTGTGGTCCTATGCATCTGGGTGGCCACTGTCATTGTGCCTACCATATACCATATTCCAATGATCTCTCCTCCCAGACTTTAAACAACTCCAGAGCAGAAAGCCAATCTTACTCTTACTCATATTGTATGGCCATATGGGCGGCCAAGAAAGTGTCTTTGTAATGAACTAATGTAGTACTAAATTGGCCATAATCACAGGAGGGGAAGATGTGCTATTTTTCCTCACCACCAATGCCTAAACACAAGCAGAGATACCCAGCCCCAGCAGCTCCCCTCCCACCCCCCAGAAGAGGAGCAGGAGGTGTGAAGGGTGGCAGTGGGCATCTCTGCCCAGGAATCTCCAAGTGCTAGTGAGATTTGGATGTGGATGACTCTAATCACCCCTTCCAGTTTTTGAACTTCTCCAATTCCCTGTTTAGGCTTCCAACCTGGAGACGGCCATTGCTGATGCCGAGCAGCGGGGCGACAACGCCCTGAAGGACGCCCGGGCCAAACTGGATGAGCTGGAGGCTGCCCTGCACCAGGCCAAGGAGGAGCTGGCTCGGATGCTGCGGGAGTACCAGGAGCTCATGAGCCTGAAGCTGGCCCTGGACATGGAGATCGCCACCTACCGCAAGCTGCTAGAGAGCGAGGAGTGCAGGTGGGGGGGCGCTCTGGCAGGAGAGCCCGAGGGGGTTGAGAAGGACAAGACGGGAAAGCTTAGCACACCCTTATCCAGAAAAGATTCGTTCTTGGTAGTGAAAGGGTGGCAGTGATGGGAATAATAACAGTGATTTAATAATACCTGCCCTGGTATGAGCGCTCACTTCACACCAGGCACTGTGCTTTGGGGATTAGCTCATTCCATCCTTACAATTTCCCTGGGTGTACTAAGGCACACTACCCAGTCCCCCAAACCAACCCCCCCCCCCCGCACAAACGCAAACCCATTACTATGTTAGTCCTTCTTGTTCCATCTTCCTTATCTGCCCAGATACAAGATGAACTTGTCAGAGATGTCCCAGGGCAGCCATTCCAGTTTCCCCACTGTTCTCAGCAGACGGGAAAGACTTAGTGCCTGGGCTTGACCTTGGGAAGTGTGCATGACACCCCACATGTGCATCTTATGCCAACTATGGTTTGACTTGGGTCATTGCCCAGTTACCCCAAAGATTCAGGGGCAGCGCCCAGAGCTTTCCAAGCTCTGTTTGTGCCAAAGAAGCCCTGGAATTTCCACAGGTGCCCATTGAGTTCGGAAACCCACATAAGGCTGGTGGGGACACTAGCCTTGAGGTCAATAGTATGTGGGTTGGATGGCTGCTTGCTCTTATTTTATTTCTCTCCCCAATAGGATGTCAGGAGAATTTCCCTCCCCTGTCAGCATCTGTAAGTATTTGTATGCTTGAACCTAAAACTGTAGAATCTACAGACCAGAAAGGGCCTTAATCCCACTCTGTGTGTATACATGAGCAACCTAAGGACCAGAGAGCAAAAAACTTTGGGATCACACAGCCAGATGGCAAAGGCATGGCCAGCAATCAGGTCTCCTGGCTCCCAGCCCAGGACTGCTTCCTCCTTATCCTTCTGCCTCCCCGTTCCCAGGGGATGGCAGTTAGGAAGGCTATCGATACAGGCAAGGGGAAACAAAGGATGAGTGTGTGTGAGGCCCGGGACACCAGGGCTGCAAGTTGTGACCAGCCATGGGCTGAGAAATTAGAGGGAGCTCAGGGGATCAGGGAAAGGGAACCTCCAAGGCTAAGCTGACAGTATTGGATCTCTGGATTTCTCAGTAGGACTAAGAATTAAACCAGAGCCTCCAAAAGATGCCATCTGCAGGACGGCTAGCAAGAGGGAGAGGTTGGAGGCTGGGAAGTTTAGCCAAAAGGCTAATAGAAGGGGGAAGGGTATATCTAGAACATAGGTGGGTGCACAGTTACCTGGACCAAAGGGATGGGCCTCTGGGAATTAAGAATCAGCCAGTCTAAGCTGTGCAAGGCAAGGGCAGGACATGGGGGAAGCTGTTTTTGGGATATTTTCCCTGGGTTGGAGGTGGTTACAGCCACGTGCAGTGGCTAACCCATTGTCCCAAGACCTCCTCTGTCCCAGGGAAGGGTAGCCTCCTCTGGTCCTGCCTTCTGAGGGGAACTGACCCCACTCTCCCTCTGCAGCCATCATCAGCAGCACCAGTGGCAGCAGCGGCTATGGCCTCCGGCCCAGCTCTGTCAGCGGCGGCTATGTGGCCAACAGCACTAGCTGCATCTCAGGCGTGTGCAGCGTCCGAGGTGGGGAGGGCAGGAGCCGGGGTAGCACCAGCGACTACAAGGATACCCTGGGGAAGGGCTCCAGCCAGAGTGCGTCCTCCAAGAAAGCCAGCAGGTAGAGAGGGCTGTCCAAGGCCCTCCTGTCACCCAAGTGTCCTCAGCTGTCTCCCACACGTGCTCTTCCCCAACCCACTGTCAGCCCCATCTCTACCCAGCCCTGCTCTCATACCTCCAGTGCTAGCCTTGGCTACCCCGCTTCTCCCAGCCTGTGTCTTCCTGAGCCTGGACAGGTGTGGATGACTACACCTGGGGAAACTCCTCCTGGCATATGCCTGGCACTCACCTCCTTGGCTGAGGTCTCCCAACCATGCCATCAGCTCAGCTCCAGGCTCCCAGCCATCTGCCTTCTACACAGCCTCCAGCTCAGTCGCTAACTACTCTGTCTGGCTCCCTGGGGCTCACACCAAGGCCCCCACCCCCCAACACTGGGGCCTTTGTCCCAGCTCCTGCCTATGCTAGGGGCTGGTTCTGTGTTCAAGACCAGGAAGACTGAAGGACAACAACCAAGAGAAGCCAGTCCCCACCCCACCATGGCTCCATCTCATGGCTCACTCTGAGGGGACCGGGTACAACTCAGGGTCTCTCTTCACTCTCCTGTGTCCAGAAGCAGAGAAGAGGAGACCCCTCCACATCTCCTTTCTTCTTAGAGACCCTCCTATTGCATCCTCAATAAACAGCACAATCTGATGGCCTGGTCTCTGAGTAGTCAAGGTGTGTACACATACTCCGTTCAGTATTTACCAGAGCAGGCACCACACAGGCATACACAGACACACATGGTACACACTGCGTATTGCCTGTGCAGCCCACATTTCTGTATTGATTTTCTCTGTGGAGTAGGAAAAGGAGCTCTCAGAGCACACGTGGCCCAGGGGCTGGGCAGTGTTGGAGCTGCAGGCAAATGAAGCATGGGTAGACTTTGGGAGGAGGGAGGGAGAAGAAGAGGGAGAGAAGACAGGAGGAACACAAGAAGGGAGTGTGTGCAGTGCGGTTTGTGGCTTTCAACAAAAGAATTACCTGTGTCTACTGATGGACATTGTCCTGCTCCTGACAGGGACCCTGGCCTCCATCTAAGAACTGGTTTTTTCCTAGAGGAAAGGTAGGGGTTTGCCAGGCAGGTGTCTGTGTTTGTTCAACCGTTTCCTCGATGTTCAGAGGCCTGGCCTTTTGGGGTAGGGTCACTCAGGAAGGGTGGAGCTGATGGGGACCCCACACTTGGGGCCTGTTGGATGCTCAGATAGGGAACAAGCTCTTGGAGCCTGAGGCTCGATTTGGGTAAAATGAGTTGGGGGTCAGGGTAGGCTACAAATTTCATTGACTATACAGTTGGCACCCACCCATATGGCTGTCTACCCTAGAGTGAGGAGAGGTGTAAGGAAGATAGACAGATTCCTCCCCGCCCTCCCCAGTGAGTGCGACCAGCATGAGCTGGCAAACCTCAGTCAGGAAGTCCTTGGGGGCCTGAGGAGCTTACAAAATTGGAGGTAGAGAAAGGGATGAACGGGCTGGGCTGGCAGACAGAACTTCAGAATAGTGGTTGGGGTTTAGGCCAGGCCACAAGGGCCAGGCTCGAGCCCCTGCCACCCAGGAGGTGGCCATCGGCTATAACCTTTCACCTCTCTCAACTTGGAAGTCAACACCACCATGTGGGTGGAGGAGGATACACAGATCACAGCAGCAAGTTTGCTTCACTGGTCAACAAAGGGAAGCCTGTGTGTGTGTGTGTGTGTGTGTGTGTGTGTGTGTGTGTGTTTTCAGAACTGGGTAGAGACACCATAATTTCCTCAACAAAGGATTCACATACACCTGCTTCTTCTTCTACCTTTGCAGCAGTAAGAACTGAGGTGGGATAGGAGAAGGAACTTTACAGATGAGAGGCTTAGAAGAATTCTAGATTCTCAAATGCTGCGGATAGAGGTTGCTTCTCTAGATGCTGCTGGTTTCTCACTCAGATTTGGAGAGGAAGTGAAGAACTCTCCCATATCCCTTTGTACCCGAGGGCTCACACGAGTCTCCCAGATGGGCAGGTTATCCAAGTTTTTGAGTCTGTTTTCCAGAGCAGCAGATCAAGGTGCTGGAGGCTGAGGGGAGCTTCCTGCAGGAAATAGGAGCACCCACTGAGGCTTATAGTAAGGACCCGAGTTACAGAGCTTGGCAGGTATGACAGGAAGGGCTCTCAGCTGGCTGTGGACTACAGACCAGGCAGGAGTTGGTGGATGACTTGGGGTACAAGCAAGGGCTCTGAGGAAAGGGAATAACGCTAAGGACTTACAGGTAGGGTGACCATGAAGTCACATGAGTCTAGGTGGTCATTTGATCACGGTTGCCAAGAGCAGTGGCTCTTCACACAGGCTCAAAAATAACCTGTTGGGGTGCCTGGGTGGCTCAGTCGGTTAAGTGTCCGACTTTGGCTCAGGTCATGATCTCACCGTTCATGAGTTTGAGCCCTGCATTGGGCTCGGTGCTGACAGCTCAGAGCCTGGAGCCTGCTTCCGATTCTGTGTCTCCCACTCTCTCTGCCTCTCCCCACTCTCACTCTGTCTCTGTCTCTCAAGAATAAATAAACATTAAAAAAATTTTAAATAATGTGGGAACTTTTAAAAATACTGATGTCTGAACTACTACCCCAAACCAATTAAGGTGGTCTACTGGAGTGGGGCCCAGGCATTCACACTAGCTCTCGAAACTTAGAGAAGGGATTCCAGTGAGCTTCCAGAGCTGAGAATGTAATCAGTGGAGAAGGAGGTCCAAACTCTAGTAAATGTAGCAAGATCTTAGAATGAGGGAGTAAAGATGGGGTCAAAGCATTAAGATGGCAGCATGAGCTCTGAAAGGGACATGGAGGTGAGGCACTGAGGAAACCTACACCTAATAGCCCAGACTTGTGTCAGGTAAAAGACATGGCCATGTGCTGAGGGACAGGATAGCAGGGGTTACGGGGCACTAACAGAGGCTAAAGGGCAAGAAAGGGAGCTGGTCACAGCTGTGTAAGAGCGTTATGATGAGCCTCACGTCTTACCTCTGGATCTGTGACACTGTGCTGCCTTCCTCTCCTCATAACTATGTGATGCTCTATGGAGTGGATGCAAGAGAAAGAGAAAGCAAAGTTACAATCCCCACACTCAGGAAGCTTCTGGTCCTACAGGCAGGAGGAGCCACTCAGGAAAGATACAGGTGGAGGAAAATGTGATGCAAATGGATAAAGTCCCCAACCCACCTTACTTGTCCTTTCCATCACCTCCCCCAAAGCCAGTAACAGGGCCTGAATGGTCCTCACTTCTGCACTCTTGTGTCTGGTACACCATTTGCACTGAGCACAAGCTGGTGGACTAACTACCCCCTCCCCATGGGACTCTGACTGCCAACTCCTTGGGACATCCCACTGGAGGGGACCCTGCAGCAAGCCAAGCCAGACATAGTAGCAGCCCAGCTGGGAGACTTACAGGGACTGCCATGGGTCAAATGGGACCTAGATGTGGAGGTTGGCATCATCAGGCCATCTCTGGAAGGCAAGGAGAACTAAAGGGGTCCCACATAGAACCTGGGGTGCCCACCAAGGGGGCTGAGCCCTCTTGGCTTTGATCACTACTCTCCTCCTTCTCTCCTTCTGTGAAGCTGCAGCCCCCCAGCCCTTTCCTATGCTTCAGGCCCAGATGACCAGACAGGGGCCCAAAGAGAGGGATTGGAAACTGATGTTTATGGGGCACCTACTGTGGACCAGACTCTCCCTGAGCTGGGCACACCTCCTGCATCACCTCTCTGAGGTCGGTGTTTTTCCTAAGACAGAGACCTGCTGCAGCCAGGGCCACAGAGCCAGCACACGGAGCCAGGATTCCATGAGGTCTGTCTCTCCAAAGCCCACACTCTTTCCACATAACCGCCCTGCCTCTCGGTGTGGGAGCCATCTGCCTCTGCCCACCCAGCTGCTGTGCGTTCCCACCCTTCCCTGATGTCCTGCTGGCTCCCTGCCCATTGTTTGCTGCAGCTTCCATCACATTCCATCGTCTGAAGACTGACACCTCCATGTCCTAGGCGTTGGGCTGGGTTCCTTTCATGACTACAGATTGCCATGTAACCCATCTCAGATTTCCCCACTGAGGCCGTGGCCATGTTGTCACCTGCCAATCATAGAAGCTGATCCCCTCAATGTTTGCGGGGGGCAGAGGGGGCCTGGCAAAACAGCACATAGAACCAGCTCCCCTTGAAGCCCTGGTCTCCTGTGCCAGAGGTGGCCAAGGAAGCTGGTAGCGTTGGCCCTGGAGAAGGAGCAGGAGGGGGTGAGGAGGGAGCCTCAAGCAGGTGGTGGACATGGGCTGGCATGGACCCAGCATGTGGGGAGGGCTACGTTTGAAGGGAATGGGTCTGAGGCAGACTGGGGCGGGCCACTTTATCCCGAGAAGCTAGCTGGGCTCTGGGAGCAGAAGTATCAAAATGGAATCCTAGACCAGCAAGAAGAATCTAGAGAAGCATGAAGGAGGTGGCCCTGGTCATGCAGGTGGGCTCTTCTGGGCACTGTCCTCTCTCCAGACAATGGTACAGTGGCGAGTCCACGGTAAAGGCATCTCTGCTCTTCTTGAGCACCTTCTGAGGAGACTCCGGAGTCCACGTGTCTCATAACTTGGCCTTAGAAAAGTTCTGCTTTGAGTCTGACCACCGCCCCTCCAGCTACACAGGATCTCGGCTCCCTGTCATGCATGCACTGCCTTGCCCAACAGTAAAGATTGTTTCTTGTCTGGCAGCCTCAGTGGCAGGCCTTCTCAGGGGTGGAGATTCTCAGGTCCTGTCTCCCAACCTCACTGGCCTGATTCTTTAGTGTTCCCTCAGTCGGCTGTGGGCTTATCACAGCACAGCTCCAGGAAAGGAAAATATTTTTCTAGTCTTTCCTTTCCTCTGCCTCAGCTATTTCTTGGTCCCCCATTTTAGACAGGAATACAATCACTGTCTCATGCCAGTGCTAGGGGAGGAGGGAGAAAAAGCCATCCAAAAATGAAGAATGAGGGTTGCCTGGGTCGTTCAGTTGGTTAAGCATCTGACTTCAGCTCAGGTCGTGATCTCATGGTTCGTGAGTTTGAGCCCCGTGTCAGGCTCTGTGCTGACAGCTCAGAGCCTGGAGCCTGCTTCAGATTCTGCCTCCCTCTCTCTCTGCCCCTCCCCTGCTCATGCTCTGTCTCTCTCTCTCTCAACAATAAATAAATATTTTTAAAAATTAAAAAAACCCAAAAATGATGAATGAGCCATGACACAGGTAATTCAGAAGCACAGGTGACCCAAAGCTCATTTCCATTTACAAGAAATAGAAAACATTTATCCTTTAGGAACTGGCTCCCCTCGCATGGTCCTGATTTTTTGGTTGTTAACATTTATTTATTTTTGAGAGAAAGAGAGAGAGAGAGACAAAGTGCCAGTGGGGGAGGGGCAGAGAAAGAGGGAGACACAGAATCCTAAGCAAGGTTTGGGCTCTAAGCTGTCAGTACAGACCCCAACGTGGGGCTTGAACCCATAGACTGTGAGGTCATGACCTGAGCCAAAGTTGGACGCTTAACCGACTGAGCCACCCAGGCACCCCTCAAATAGCTCTTCGATTGTCTTGGAATCTAGCGAAATCAGGAGAGAGGGGCCTCCAGGCTGCCATGGAAAATCCTCAAAAGAAAGAAAAGGTGGATGAATCATGGTTTTTGAGACGGATGGGCCAAGTTTGCATAGTGGGAAGATCTCCGCTTGATTTCCCCCCACCCCCCGAAGCAAGTAAGTGGAGCATCAGTGGGGTGTGGGAGAAAGGGCCCCATGCAGGCTAAGGCAGATTTGAAAAAGCAGGTTGGTGGGGATACCTCACTCTCTGAAGCTGGAACACCCAGGGTGTTGCCTCTGCATGTCCTCAGCTGGCAGGTCAGCCAGGCCCATTGTCCTCTCTGAGACCCCTTCCTCCGAAGGCAGGGGCAGTGGAGGACATCTTCCCAACTGGTGGGAAGCAGGTTGGGCACTAGTTATCTTTCATATTTAGTCAGCGACAAGGGTGCACCTGAGTATATGACCCTCTGCCCCCCAGGAAGAGGTGTGCTGTGAGAGAGCTCCTAGCAAGCCCCAGGGCTCCAGGTCAGCAGGGTGGACCCTGACAGCCCACCATCATTTAGGATTTCAAATCAGAGACGAGGGCTACCAGCCTTTTATTTTGCCAAAATGGGACATAAAGGAAAGCAACACTAAGCACCCTCTACCTTCATCATTTCATAAAGGAAAAAGACAATTTTGCGGTAGGAAGGCCACCTCTCGGAATTAAGTTCAGCCCTTTAGACTAAATAAAGTTAGCCACATGACAATGAGAAAGAATGAAATCCTGCCACTTGCAGCAACATGGATGGAACTGGAAGGTGTTATGCTGAGTGAAATAAGTCAGGCAGAGAAGGACAGATATCATGTTTTCACTCATATGTGTATCTTGAGAAACTTAACAGAAGACCATGGGGGAGGGGAAGGGAAAAAAAGTTACAAAGTGAGAAGGAGGGAGGCAAACCATAAAAGGCTTTTAAATACAGAGGGTTGATGGGGGGATGGGAGAGAGGGGAAAATGGGTGAGGGGCATCAAGGAGGGCACTTGTTGGGATGAGCACTGGGTGCTGTATGTAAGCCAATTTGACAATAAATTATATTCATTTAAAAAAGCGATAGATTGGTTAAATAGATTTTATACCATGGAGCACTAAGCAGCAATTAAAAAGATGGAAGCAAAAAATAAAAAATAAAAAAATAAAAAATAAAGTTAGCCACATGAAAACCTACTGCCTTACCCTTCTTTTTCTACATTAGCTCCAGACTAGTGAAAAGTGCTTCAAGCTGCACCCTCTTTGTGTCTCAGTGTTGTTGTCTAAACCACGAGAATAAAACCACTCTGTCAACTACACAACATTTAGAAAATCATCAAATGAAGGGGAAGCCTATAGAAATGCACCATGGGCATTCAGAATGATGCGGTGACAGCACTGCAGAGGCAAGGCCATTGCCTTGGGCGGGGCGGGACCAGGGCTTTGGTCCCGGGTGCCTTCTGGAAACGCTGCGCTCCACAGCTTGTTTCTCGTAGTCCTCTCTCTTCTGTTTCCTCTTCTGCACAAAGGGTAAGAAGAATAATTATCTCCTGACACCATTGCAGTTGAGACATAAAAAGCCAGCCCACAATAAATGTTAGCTGCTATTATTATTATTATTATTATGATTAATTATTCTCATTACTGCTATTGAGACAATGATCACAGTCCGAGTTAAGAATAAAGGGAGCCTTCAAATGGGACAATGGATTTTTGGCAGGAATCAAGATGGAGTTTTTCTTTGTTGCACTAAACAGACATTTACTGAGTGTGATGGTTAATTTTATGTGTCCACTTGACTGGGCTATGGGGTGCCAGACATTTGGTCAAATGTTATTCCAGGTGTGTCTGTGAGGGTGTTTCTAGATGAGATTAACATTTGAATCTGGAGACTGAGTAAAGCAGATGGTCCTCTCCCTCTCCCCCGCCCCCGTCCCCCAACCGTGCGGGTGGGCTCATCACATCAATTGAGTACACAAATACAACAAAAATGCTGAGTTAGAAGAAACTTTGCTGGCTTGACTATTTGAGCTGGGGCGTTGATCTTGTCCATTAGACCAGAATTGGTACGTCAGCTATCCTGGTTCTCAGACCTTCGAACACCCACTGGAACCACACCAGCAGCTTGCCTCAGTCTCCAGCTTGCCACTACGGATCTTAAGACTTCTCAGCCTTCCTAACCAATGTGAGCCAATGTGAGCCAATTCCTTATGATGAACATCTATATATCTATCTATCCATCCATCCATCCATCCATCCATCTCCTATTAGTTCTGTTTATCTGGAGAACCCTGACTAAAACACTGAGATCTCATCTGGCATAGGGATTGTGCCGGAGGGCTGGTGCAGGGCAGGGAGGGTGGGAATATGATTCTGGCCCTCAGAGGTCTTGTGATGGAAGGGAGGCACCGATGCTTACAGAAACAATAACTTGTGCAAACTATAATGGTGGCCCTGAGGGTTATGGACCCCAGAGGTGGAGACATGGAAGGGCATTTGGCTCTGTCTCTAGGTCATTGCCTCACTTCATCCTCAGCTTCCTTGTGTGTTGAATGAGAAACACACTTCCAGGTCCAAGGTCGGTCTTCTCATATGGTAAGTGTAGTGGTGGCTTCCAGGATGAAGTTGGGTTTTAGGGAGAAGAATGTGAAGGACACTTTGGGAAGGAGATTATTACCCTGGTGTGACTGCAGAATAAGGAAGGAAGAGCAAAGAGGATAAACACCAAAGTGTTAGAGGTGGAAATGTTCCTAGAATTTATCTAGAGATTTATCAGATGAGGAACCTAAGGACTAGAGACGTTAAGCACCTTGCCTATGGTCACACAGCTAGCAGGTGGACAAATCAGGTCAACTTGACCTTATATAGATAAGCATATTTGTAATTTATGCATTTGTGCCCAAACTCACACATTCCTCCAATTATCCCAGTTAGCAACTTATTCCTAAGGTAGACGTGTGGGTCCAGGACTCTCAGAAAGGCATCCTCAGAAAATGGCATGGAATATGGGGAGAATACTATGAAATGCCTAAGAAAAACAATGAGAACATCTGATTAAATAAGCAGTTTATATTAGCCTCTGAGAAAGGGTCTGGATATTTGGACATCTCAGCTTTGCATCTGCTGTCACAGGGGAAGACCCCAGTAACAACGTCTCTGCATCCCAATCTTTGGCTCACAGACCTGAAGTACCAAGGAGAATATAGTCAGCAGACTCACTGTCTGACCTCTTGAGGGCCCCAAGCACCCCAGGTAGCCCCCTCCTCTCCATACACCAAGGCTGGTGGTATAGAAGCTGGTGGAGGTGGTCTTGTGCCTGCTGAGATACCCAGGCTTTGGGTCCCTAACAGAATGACCAGCAGGCCAGGCTCAACTGGAGTATTCTTGGACTCCTCAGAGTTCCAGATTTAAATGTGGCAGTACAGAGAGGGCCCCTCCTGTCCCTAAAGCCTGCCTCTTCTGATCCTTGGCTCTGTCCTCACTGCAAGGACCCCACGCAAACCCTGGACTACACTGCAGACAGCCTCAAGGGGCACCCACCAGCAAGGCAGTCTGTGCTCCATAGGATGGATCTCCAGAAGAAGAGGACTGTACAGGCCTGGGTGTGGGCTGAGGTGGTGGGGGAGGGGGGGAGGATTCTAGGGGTTTAGTTGCCTGAAAGAAGAGTGTGGCTCCAGATAAGCTTGTCCCAGTGACCCTACAGACTCCTTGCTCTGGAAGGGTGGAAGGGACCAAAGCAGGGCCTGCTAAAGAAGGGTCCAGGGCAGGTCCCCTCTTAGCCTGGTGTCAGGGTGCTCCTGGATATAGGACCCACACTTGGGACACCAACTGGGGCAGACCTAGGCACCTAGGCCAAGCCGTGCGTGTCAAAGGACAGGAAAGTGAAGCAGACAAAGGAGCAGCACCTGGCCCATCAAGGAGATGGGAAATATGCACAGAGAGAAACTTTGGAGGTAGGAATAATGATAATAGCTATTGTCTGTTGAAGGATTCCTGGGTACCATACTATGAGCTAGCTTCTTTAAGGATATTTCCTTATTAAATCCTCATCAACAACTCTACTAGCACCATTTTATAGAAATAAAAAAATGCAGGGCCAGAGAGACTATGAAACTCACTTGAGTCACAAATCAGAAGCGGCCCCCACATTCTTTCCTACCTGGATGGAGCATGTGTGCTGGAGAGGGGGGCAGAGGAAATCTTACTGCCCTCTTCTTGTTTTTGTTCCAGGGGTTGGCTCTGCCTTCAAGAGGCAGGTCTGAGACACTGGTATTGGGAGAGGTGTTCCAGAGGAACTGGGGACTCTGTATGGAGCCAAAGATATGTGTCTGGGAGGGTGAAGGGAGAGGCTGGAGCCAGCACTGTGAACTGGGCAGGGCTGCCAGATATATTCAAGGCCATGCAGGAGCCCGGATGTCCACATGGTCAAGGTTGTCCTTAGGGGGTGGCCAGTGTGGCCATGATCATGAGTCTGGTGTGCTGGGAGGGGGCCAATGCCTCCAGAGGAGAAGCTTTTCAGGAATTTCTCCAGGTCCTGCCTGAGATTAGTGACAGTGGTTCTCAGCATCTCTAGGAAGATGATACCTACCACGGGGGGTGGGGTAGAATCAGGTGCTTAAGCTGATCTTCCCCAGAATACACCTGGGCTGAATCGGCCCCAGCCCCAGTTGTTTTGACTGCCTGGCCAGAGGCTGCTGCTTGCTGTACTCACCCTCCTTCCCTGTAAGGACTGTAATTTGGCTTTCTAAGTGCTCATTTGTGGTTTCTAGACACTCTATGGTATAATTACACAAATGGACTTGCCACCTCCCTGACTCTGGATCAGGTGTACCTGTTGGTCCAGGTTTGCAACTGGATGTTCTGAAGACATAAATCAGCCCCTTGCCCCTGCCCTTTCTAAGTGCCACAGAGGGGTCTCCTCCTCACTTGGTGGGAGAGGAGGCTTGAGAGCAGTGAGCAAGGCCTAGCCTTGTGGTGGAGAATGAAGGCAGGGAGCCAGAAAACAGAGGAAAGGGACTATTCCCATTTTGGACAACCCCAGAAGGAGGAAACCAGAGGCATGTTAGGAAGGGGCAGAGGCTTGAGGAAGGGGATGAGATGAGCAGGAGGGACCCTGGAGCACAGCTCCCTCCCTGCAGACATGTGAAAGGCTGCTTCCCAAAGCAGAGAGGCCAGCCCTGCCGGTACACAAAATCATTCCAGTCTCTGTCATAGCCTGTTTTATAGTCCTGACATTATTTTGATGCGTATTAGAAAAGATGTCATTCAATAGTTAAAAAGTCACCTTATGAAATAAATATATTAGGCAAACTTGCAAGCTAATCTAAAGAAAAAATATTACAGAGAATGACAGTCCAGATCGTTTGTAGGTATGAGCAAAATCCTGGCATGCACCTGAATGGCTGCAGTTGGGGAAATATTTAAGGAGTCATATTCATTTTACAGAGGGGCAAACAGGCGCTGGCTGGAGAGGCCAGCAATCCCAGCATGGGTCTGGGTTGGCGACTGGGGCTGAGCCAGCTCCCAAGGGCTGTGAGAAGCGCACCGTCAGGCAAGCTGCTGAAGTGTAGATAGCTTGGGATGGAACCACATTTTTTCTCCTTAGGAGTCAGTGTCCTCTGAATCAGAGAAGGGGTAGTGACTCAGAAATGTCCCCAAATATGGAGAAATTTGCCAGAGGGAAAGAGAAATGTGAGACTCTTCTGTGTCGCTCCATAGAGTGACATGGCCAAGAAGCATATGTGTGTGGAGGGGAGAGGGGTGGCAATTTCAACTCACAGTGAGGAAGGGCTTTATTCTAATGGAAACTGTCTGAAAATAGGCCCTGGGGCAGAGAAGAGTGGTCCCCACACTGGTCTCCAGTAGGGCCGAGAAAGGGCACCCTCTCTAGTTCCTCCCAGCAAGTACAGTGTGACCCTTCAATGAGGCAAGTGGGACAGACGTGACTGCCATGTTCTCAGAGATGGCTGAGGAGAGGGTCTCCTAGGGGGATCGCGGCCTGTGTTCCCAGGGCCCAGCTGCATGCCTGAAGGGAGATGCTCCACAGGCCAGGTGAGGCCAACTCTGTTTGCTGGGAATGAATGAGAGCAAGGAGAGTGAGGCTCTGTGGAACCTGACAGAAGGTGCTCCTTCCCTCAGTCCTCAAGAGATGTTTGGATGGAGACCCTGCCTCAGACATCTCGGGATTCTGGTCCACGGGAAACAACCACAGCCTGGAGCTGAGTGTGTCAGAATGAAGAACGTGGCCAACCTGCTGCTCAGCCTGAGGTCCAGCTTGAATCCCCAC
Organism: Cryptoprocta ferox; assembly: GCA_028646485.1. Taxonomy (NCBI): domain Eukaryota; kingdom Metazoa; phylum Chordata; class Mammalia; order Carnivora; family Eupleridae; genus Cryptoprocta; species Cryptoprocta ferox. Next base: position 59,435,773 of record CM053571.1, read on the forward strand.
ACAAGACCGAGGCAGGTAATTGATGGTGCTGGAGGCCTTTGGAGGTGTCTGCCCAACTGACTCACAAGGTGGGGCCCAGTTTGGCAATCTGAGCCCCATGTTTGGGTGGTAGGACACCCATGCTGCATGTGTTTCCTCAGGGAGAAAACCCAAAACATCACTTATTCTGTTCCTATTTCCATCCGAGGCTGTCTCCCACCAGTGGGAGAGCCGTGAGCTGGTCACACTTGTTTTCCTGGAGGAATGCGGAGAGCACAGAGGCTGTGGGACTCCTCGAAAGGGTGCAAGGTGATGGGGAGGGCAGAATTCCTGAGGAGCCAGAGCTATTTTCAGGTGAAGGACTGTCTGTAGCTTGTACTCCCAGCTGAGGTCATTATGAGATAAGCCTACTAGGCATTCCCCATTCTCAAGGAGTAGAACCTTCATCCAACTCCTAATACAAAGGGTACTCTCTGTTTTCTGTGAACCAAGAAGTCTATGGGGCTTTGGGAAGATGGACAGAGCCCATTCTGTTTGGGGAATGTCCCTCTGGGAACTGTCTGGGAAAGAGTGGGGCCATTTCCCCTGCCTCCCTCACAAGGAACTGGACCATTGGGAAATGTCAGCATTTGTCCACCAGGCCAAGGTCCTCAGGGAGGACACCAGTTGTGATGTGATATTCCAGGACAGACACATTCTTCACCAACTGTCAGAGATTCTTGCCTGTAAATTGCCATCTTGCCTTTATTGGCCACACCAGCGTGACAACCAATGGCTGGTGGCAATCAATGGGGGGAGAACCCAAGGTGAACAAAAACTGCAATGGGTGAAGTCAGGTGACCAGGAAATGAGGCCACTGAGCTGCTAAGACCAAAGACCAATCCCCTCAAAACACCCTGGTAAAGTGGAGTGCTCTTTTCCAAGCAGCCTGCCCCCGCCCACCCCACTCCACCCTCCAGGCTCCAGGATGGAGCAGACATGAACTTCATGGTTCACACTCATCAAATTGTAACCAAAGGATGGGTCTAATTCTAGCTTAGGTTCTTCCTACCCTCAGTCAAAGAGTGAGAACCTGCAGCTGTCATGAGCCAGCATTACTCCTGCTGGACCTTAGGGCAAGGAAATGTGGAGGGATTGGTAGGGAAAGGTGAGTACTGAGGAAGATAGACACAGGGACCCATCCAGAGCGAACTCTTCATCTGAGAGCAGTGGACAAAACCCCAGAATGCTTATAAACCCTGGAGTAGAAAAACATGTATCTGGCAGAGGAACGACAGTGGATGCTGAATGTAACCTGTTCACTGTTGCTCCATGGACACGGAGGTGGTCCTCTCTGCTGTGGACGACTTTTGGAGGTGTGCTGTGAGGGGTGGAACCCAGGAATCAGGAGGGGCAGGCAGGACTAGGTGGAGGGTCAGGGGTGAGGTCTTGGGATTGAGAGAGGGTTACCTGGGTGTGGTGTGGAGCATAAAGAGTAGGTTCCTTGGCCAAAACTGATCTGGATAGAGACAGTGCATTTGTTTCCTGTTGTTGCTGTAACAAATTACCAGAAACTCATTGGTGGAAATAACACAAGCTTATTATCTCACAGTTCTGGAGGTTAGAGTCAGAAAGGGATATCACTGGACTGAAATCAAGGTGTGGGCAGGTTTGTGTTTCTTCTGGAGGCTCTAGGGGAGAATCAATTTCCTTGTCTTTTGCAGCTTCTAGAGGCCACCCACCTTCCTTGGCTCACAAACTTTGTCCTCGCTTCTTCAAAGATGGCAACAGTGGTCAGGCTTTTCTTGCTCGACGTCACTCAGACCTCCTCTCTTCCTCCCTCTTCCACATTTAAGGACCCTTGGGATTGTGCTGGACCCACCTAGATAATGTAGGATAATTTCCCAATTTTAAGGACAGCTGATTAACAACCTTAATTTTTTCTGCAGCTTTAATTTTCCTTTGCCAAGTAGCATAACGTGGTCCAGGTTGTGGGGATTAGGGAGTGGACCTGAGCCCACCACAGATGGTAGTAGGGATGGTGAGGATGGGGGATCCATAGGAATGAGGAGGTGAGTATAAAGTCATTAGGAAGCTACTGTGTGTTCTTGAGCAAAGGAAGGCAACGCTTTACCAAGTGACTGGGGATAACTTCGATTCTCAGGGTTAATAATGTGAGATCATTTTCCAGACTCAGAACAATGGAACCATGTTATGTCTGAGGTCTTGCAGACCATAACACGTTATTGTTCTCTGTGGAAGGCAGTGTGCCAACCTGCAGGAGGCTGTGGCTGGCGCCAGAGTGGGGAGCCCCAGCCCTCAGGGATGCCCAGGTCAGCTGGAAACTGCTTGGGGACTGCCCAAGAGGCTGTATAGGTCATGACATTTTGGCAGTGAGGCATCGATTGCTACCGAGTGTCTCCCTAACTCTGGATGGTGAAGCTTCCCTTTCTGGGGAGATCTGGAGGGTGAGGAGGTCGATGGGTGGGACAAGCCCTTGGGGCAGACGCAAACCGGTTGGGCTCCTGGGCTGCTGAGGAGGGAAGTAGGGCATGGTGGGGGAGGAGGGGTCATCGTGAATGGAGCTTTTGTTCATTCCTTGGCACATACCCTGTCTGGGAAGGCTGATGGAGAACACTCAGGCCTCATGGATACAGAGAGTCAGGAAGTCCCACCTTGTGGGGGGCATCATGGTGTTGATGGCCCTAGTGATGCTTCCAGAATTTCTGCATGAGCAGGGGTTGGGATTTAAGGACTGTGATCTGATTGGAAAGAGGCAATGGCGCAACAGACCTGTCTCAGAGCTGGTGTTCAGAGAAGCACATTGTTGTCATTTATATGGAATGCTTATTTGAGGAGACTTTGGTGTGTGGGTTGCTGATGGAGATCACGGAGGTGCTTGGCTCCTCAGGGTCCCCTGGGCACCACCGCTTGTGTGCTGGTTAAAAACATGGGCTCTAGGAACAGCCAGACTGGGGGTCCAATCTCAGGTTTGACACTTACTAGCTGTATGACCTTAGACAAGACACAATTCATTTCTGAGGTTCAGAAAACAAGGATGATAATAGCCTTATTATCCATGGTAACTTGAGTAGTAAATGAGACAATGCATGTTCAATCTTAGCACAATTTCAGGCACACAGTGAGACTCCAAGAGCCATTTATTTCAGAGAAAAGCTGGAGGAAATCAGACCCAATGTCACCAAAAGAAATTAGGCTACATATTCGAGTGAGATGGGGTTCATTTCTTTTCTGAGTGGGGTGGTCCCATTCAAGGAATTGGTCTACTCCCTGAGAGTCCACTTGGTAGCCCGACCCATCCCAAAGACTCAAAAATGCCAGATAACCCTCAGTCTGTGTCATCCCTTCTTATCCACTCCTCTTTGTGGCATCTGCTCATCCAGAGCAAAGTTCTGGGGGGCCCTGTCTGAGTGTCCTGGCATAGGGAGTTTCAAGGGTGGGAAAGATGAGCAATAGAAGGAAAGGCTGAAGGCTGAACCAAGACACCGGACCACGCATGCAGCATTGGATAGGTGGTTGTTAGGCACATCTGGGCCATCTGGGATAGACTGCCACAGAGACATCTGGGCCTTTGCCCAATGTCTGGTGCCAGGGACATAGGGAGAGGAGTGACAGTAGGTGATCCCTGAAATTCACCCCCCAGGGACATGGTGTAGGATGACCCCAATCCACTGGAGTCTTGCCCCAGAGTCCCAGCTGCCCCACCCCAGGTTTTTGCAGTCCAGAGAAGGGTGGGGTCTCCCCAAGGACCCACCCCTCCATTCCTGCTCAAGGTTAGAGCCTCCTTTCCCCCAAGGCTGCCGCAAGATACTCACACACGCTGACTGCTGAGTGGCATCTAAGGCCCTCTCTGTTTGCTGCCCTCACAGGCTGGCCGGACACCAGAGCCACCGCCGAAGTCCTCATCAGGTCAAGTCAGGGTCGTGAGCCAACAACCTGAATGTCAACAATGGTGAGAACAAGGACTTTTGGAGTCATATCTGCATGGGTTCATATCTAGGTTCTGTCACTTACCAGCGACTTAACCTCTCCGGGCCTCAATTTCTTCATTTGTAAATTGAGGACAATAATAGGCCCACCTCATGAGGGTGTAAGGATTAAATGAGTTACTATACCCAGAACTGTGTCTGGCACTCAGTCAGTACTATGGAAGTGTGCCTGTTGTTACTGTCTTCTACCACACCACAAAACACATCCTGGGCACTGCCCCAGCCCACGTTCTGAATTGTTTTGGGATCAGGGAAAGTCCAGTTTCAGAGAGGCACCCAGCTAGCCATTGTCAGACACCCATTTGGAACAGACTGCCTGAGAAGCCTCTGGGTATTTGCCTCATGTTTTGCGGCAGAGAAACCAAGACAGAGAGTCAGAGACAGAGACACAGAGAGACAGACAGAGACAGAGAGACGGAGACAAAGAGGCAACCCTCAGTGTAACGGTCCCTTTTAGCATGAATGCCGGGTTCTGGGGTAAGGGTGTGAATGGATCCACGTGGGTGGACTGTAGAGTTGAGGCTGAATGGCCACGGGAATCCAGAGACTGGGTGGGATAATAGGAGCCCTTAGAAACTGCTCCAGAGGTATGGATTTGAGTAGACAGCCAGCTGAGGGCATGATGTGGTCTAGACACAGGCGAATGGTCACATGTGATTCTCAATCCTTCTATTGGTGGGAAGAAGGATGGGGGGGCAGAAAGAAAGAGATTTCCATCATTTGCTCCTCTTCCCATCTGGCACCAGCACCCACAGCCTGGAGGGTCCCGGACTGGCACAGGCAGACACCTTGGCTGAAAGGGCCTTGGTGCTGACTTTGGCTCAGAGGCTAGTGTCCCCCCAGCCCTTGCATGACCACCTGCTGTCCCCAGGCAGGTGAATGTAGGTCACCATTCTGGGCCTGGCAAAGAGGTCGGGGAGACCCAGCCCTGTCTTCAGACCCTTTGTCTCCCCCACGGGCCTGTCCTGTTCACAGCTGCACCCCCATGAAGGCAGCCCTGTGAATGACACCCCACAATGGCCCCAAGCATTTGTGGTGAATGCAAAAATGAGTAAATGATTGGTACAAGTGTTGTCCCAGTTGCCTGGGACACTGTGTCTCTCTTGGAAAAAGCTAACCTGTTTTCACGAGCCCTCGACAGTGACTGTGAGTCCCAGTGGATGGTGGGCAAAGCCCATAGTTTCTGTGCCGATGGGGTGTGAAGGCAGGATCCGTGAGTGTGCAGAGGGTGTGGCTGGGCCAGGCAGGAGTCCATGTGGCTCCAGGACTGGCTCAACCCCCAGTGTGTTTCCAGAGATGGCCCTGGGTTTTCTTCTCCCCTTTTCCCCAACCTCATTGTCTGTGCCCACTCACCCCATGTGATTACAGCTAGCTAAGTCACAGCTGGGGGTGGTGGTGGGGGGTCAGTGGCAAATGGAAACCAGACTCTGTCCCCATGCCTTGTTCTGGGGCAGGATGAGGAGGCAGTGCACCTGGCAGAGCCTGCAGAGGACAGCTCCAGTCTCTGCCTCCGCCTTCCCTGCCCTTGTCCTGGCAGCCGTGGTGGGAATAGGAAGGAGCAGGGAGGAAAGGAACAGGGCAGGTTAGGGATGGATGCAAAAGAGTCTCCTTACAGCCTCGGGCCCAGTCAGGATAGAAGCCTGGTGAGTCGTGTCCCTGCCTCTCCTTCAGAGAGAAAGTACTGCAGTTTCTCAGAGTACCAGGCACACTCACACCCACTTGTAAGGACCAAAGCAAATGCCAAGAAAATGGTAAAAGCCCTTCCTTTGTTTCTTTGCCATTTCAGATGTACAGATGCCAGGTTCATAGGACAGTGTCTTGCATGTGGGAAGGCCTATAGAAGTGTTCACTTAAAAAAAAAATAAAACCACCCTCAATGAGAAAGCAAAGCACAAAGCGTTTTGCTGTATATCCTTTTTAAGTCCCTCTGACTAATTAAAGTATTTGTTGATTTCCAGCCCATAGTTTCAATCAACCCAGGGGGATTTTTCAAAGGCTTTGGTATGCCATTGGCAAAACACCCTTCAAATGAGTGAAGAGCATTCCCCAGACTTGCAGGGGCCTGTCGGAGGGCAGCTCAGAGCTCGGTCCCACAGGCGCCCATTGCCTGCTTCCCAGGGCCCCCTGCATGTCTGCCCCACCCTTCCTGCCAACCCCAGCCAGCGCACAGTCACAACTCTAACTGCAGCTCACAATTTTCGTGAAGCCCTTGCACCGGAAAAGTTAACCCCAAGGGCCCACTTGTCACCATGACCCAAATAACAGCAATAGAGCCCCACCTAAGAAACCCACCCGAGTGCTTACTTGTGGACATTCGCATCCTTCCCCAGGTCTGTTTACAGCCGTGGGTTGTGACAGTCCCAGAGAGGTGGAGTGGCCCCCCAGCAGCATGAGGAAGCCCAGGCACACGTGGCCACAGGAGGGAAGGGTGGGGTGTCAGGATCCCCAATCCTCTTTGACCCTGCAATCCTGAGAATCCAGCGGAGATCAAAGGTGGGACCTGGAGATGGGGTGTGGGCAGGATTCTGCTGACTTTGGGTGGAGGCAGGAAAATTCTTCCCTCAGTTCCTCCCCAAGGCAGGGCTTTGTGAAGAGGTGCTGTGGCTGGCATTCGGTGCATCTGCCCTTCCCCATCCCATCGGATCTGGCTCTGCGCTCCCAGATAGGGCTGCCAACCGTTGCCCAGCGAATAGGGTGATTCATGCCCCAACTATGGCTCCCCACTTTTTGTGCTGAACACACATGGGATATAAAGTCTGCAAAAGCAAAGGCAAGAAGACACTGCAACTTTCTCTTTCTCCCAGAGGGGGACATGGAAGCTGGGGCAGGGCACAGGGGCTGCTAGTGAGCTCAGGTGCTCTCGGGGCCAGGGTGGTGGGACAGGAATGGAGCAAAGTCCATGGGATGAAGAGTCATGAGCTCTGTCCTCAGAGGATGCCCAGGTTGAAGGGGACAAGAGACCCACCTTCTGAACATGGACCTGGGGATGGAAGCAGGTAGACAGGACTCTGGGACTTGGCATGGGGCAAGGGAGAGCCACCCACAAAGATCTGGGGAAGGAGTGGAGGGTGGTGACACCTTACATCTGTCAGTTCTATTTGAAAACTATTTGTTGAGCACCTCCAGTGTGTAAGGCTGGGCTGAGCGTGTGGTTGCAAGGTGAAGGTGAGCCAGGTGTGTTCCCTAACCCTGGGGAGTGTCCAGCTTGGTGAGACCTCGAGGCTGTGTGCAAACCATCTTCTGTAGAACCATGTATGTTCTACTCCTCACATCTCTTCCAGACTGCAGTGGGGCTCTGAGGAGGGGGCCCTGGGCTGGAATCACGAGATTAGCCTAATCCTTGCCCGTGGACACCTGGATTTATGCTTCTCCCTGACTGCTCTGTGTGGCATGTCCTGTTTAGGAAATGCTACCCGTATGTGACGTCCCCGCACGCCTCCGTGATGGAGGGTGGTGTGTCCTGCCTCCCTCTCTCTGCAGGGAGGCCAGTAGGGCCAGCCGCTACAGCTCATATAGCCCTGCACTCATCTTCTGCTGTTGGGAAAAGCTAAGCAACGTGTGCTGCCAAGACTTGGCAACTCGCTCTGTGGGTGCCCAGCAGAGAAGCTTGGTGAGCTCCCTGTAATCCCTCTCTTCCTGCCACAGTGAAATGGCAGCTGGCGTGGGACTCTCCCACACTGCGTTCCTCCTGGTTCTCGGCTCCCCCCTTATTTATAGCTGTCCGGGTCTGGCAATGCAGGAGGGGTTGCCTACCTGCTTAGGGGAGGGCTCCCACAAAGCTTGGACAGAAAAGTGCCGCTCTCCCCACTTCCGCCACCCCAAGTCAGGCACCCAAACACTCCCTGCCACAGTTACTAGCCACCCACACACCCTTGGTCCCTGGCATTGAATCCAAGGTTGGCACACTCTAGAGATTCTCAGACTGGCCAGAATGCATTCCTGTTCCACTGAGGCCTTCTCTTTCCTCAGCGGAGCTGGGAGGAAGGGAGATGGGGAGAAGAGAATGCTCCAGTGTCTCAGAAGGGGTGGGGCCTCCCCGAGGGCAGTAGGGACTGTACCCAGGACCTGTGGGAAAGGGGTGCATACCCCGATGGCAATCTCCCCAGATACCCACTGTCAGCTTGGACCTGATCTATCAGGTGCTGGGAGTCTCCCAGTACATCTCTAGGTCCCCCAAGACACTTGCATCTGTTCCCCGAGAGGCAACAAAGTGTGAAATTGGTGAGCTCAGTAAAATTAATCTCTGAGAGTCTCAGGAATTCTCCAGGCCGGGAGGCAACCCAAACGTCATTGCCCAAGACCGGTGAGGTGAGCTCTGGCCATCGGTCTGTCTGTCTGGATTTACCTGTCCACTGCTTGCTCATCACAGCCTTCTGGTGAACAAGCACATCTTAGTGATCCCCAACAGCTCAGTCATTTTCCCACAGCCCCGGATTCCCTATAGCCAACCGCAGGCCCAGCTAGAGATTCTTGAGTCTGGGCTGGGTCCTCATTCTTTTACTCTTGCGAATGTAGCCCCTCAGCCCAGAGGCTTTCAGTCCATCCCTGACTTCCAGCCCCAGGCCAGGGGTGCCCCCCACCCTACCCCAGTTTTTGACGGCCCGTGCTGTGCTGACTCAGAGTCCTGCTTCTATTTGGAGGAGGCCAAGAGGTGATCCCACTCAGGTCTGCAGCCGAAAGGAGGGGTTTACGACAGACACTTGCTAAGCCTAAGCAGATGCCCTCTCTTCCATGCGGTGCCACAGCCCCCTGGACAAGCACAGCGGAGGGGGCTTGCAGGGGTCATCTCTAAAGGGACGGACAGCTATGCCAGCTGCCTGCACCCCCCCACCTCCAAATCTGCTCCGCATGGCCTATCTGGCAGAACAATCCATAGACGTGATTTTCCATTTTCCATTCCCCCGGCCCTCAAGGAAACTTTGGGCTGGCGCTTAGAGAAACCACAGCAGTCCCCGTTGCTTGCAACGGGGCGGTTCGCCGTTATAACTGAGGCCGGCAGATTCTCAACATGTTCCTGATGAGATTAGACGCTCCTGCAGGTATGTGTTTGTGGCAGCCTTCAGCCTGTATCAACAGATACGATGACTCATTTCTTCCCTAGTGGAATAACTGAGGGCTTGCTGGAACACATCTGGGGGGCCGGGAGGGGGGGAGGGGGATGGGCAGAGCAGCTCCCTCTGAAGAGAGACGTGACTGCCAGGTTGAGTCTAAGGATCTTTTATGAGGGATTGCATGGGCTCCTTGGGTTTGCTAAGCCCTCACGAGTCCTGTCCAGGCCCAAGAGCAAGGGGAAAGGTCAAAGCCACAGAAAATCCTGAATCAGGAGGATATGTGGAGCGAGAGGCCTGCCCCTGCAGGCGCAAAGTGGTCTAGACCAGGGGCTGAGAACGCCCCACATTCTCTGTTTCTGGAGCCTGGGGCTTGGGGAGCCTTTCTGGTGCAAACCTTACCCCAGAATCTGCCCAGTGGGCTCTGGGATGCTAACTTGGCCTCCCCTAAGAAAGCGAATTGGGCGGCAAAGGACAGAAGTCTATATTCCCCTCTAGCACATAGCTGAGCTGTGGGGTCACAGCTGCCTTTCCAAGTGCCAAGATCCCTGCAGCAACCTCCTGCTTAAAAGAGTAAAAAGAGCGGATTCTTGCCAGTGGGAGACTCACTTTGCCCCCAGTTCATGGACAGTGTACACCGTGCTGTGATGGTTGACAACACCCATGGTCCTGTAAGGATCCCTTAGGGTATCGGCCAAATGCCCCTTTACTTTCTGGTGCCCTTCTTGGGTGCTCACAGCCCTGGGCCCCCATGGTGAAGAGAGACTGGCTGGCAGCATCGCCAACTTTCTGCCAAGACATCAGCGCTGCAAGGCAAGGTTATTCCTAACCGAGAACAGCCTGCCAGGAAGCAAGCGTTCGCACCCCACACCACTGTGCAGGTGTGACGGTGAGCTCACAGCTGCCCCCCAGGCATGCCCAGCCCACTTCATCATTCATAGCTCGGCAGCTCTCCCGCCCAGCCCAGTCCTAGAGAATAAAAAGGGGGGATTGAGATTCCTGGGTAACAGAGCCGCCTTCCGCGTCCTGCTGAGCTCTGTTCTCGCCAGCGCTTCCTGACCCCTAGCGCCCAGTACTCTTGCTCCACCAGGAACAAGGCATCATGTCTCGCCAGTCGAGTGTATCCTTCCGGAGTGGGGGCGGCCGTAGCTTCAGCGCTGCCTCTGCCATCACCCCGTCTGTCTCCCGCACCAGTTTCACCTCTGTGTCCCGGTCCGGGGGTGGCGGTGGCGGCTTTGGCAGGGTCAGCCTAGGAGGTGCTTGTGGAGCAGGTGGCTATGGAAGCCGGAGCCTCTACAACCTGGGAGGCTCTAAGAGGATCTCCATCAGCACTAGTGGTGGCAGCTTCAGGAACCGATTCGGTGCAGGTGCTGGAGGCGGCTATGGCTTCGGAGGTGGAGCCGGGAGTGGATTTGGTTTTGGTGGTGGAGCCAGTGGAGGCTTTGGGCTTGGTGGTGGCGCCGGCTTTGGAGGTGGCTTTGGAGGTGGCTTTGGTGGCCCCGGCTTCCCTGTGTGTCCCCCTGGAGGCATCCAAGAGGTCACCGTCAACCAGAGCCTCCTGACTCCCCTCAACCTGCAAATCGATCCCACCATCCAGCGGGTGAGGACTGAGGAGCGAGAACAGATCAAGACCCTCAACAACAAGTTCGCCTCCTTCATCGACAAGGTGAGCCGGGATCCTTTTTGACAAAAACAATATGAGTGTATATATAAATGCCAAATAAAGAGGGAAGAAGGGAGATTTTTCTGACTTTGTGAAATACCTTCATAGTTGGCTGTTAAGATGTTTTCTGTGTGCTGGATTTGTGGTCCATTTTCTTAGACTGGCAGCTTAGAAGAGAGGGTCTTCTAAGGAAGAAGAGAGGAATAGAGGGTCTTCTATTCCTTCCTCTTCAGAGATTACCCCATAAGGGCTCCTTGATTACTGTGGGACAAAGAGATGGATTCTTTGCCTCATATAACAGGGCTAATTGAATAGAAAGGTAGATGAGTTCATCAGGCAGTAGTCTTGTTACCTTCATAGCCACCATTGCACAGGCCATGCACCACCCAGCTGTGTCCACAGTGCATGCTGTGTGTCCTGTCTCCCACTGAACAGTAAGGTCAAGCACCTCACTCTTGACCTCCCCTCCTGGGGCCCAGGGCCAGGCACAGCGCATGGTGAGGTGTGGGGGGCCAGCATGAAATGGGATGAAAACTGGTGAACTGATAATTAAGACATGAAATTAAAGTTTCTCCACATTCAAACTCTGCCCTCTCCAGGTGCGGTTCCTGGAGCAGCAGAACAAGGTCCTGGACACCAAGTGGACTCTGCTCCAGGAGCAGGGCACCAAGACCGTGAGGCAGAACCTAGAGCCCTTGTTTGAGCAGTACATCAACAACCTCAGGAGACAGCTGGACAGCATCTTGGGGGAGAGGGGCCGCCTGGACTCAGAGCTGAGGAACATGCAGGACCTGGTGGAGGACTTCAAGAACAAGTGGGTTGTAGGGAGCGGAGATGGGGCGGATGGTGTCTTTTTGACACCAGATGTACCTCATAACCAGACTGTCTGCCGCTTATGCCTTTCCCACGGGCTAGACACATATACCTTTCCATGGACACCTGAAGTACTGGGGGGAAAAAATACAGTCCATGTTTAGAAAGGACCAGGCCCAAGTTCAGTCCATTGGTAAGGCACTTAGCTATCAGCCAAAGCAGCAAGCTCAGTGCCCTTGGTACCACCTGGTGAAATAGCCATCATGTAATCCTTGCTCTTTGGGGCTTTTCTCCCCAGTATACTGGAAGGATACAACATGTGCTTTCTGATGGATTGCCCCCAAAGCAGGAACAGAGGACATAACCCAACTTAAGTGGCTCAAATAATTGCTTTAGTCCTTACGAACAAGCAGCTGGGTTGGTAGTTTTTGGTTTGTTTTTTCACAGGGTTGTGAAAGCTGGAAAAAAAAAGCACTAGGGAAATTGACTAGATGTGGAGTTGGGGAGAAACAGCACAGCTTCTTTACAAGAATATTCTTGAAACAACTAAATTATTGCAATAATGTAAAGATTATCTGGTAGGCGGTTACAGAAAAACCAATTTCCTTATGAATGAGGACCGGACCCAGGGGTTCACACTCCCTCCCTCTCTGTGTATATGATGCGAAAAAAGCCTTTCTAGAGGGAAGGCAAGCTCAGAGTTGTCTCCATGCAATAAAGACCCCAGGCCTTACCTGTCCCTCATCTGCTGATCAGCACTTCCTATCCTTTTTACCACCAGGTATGAAGATGAAATCAACAAGCGTACCACTGCTGAGAATGAGTTTGTGATGCTGAAGAAGGTGCGTGGGTAGAAGACAGCCTATAGCCTATGGCTATGCTGTCTTAAGACATCGTTCATTTATGTCAGGGTAAAAATTGGGTACAGTGCCAACCATCCCTGTTTCTCTAGGATGTGGATGCTGCCTACATGAATAAGGTGGAGCTAGAGGCCAAGGTCGATGCCCTGATGGACGAGATCAACTTCACCAAGATGTTCTTTGAGGCGGTAAGAAATGCCCCCTATTTGGGACCCAGAGACATGGCCACTGGGACATCACCAGGAATTAGGGGCTCCAGGATTGACTTCAGTGGTTCCTAAGCTGTGGACACATCTCTGTCTCTCCTTCCCCCTTGGAACTATTCACACTTTGTTACTTATGAGGCCAACGCTTTAAAAAAAAGAAAGTCAAATTTAAAGCAAAAGACCTCTTCCACAGTCACTTTGTAGAGTGAGGTTTGGAGTGAGTTATCAGAGGTATTCTTTTCCTGGCTACCTCCCCTTTCTGGCTACCTCCTCTTTCTGGAGTGCCATGCCCTCTCTGTTTTCTCCCAGCATGCAGACCATGCAACTAGATTCTTTTAAAATAAGATATGACCCAAGAAGATGTGAGTCTGAGAAGTTACATGATAGAGATTTCTTGGAGGTTCAGAGTTGTTAGGGTTCTTTAAAAAGTAGACAGAGTAACGATTTGGATTGTTTATTAACTTATCTAAATTTTTGATGTAGGTGATTTATTTCTTTTCTCAAGTTGACATGCCACAATGAGTGGAAGATTTGAATGGACCTGATATTAACACTGACTTCAAATCTCCCCACAGGAATTGTCCCAGATGCAAACGCACGTCTCAGACACTTCTGTGGTCCTGTCCATGGACAACAACCGAAACCTGGACCTGGACAGCATCATCTCTGAGGTCAAAGCCCAGTATGAGGAGATTGCCAACCGCAGTCGGACAGAAGCTGAGTCCTGGTACCAGACCAAGGTGGGTGCTGTGGTGAATATATCCTGAATGAGGGGATGGTCACATATCTAGGAATCCAGGCCATTGACAAAATGCTAAGGATGGGGCTTCTGAAACCTGCTGAGACCTCTTTCAATGACTTATGGGAACAATCATGCATTCATTTGCCATATAAATTCAAAAACCTTAAGGAGATTCTCATTCTGAATCCCACACCTCTGTCTCTATGAAAGCTAAGGCACTAAAGGGAAAATTATCTAAGACCAGGTCCACCTGGACAAAGCTGAAACCAGCCCCAGGCCAAGATAACTACACTACTTGCCACCTCTTGGTAGCTTCTACCTGTGAGCTTTGGGAAAGTGTTTCCACCCTCATATGATTGGGATATTTCCTCTTTTCTGGTGGCATCAGTACGAAGAGCTGCAGCAGACAGCAGGCAGGCACGGTGATGATCTCCGCAACACCAAGCAAGAGATCTCTGAGATGAACCGGATGATCCAGAGGCTGAGAGCTGAGATTGACAATGTCAAGAAGCAGGTAGGGAGAGGTTGGGAGACCTCTGTTTTGTTTGGTTTAGTTTTGCTTTTTATAAACACACACAAACACATATGCACACAGAGCTGGAATAAGTACCAGCATTTCAATGTTCCACCATCCACAATGACCAGGACAAATGTATTGGCTTCTCCCTGGAATCTCAGAGTGAGATACCTCAGGCCTAGCTCAACTACTAAAGGGTCCCCACTCTCTTCTTTCCCTCTGTAGTGTGCCAACCTGCAGAATGCCATTGCTGATGCTGAGCAGCGTGGGGAGATGGCCCTCAAGGACGCCAAGCACAAACTGGCCGAGCTGGAGGATGCCCTGCAGAAGGCCAAGCAGGACATGGCCCGGCTGCTCAGAGAGTACCAGGAGCTGATGAACACCAAGCTGGCCCTGGATGTGGAGATCGCCACCTACAGGAAGCTGCTGGAGGGCGAGGAGTGCAGGTGGGCAACACACGGCTCACTTCACAACCCCAGGATGGCCTCACATTTGATAACATGGAGCTTCTTCTCCACTACAGGGTGTAATACACACACATGAATGACCACTGTCTTGTGCATGATAATTATTCTTCACTAACCTAGTTTCAATATGACAGCTAGGGATACAGCTGACCTACCCAATGTGGCCCCACCTCATTTTTCTGACCCTGTTCCCAGCATCAGATCCCTCTCCTTCAAACAGCGAAGCAACTCAACAGATGTCTTCCCCATTCTTCAAGTACCCTTTTCTTTAGGAAGCCTTTCATGATTACTCCATCTGACCTGAATTCACTTGCCTTTGGATTCTCAAACTACTCTCTTTTCTGCAATCTCTGACACTGCTCACTGCATCCTTCCTGTTAGAAGTATTTCTGTCCATGCCAAGTCCCCCAGAGGATGTCAACTCCTACCAGGCCAAAACTGCTTCATATGTATTCATATTTCCCACAGCCTCTTACTCATACTTTCCGTATAATGGGTGGAGGAGAATGTAAATTACAATCTTCTTCCCATAACCTGATTTTAGGTCAACTCCTCTTCATTGGGAAGTCACTCTAAAGGGCTATCTCTTTCTCTAATTTAAGCAGCTTTTGGGCATGCAGTCTTCTTGTTTGTAGAACAAGCTCTAAACATGATTATGGGAATTATCCACATGGGCCAGTACTGGCCTTTGGGGAGTTTTTAACTCTGACTTTAATTTTTCTCCTTTTAGACTGAGTGGAGAAGGAGTTGGACCAGTCAACATCTGTAAGTACAGTTGAACAAACATTAACAATGATGATAATGTGGGATATTTGGAGCCAGCTCAGAATCCTGCTATTTCTAGATACCAGGACCTCCCATCCCAATATATGGTTTATTTAATACACTTAGTGGGAAGCAGGTGGTAGAGGGGAAAGAACACAGACAAAGACACGAACCAATATGGTTCATGTCTTGTTTCTTTTTTTTTTTTTTATTAACTTTATAGTTTATTGTCAGGTTGGTTTCCATATAACACCCAGTGCTCTTCCCCACAAGTGACCTCCACCATGACCATCACCCCCTTCCCTTTCCCCCTCCCCCTTCCGCCCTCAGTTTGTTTTCATGTCTTGTTTCTTAAAGGGTAGGCCCTATATCCTATACATCTTGTAAGCTTTCCCCCTCGTTGTCCTTACCTGCTGAGGACTTAGCTCCATCCCTTGTCTTCTATGCTCAACAACTTTCTGTTAGGGACTTTAACTAAAAAGTTTAGTTCTGAGCCTCATTTGCTACTTTGTGAAAGGGGCCAGGTACATTGCTAACACTAGCAGGATCAAATAACTTGGACGTGTAGGATCAATCTAGTGGGCTGGTCTCACCAAATTCTCCTCCCTTTCTCTGCAGCTGTCATCACAAACAGCGTGTCCTCTGCCTACGGAGGTGGCAGTGGCTTTGGCGGTGGCCTCGGTGGAGGTCTTGGCGGTGGCCTCGGTGGAGGTCTTGGCGGTGGTCTTGGAGGAGGTGGCAGCGGAAGCTACTACTCCAGCAGCAGTGGAGGAGTCGGCCTGGGTGGTGGGCTCAGTGTGGGGAGCTCTGGCTTCAGTGCAGGCAGTGGTCGAAGCCTGGGGGTGGGCTTTGGCAGTGGCGGGGGCAGCAGCTCCAGTGTCAAGTTTGTCTCCACCACCTCCTCTTCTCGGAAAAGCTTCAAGAGCTAAAAGCCTGCTGAAAGTCACTGCCTCCCAAGTGCAGCCACCAGACCCATGGTGACTGCCTCTTCCAGGTGGTTGCCCAACCCAAATTTTCTTTTTCTGGAGCGTAATCTAGACAAGAATATTGCAGAACTGCATTCTTTGGTTCCTGGAAGGGTCCAATCCCCAGTCTCTAGTCTCCCATGTCATGATTCTACATTCTACTTCAAATCAGCCTCTAGGTCTCTATAGCATGGTCCTTGATGTGAGAAGAATCCAAAGTTTTCTGGTATCTAAATCTTCAGATCAGGGTCCCCATCCTAATCCCAAATTTTGTTCTTGTTCTGACTACCTCCAGAGTGTGTTCAATAAAATGCTTTTATAATATAAGCTCTTGTGCAGAATTGTTTTTTCAAGATGTTCAACCAACCTAGAGACCCCATAAGGGTCAATCTGTCCAGATGTGATTGGTTCCTCTGATGATTCATGGGGAGAATGGAATGACCTTGAAGGCAAAGTGGCCATCATGAGTGGTTCAGAGACTGCAAGAGGCACAAGAAGAGGTTGCTAAAGCCTCTAGAATGAAGGAATCTCTGAAAGGCATGAATGGTAAAGTCCATTGTATTGCAATTTGGACAGATTTTAGAGTCTTTTTTTGGAAAGTGGCCCCATTCAGGGTGGGCTGATTTGCAAGTAATAGCAGAAATGCGCGTAATAAGATTAGTAAATAAGGAATATGTTGCCTTGAACTAAAAAAAAAAAAAAGCCTATAAGACATTAGGCCTGTTCTAGTATTGTGGGTGCTGAAAGGGTCAATAGTCGTCTCTTGACAGTGTCCAGATGGCCTTTGGATTACCAGATAATTTGAAGTATTTAACTGGGATGGGCAGGAACTTGCACTATGTGTGGAACAATGTCTCAATCCTCTGTTTTTTGTGAGCTGCTTTGTATTTGCATGTCCTGAATGCGTGTGTCCAGTGATGTCTTCAGAGGAGGATTCATCAGTGTAATACCATACTTGTACTTCTGGAGAAAGTCAGATGCATTTAAGATCTTGCCTGCAAAGATTGCATGAAATGGCAAGGCTATGGAGGCATTCCCTGGGCATCTGAGTTAAAGATGTTGTTGTCCCCCTTCGGGGTGAAGACAAACTATGAATGAAAGGCTGTGGAATGGGTATTGAACAGAATATTGTTAGCCAAATCCATGAAAGCAAAGTCTTTACTGGTTGCTGATTGGGTAGAGTCAGCAATTCCATTAATATTGGGCAGGGGGCCTTAATGGGTGTGGCCATGACATTAAGGTTGTGGTAATCCACTATGGGGTAGCTTTATTCTTTTCAACTTTAAAACCAAGCCAAATTGGGTTGTTTGGATAAACAGTAAGCATAATCCTCCTTCTCTAAATAGATCCCATATGATGGGTTTCACTCTTCGAAGGACCTGTTTTAATTTACATTGGAGCATATAAGGGAAGGTCTATGGAGCCCCATTTTGTCAAGCCAATGTGTAAGTGTCAAGGGCTTAATTTAATTTTAGTCTGTTTGAGTGTGCATGACCACTGTGAGATGTTTTAGGGGAGCATGGATGAAATTTAGGCAAGTCAGTAGGTCTGATTAATTAAAGTGAGGCATGTCTGTCTGTTCTCTATTTTGGGTTCAATAACTCTCCCATGATTACAGGGGTACCTTGTTTAAATTTAGTGAGACCCAAGTATAAGTGTAATTTGACTTCCAGTAATGGATTAAGGCCATGAATATTTGCCAATTGGTATATTTCAGATGTTAAAGTTAATTCAGAACCTATATGCTAGAGGTACAAAGCCAATCCATGCCTTTTTAAAAAATCTTTTTGATGCATAAATTCTCTTAGTAAGTTCTGAATTTCCAATTGCATCAGATGTGTTTCAGTTCTTTGTTTCTTCCCTGTTTCCAGATTTTCTTTCATTCCATTCTTTCTTTTATCTTCTACTTCTTTTCCTTCTCCTTCTTCTCCCCTTCCTTCTTTCCTTCCTTCCTTCCTTCCTTCTTTCCTTCCTTCCTTCCTTCCTTCTTTCCTTCCTTCCTTCCTTCCTTCCTTCCCTCCTTTCCTCCTTCCTTTCCTTTCTCCCGCCCACTCTCTCTCTCTTTCTCTTCACTGTGTTTATTTGATATACCTGGGGGAGAGGGATTTTTTCTCTACCTTGCTCATGTCATAAATTTCTTCCTCCATAGAGCCTTCAGTTGGTATCATCAGGGTTTGGGCCTTCCCTCATAAAAATATTTGAATTACAGTTGTGTCACAGCTATAACATATGTGTACCCGTATATAGACCTAAGGATGAGGATCTTTTTTGGCAATAAAGGCATGGGAAACAGCAGCAGTGTCAAAGGCATTTTGCAAGGTCCTAGTAAACCATCTGCCTTTCAAAGTCTGGCCTCAGTATGCCACACAGTAACTGCTCTTTCTCCACATGAGTGATCACCTGATGGGACCATATACTACACAGGTTGTTGATCTTTCCCTTGAGCACTTCACAGAATGGAGACTAACACCTGCTTGAGACACACACTAATGATCACAGGGTAAGAGTCACCCCCTTAATCTTAGTGTCAGTCATTGTTTATGGGAGAATTGAGAACACAATTCAATATGAGACACACAGATAGGTCTTGGCTGAGTGCATGACCTAATTCCATTTCAAGGAGGCCCCTAGTCCCATACTCCTATCTTTACATGACAATTATTGAAAGTTCTGCATAGGTCAGTTAAGTCTATAACAGATGCCTAGAACTCAGTAAATATAACATAAAGCAGTACAGCTCAAAGTGCAAGTTTGAAGACAAGCAGAAACACAACTCAAAGAGCCAGTAAATAAAACACAGTAGCTCAAACTGCATGCTCGCAAGTAGATGGCAGAGCTATACTGCAAGGCAAAGCAAGAAAAGAAGGACCTCAGTGGTAACAGTCATCATCTAGACATCCTTCTCATAGTACCAATTATTGTAGCCACCCTACAAAGGCAGGATGTATCTCCACTCAAAATTTGATTCAACTATTGATACTGATATTAACACGTATACACACCAAGATGGTATGAAAATCTATTACTCACATAATAAGGCTTTCAGGGGGAGAGAAGAGAAGGCTTTCTAAGCTTGTTCAAATACGATTTGAAAGAGTAAGGAATAGAGATGGTGGCTAAGCATGAGGCCAGGCTGAGGATTCCCACACATGGTTTGAAGTTCTCACTAGTCACAAAAGAGAGAAGGAATATCCACACTTCTTCCTTATCGGTTTTCTCAGATGTGGGAAAAGGGGAAGAGGGATGTATAGGGCTTAGAAGCTGTCAAATGTCATTATAGTAAGGGTGGTTCAACGTTAAAAAAAAAAAAGCACACCACAATTATATAATGTACAACATTAACATTAACAGAATAAAAGGAGAGAAATCAAATGGCCTCCTCTGCTCCACCAACATACACAAAACAGACAGCAAATATTATTTCATACTAAATGATCAAAGTGTTCTCATTGAGACCAGGAAGGAAGCCAGGATAACTATGATCACCACAAATATTCACCATTAAACTGGCAATCATAGCCAGTGCAACAAGGCAAGACAAGGAAATAAACATCTTAAGGATTAGAGTGGAAAAAAAAAACCCACTGCAGTTATTCACATATGACATGAAAATCAAAAGATTCTTCAAACTATTAGAATTAATAAGTGAATTTATCAAGATTACTAGAAAATTAATATAAAAATCAATTGTATTTCTATATACTAGCAAGAAACAATTAGAAAATAAAATTTTAAAAAATACTATTTTTGGTATCATCAAAAATATCTGCTACCTAACAATAAAGATATGCAAAATTTATACACAGAAAACTACAAAATATTATTGAAAAAGATTAAAAACTAATAAAGAGAGGTATATATGATCTCTATGGATTGGAAAACTTAATATTGTAAATATGTCAATCTACCCTACCTTAACTATGGATTCAAAATCAACAATAGTAAAATTATGGAGAGAGCCCAATGTCCATCAATTGATGAATGGATTAAGAAGATGTAATATATATATACCATATATATATACTCCATATATATATATATACTCCATATATATATATTCCAATGTGTATTCATTGCCAAGTAGTATTCCATTGTGTATTTGTGTATATATATATATAGTATGTATAGTATTCCATTGTGTATGTGTATAAATATATATATATACACACATACACAATGGAATACTACTCAGCAATGAAAAAGAATGAAATCTTGCCATTTGCAACAACGTGGGTAGAACTAGAGGGTATTATGATAAGTGAAATAAGTCAGTCAGAGACAGATATCTTATGATTTCACTCATATGTAGAATTTGAGAAACATAACAGATGAACAAATGGGAAAGGAAGGAAAAATAAGATAAAAACAGAGAGGGAGGCAAACCATAACAGACTCTTAAAAACAGAGAACAAATAGGGTTGCTGGAGGGGAGGTAGGTGGAGGGATGGGTTAAAGAGGCGATGGGCACTAAGGAGGGCATTTTTTGGGATGAGCGCTGGGTTTCGTATGTAAGAGATGAATCACTGGGTTCTATTCCTGAAGCCAAGACTACACTATATGTTAACTCACTTGAGTTTAAATAAAACAAACAAAAAACAAACTAATTTCAATGAAATTTCAGCTGGTATTTTGTGGAAATTGATAAACCTATTCTAAAATTTGTATGGAAATGAAAAAAAATCTAAAGTGAACAACTCAAGAGACTATAGATGCTGGCGAGGATGTGGAGAAACGGGTACCCTCCTACACTGTTGGTGGGAATGTAAACTGGTACAGCCATTCTGGAAAACAGTGTGGAGGTTCCTCAAAAAAC
>CM053571.1:59456699-59468381 GCA_028646485.1 Cryptoprocta ferox
CAATGTTCGTAGCGGCACTTTCAACAATAGCCAAATCATGGAAAGAGCCTAAATGTCCATCAACTGATGAATGGATTAGGAAGATGTGGTTCATCTATACAATGGAATACTACATGGCAATGAGAAAGAATGAAATCTGGCCATTCATAGCAAAGTGGATGGACCTCGAGGGTGTCATGCTAAGCGAAATAAGTCAGGCCGAGAAGGACAGATACCATATGTTTGCACTCATAGGTCTAACAGGAGAAACCCAACAGAGGACCATGGGGAGGGGAAGGAGGAAAAAGAGTTAGGGAGAGGGAGGGAGACAAAGCACGAAAGACTCTTGAATACTGAAAACAAACTGAGGGCAGAAGGAGGAGGGGGAAAGGGGAAGAGGGGTGATGGTCATGGTGGAAGACACTTGTGGGGAAGAACACTGGGTGTTATATGGAAACCAAGTTGACAATAAACTATAAAGTTAAAAAAAATCTAAAATAGTAAAAAAAATCTTGAAAAGGACCAAAGTTCATATAGTTCCAGGTATTGAGACTTATTATAAAAATAGACTAAGTAAGAGTGTATTGTTGGGAAAATGACTGGAAAATGGACCAGTGGAACAATATATAGAATCTAGAAGCAAACCACATAGAGAGTCACTTGATTTACAACAATGTTGCCATTGCAGTGCAATAGGGAAAGAATGGCTTTGCACAACAATGCTACAAGGTCAGTTGACTCTCCGTGTGGCAAAAAATGTATCATGAATCTTAATTCATATCATAAACAAAACTTGATGTTAGCTGTATTATATATATAGTCTTACATGTGAAAGAGAAGACGATTATTTATTTATTTATTTAAAATGTTAATTTATTTATTTTGAGAGAGAGAAAACACAAGCAGGGAGAGGGGCAGAGAGAGGGGGAATCTCAAGCAGACTCTGCGGTAGGGCTTGATCTCATGAACTGCAAGGTCATGACCTGAGCTGAAATCAAGACTCGGATGCTTAACCATCTCAGCCCAGGCATCCCTGTAATTCATTTAAAAGAAATAGAAATTTTCATGATGACCTGAGGATAAGTGAAATTTCTTAAACACCATATGAATTGCTTACCTTAGGAAAAGTATAAGCTTTTACTCATAAAACAACATAAAAAGAGCGAAACAGAAAGCCACAAACCAGGAAAAGATGTTAACATGTTATATATATATATACATATATATATATACATATATATAAGAAATTGCATTCAGAATGTACAAAGAACTACAAAAGACTATTCTTTTCAAGTGTACATGGGACATTCACAAAGATAAGCCATATTTGGAACCAGTTTCAAAAGATTGAAATTATATAGGCTATGTTCTCTAACTATGGTATACTAAATTAGAAATAAAAAACAATAAAAATATCTCAAAAATCCTAATTATTTGGGCACTAAACCAAATACTTGTGAATAACCAATGGTTTAAAGAAGGGTGGCTTAAAGGAAAGGGTCTGAATTTTTATATTGCCTACTGTCTGCCCCTTTATAAGAGAAGTCCAGAGCAGCAGCCCAACCACCAGTGAGCGCCCTTGTCTGTAGTTCCATATGAGGGCAGATCTACTTCATAGGTAAGGTTGTAAGATTTAGCAGACAAAAACACAAGATGCACAGTTCAACTTGAATTTCAGATAAATGACAAATAATAATTAGTATAAGTATGTTCCATGCAATATTTGGGACATACTTACACAAAATTTTTGTGTTGTTTACATGAAATTCAAATTTAACTGTATATCCTTTATTTTGTCTGGGTGGTCCACTCATAGGTGACTGGGATAGTAATGCTGCTCTGAGTATCAAGCCTGCTAGGATGTAGTTGGCCTCTATAGAACTCGGGACTCATCTGACCTTTATTCAAGAGTGTAAAGGAGGCCTCTAAGTAAGCTGCTAGCATGGAGTTTCTTGTGTGGGGAGCTAGAACTAGAGTCTGACCCTGGCTCTTTGGGAAGTTTCCTTGTCAGCTTTTGGGATTTTGCAGGAACTCTAGCATGACCGTTCCTAAGCTTTTCTTCCACAATGCCCTTGTCCTCAAACTCTAAAGTTGCATACTAGAATGGTGGGGAGGTCACTGATATTCAGAAGTCTCCCCTAGCTCCAAAACTTCAGCCTAGCAATCTGTTCAGCAGCCAGACCATTGCCCACCTGTGGACAGCCATGGAATAAGGCTAGACTGCAATTTGATTCATGACCCAGAGGGACGGGTCTCTGCCATGGCTTCAAATTAGCAAAATATTATTATAACAAAGTTGGTTATTGTTGTTCTTTGGAATTTTTTCTTGCATTTTATTATTTAGCATATACATATAAGCCATGATATGCATATTCTAGAATAAGCTTGTTTAAACATAGCCTAAAATGTAGAAAGCCAATTTTTATCTAAAAGTCAAATTTATAACCATGAAACTGATTCCTGGGAAGATTTGAATATAACTATTCTTGCTTGTTAAAATTTGCTTAGGGGAGACTGGGTGGCTCAGTTGGTTAAGCATCCGACTTCAGCTCAGGTCACGATCTCATGGTTCATGGGTTCGAGCCCCGCGTTGGGCTCTGTGCTGACAGCTAGCTCAGAGCCTGGAGCCTGTCTTCGGATTCTGTATCTTCTTCTCTCTCTGACCCTCCCCTGCTCATGCTGTCTCTCTCTGTCTCTCAAAAATAAATAAAAAACATAAAAAATATTTTTAAAAATTTGCTTAAGGGTTTATGCTGAAAATGCTGAAAATGGTTTTTAGATATCTTACCACAAAAGGAGAATGTTCCCTGGCCAGGGAACATGACATGTTCCCTGCTAATTTGAGTGTCATTTGTCAACATGCACCATCTTTCAATTTCATCTTTTAGTCAATAACACTGTAAAACAAAGTCTCTAACCAATACTGTTTTGAGGTTTAATTAATTATTTTTAAGCTAGTACTGGGTGGGAAAACCTGAAGTGTAACTAAATTATTGAAGGCCCAGGGTAGATAAATTTGAGAGTTAAAAAACCTCAAGGGAGTTCAGTCTTTACCTCTGAGTTTTATTAAGGGCAATGACTAGAAAATAGCATCAAATATGGTAGATATTAATATAACTATATCAATAATCACTTTAAAGGTCAATAATCTAAATACACCAATTAAAAGAGAGAGATTGTCAGAATGTATCAAAACTACAAGACCCAACTAATGATTGACTACAAGAAACTCACTTTAAATATAAGGACATATATAGAGTAACAGTAAAGAGATGGGGAAAGATATACCATGAATGAATCAAAAGAAAATTGGAGTATTTGTATTAATTTCAGAAAAAGCAGACTTCAGAGAGAGGAAAATAATTAGGGATAAAGAGGGGCATTACCTAATGATAAAAGGATAAATTCTCCAAGAAAATATAAAAATCCTTAATGTGAATACACCCAATAATAGAGCATCAAAATATATGAGGCAAAACTTGATAAATGGCAAGGAGAAAGAGATGACTCTACTATTATAGTTGGAGACTTCAACAACCCTTTACTATTAATTGACAGATCTAGTAGGCAGAAAATCAGTAAGGACATAAATGAACTCAACAGCGCCATCAATAATCTGGATATAATTGACATCTATCAAATATTTCATCCAATAACAGCAGAATACACATTCTTCTCAAGCTTACATGGAACATTCAGCAGGATAGAAATAATAGAAATCATACAGTCTATGCTCTCAAACCACAATGGAAGTAAATCAGAAATGAATGACAGAAAAATAACTAAAAATCCCCAACTATGAGGAAATTAAACAATACATTTCTAAATAACACATGAGTCAAAGAAGAAATATCAGGAGAAATTTTAAAATAATTTGAACTAAATGAAAATAAAAAGACAACTTATCAAAATTTGTGGGATGCTGCAAAAGCAGTGCTTAGAAAGAAATTTATAGAACTGGAATACATTAGAAAAGAAGAACCATCTAAAATCAATAATCTAAGCTTCTACCTTTGGAAAGTAGAAAAAGAAAAGCGAATTAATTCCAAAGTAAGTGGAAGAAAATAAACAATTAAAACTAGAGCAGAAATAAATAAAATAAAAGCAACAAATTAATAGAAAAAACTCAATGAAACCAAAATCTGTTTCTTTGAAAAGACCATAAAATTAATATGCCTCCAGCTAGGCTAAGGAAAAAAAAAGACAGAGAAAAGACACAAGTTACTAATATAAGAAATGAATGAGCAGACATCACTATGGAACCCATGGACATTAAAAAGATAATAAAAGAATACTACGAGCAACCCTATGTCCACCAATTTGATAACCTAGATGAAATGGACAAATTTCTTGAAAGACACAATCTGCCAAAATTCACATAAGAAGAAATAGACAATCTCAATAAGCCTCTACCTATTAAAGAAACTGAATCAATAATTCATAATCTTCCAAAATAAAAACATCAGGCCCAGATGGGTTCACTAGTGAAGTCTATGAAACGTTTAAGGAAGAAATGATACCAATTTTTCACCATGTCTTCCAGTAGAAAAAAGCAGAAAGAATACTTCCTAACTCATTCTATGAGGCAGTATTGCCTTAATATCAAAACCAGACAAAGACATTACAAAAAGGGAAAACTATAAATGAAAATTTCTCATAAACAGAATTCAAAAATCCTCAGCAAAATATTAACAAATTGAATCATAACAAAAAGAATTATAGACCATAACCAAGTGGGACTTATTCTAGGTATGTAAGGCTGGATCAATATCCAAAAATCAATGACTGTAATCCATCACATCAACAGGCTATAGAAGAAAATCACATGATAATATTAGTAGATGCAACAAAAGCATCTATGATTTATGATAAAAACTCTCAGCAAGCTAGAA
The DNA here is from genome assembly GCA_028646485.1 of Cryptoprocta ferox. Lineage (NCBI taxonomy): Eukaryota > Metazoa > Chordata > Mammalia > Carnivora > Eupleridae > Cryptoprocta > Cryptoprocta ferox. The sequence continues at coordinate 59,461,571 of CM053571.1, forward strand.
ATAGAGAGTAACTTCCTCAACTTGATAAAGAACATCTACAAAAAATCTACAGCTAACATCACAGTTAATGGTGAGAAACTGGAATCTTTTCCACTAAGATCGGGAACAAGGCAAGGATGTCCCTTCTCACCACTCCTTTTCAGTATTGCACTGGAGTTCCTAACTAATGCAATAAGACAAGAAAAGGAAATAAAAGGTATACAGACTAGGAAGAAATGAAACTATCTTTGTTCACAGAAGACTTAATTGTCTATTTAGAAAATCCAAATGAACTGACAAAAAAAATAATCCTGGAATTAATAAGTGATTATAGAAAGGTTGCAGGATATTCAGTTAATATATAAAAGTCAATTTCTGTGCTATATACCATCAATGAATAATTGAAATTTGAAATTAAAAACCCAACTCCATTTACATTAGCACCCCCAAAACTGAACTACTTAGGCACAAACCTAACAAAATGTGTACAAGATCTATATGAGGAAAACTACAAAATTCTAATGAATAAAATCAAAGAAATAAATAAATGAAGAGACATTCCATGTTCATGAATAGAAAGACTCAAAATTGTCAAGGTGTCAGTTCTTCCCAACTTAATCTATAGATTCAATGCAATCTCAATCAAAATCACAGCAAGTTATTTTTGGATATTGACAAACTGATTCTAAAGTTTACACGGAGAGGCAGAAGAACCAGAGTTGTCAACATAATACTGAAGGAGAAAAACAAAGTTGGAGGACTGACATTATCCAACTTTAAGACTTACTATAAAGCTATGGTAATCAAGACCGTGTGTTATCGGTGAAAGAATAGATAAATAGGTCAATAGAATAGAACAGAGAGCCCAGAAGTATACGTATACAAATAAGTATGCTTTGTCTTTGACAAAGCAACAAAAGCAATACAAAGGAGAGTCAGTCTTTTCAACAAATGGTAGTGAAACAACAGGACATCCACAAGCAAAAAGTGAATCTTAACCAACTGAGCCACGCAGGCGTCCCTGCAAAAAGTGAATCTAAACATAAACCTTATATTTTTCACAAAAATTACCTCAAAATGCATCATAAACTTAAATGTAAAATGCAAAACTATAAAACCCTAAAAGATAACATAGGAGAAAATCTGGATGACCTTTGGTTTGGCAGTGACTTTTTTGATACAACATCAAAAGCATAATTCATGAAAGAAAGAATTGATCAATTGAACTTCATTAAAATTAAAAACTTCTGCTGTGCAAAGACACTGTCCAAGAGAATGAGAAGTCAAGCCACAGACTGAAAAAATGTTTGCAAAAGACATATCCAATAAAAAAACGACTGTTGCCAGAGATATAAAGAGCTCTTAAAACCCAGCAATAAGAAAACTAACAACCCAATTAGAAAATAGATCAAAGATCTTAACAGACAGCTCACCAAAGAAGATACACAGATGGTGTAAGCATATGAAAAGTTTCCCATATCATATGTCATTAAGGAAATGCAAGTTAAAACAATGAGATACCACTATGCACCTTTTAGAATAGTGAAAATCCAAAATTCTGACAACATCAAATGCTGAGGAGGATGTAGAACAATAAGAATTCCATTCATTGTCAAGGGGAATACAAAAAGGTCCAGACATGTTGGAGACAGTTTGGCAGTTTCTTACAAAACTAAACATACTCTTACCATATTATCCAACAATCACCGTCTTCAGTATTTACCCAAATGAGCTGAAGAATTATGTCCATACAAAAACCTGCATTTAATGTTTATAGCGGCATAGATTCATCAGCTGTAACAAATGTAGCCCTCTGGTGAAGGATGTTGAATAGTGAGGCAGGCTGTCTGTGAAGGGTCAGGGAATACATATATGGGAACTCTCTGTATTTTCTGCTCAATTTTGCTGTGAACCTAAAACTGCTCTAAAAATTTTTAAGTCTATTTTTAAGAATGGTACATTCACTAAAGTATGCTTACTGTTTGGGGTAAGGAGTGGGGAGGGGAGTACATGTGAGATGTGCCTGGCTGGGCTGGCCATACATTTCCTATTGATGCAGCAATTCTATTTCTAGCCGTTTATTTATGTAAAATGAAAACATATGTCCACACAAAACCTCATGAGTATGTTCCTAACTGTTTTATAGATGGTAATAAACTGGAAATATTTTAGGAAACTATCAGTCAGAATGGTTAAAGAAACTGTGGTATATTCATACAATGGCACATCACTCAGCAATAAAAAAGAATGAACTATTAACTAGCGATGAACTATCACAACAATCTGGAAGAATCTCAAAAACATTTTGCTGATTAAAAAATCCAGACACACACATATAATGATATATAAATATATAAAATAATAACAAAGAAATATATGTATTTTTAAAGTATATACTGTATGATTCCATTTATATAAAGTTCTAAAATAAACACATTAATCCAAGGTGGAAAAATCCAAAAACAGTGATTGCTTGGGACAGCGGGATTATAGGAAAAGGACAAAAGGGTCCTAGAATAACAGAAATGTTCTCTATCTTGATATTGTGTGGATTATGGAAGCGCATGAATTTGTCAAATTTGACTGAACTCCACACTTAAGATGGGTGCATTTCACTGTATGTAAATTATGCCTCAGTTAATTTAAAAACATTTTAAGAGAAAGTTCACCCTTCAAGATTTCTATAGAGAGATGGGAGAGAAAGAAGGGAATTAGGAATGGAATCTAGATTACCCAATCAACAGTTTCTGCCACAGGGTCCAAGCATTCCTAGCCATATTGAATGTTCTTCTTTGCCTATTTGGAAAAATCCAGGCTGTTTCCTGGAAGCAGCTGAAGAAAGGGCAGAGGAAAATGGGAAGGAAGTTAAATTTATCAGATTCCCTTGAGGCCTCCTTTGCCTCAAAATTCCATGGACTTGTGCCAGAATATTGATGATCTGTCACTAATCCCTAGGTCTAAAGTGAGATTACAAAGGATTAACAGACAAAGTTGCCACTAAATGCCAAGAAATCTCCAAGGAGAACTTTTGAGGCATGTTTGCCTCTAGGATATTCACACTAAGAGTCAGATGATTTTGAGAGGAGTTTTTGTGTAAGAATTACTCCAAATTGGGGATGAATTAATTATCCAACATATTCATCATTAACTAGACATTCCCCCTTCACTGCTTTATGATCCGGTCCCTGTGTTCTCTGTAAAAATGTGTGTATAAAAATTGAGAAATACAAGGGAAGTCCTATAGTTTCATGCATACTATATGTTCACAACAGCCTAGTTACTAAGTAATACAATTTTGAAAGTCTCAGTACTATCTGAACCTCTCTGTATATATAGAAGGCTGCACTTTCTACTCCAACTTTGGTACTACTGTCTGCAATCTTTACTCATGTGGCTGCATATGTTTTTTTCAGTGGGTGCTCTGTAGGGATGGGACTGGAATCTGTGGGATTCCCTCTGAACAGCATCATCCTACACTGGGGCTTGTAAGATTAGGCACTTAGTCTTTAATTTTTGATGGATTACAATGGCAGTCTCATCTGCCCACTCTCTACGCAGGGAGTCAGAAAGACAAGGCAAATCCTCTGGAGGCAGACTTTGCATGGGCTCAGTCTTTAGGGCTTCCCTCCTGCTTTCCTCCATGCTGGGAAAAATGCAAGTAGTACAAGTTAACCCCTGGACCTTAGAACAAAGGCCTTCTTCATTCCATGGCGATCAGACAACACCATGGAATGGAGGCTGTCCTGGCAGAAAGAAGAGGCTGGGTTCAGCAGCCTGCTGGGGAGGAGGCTGGCTGTCATCGGCGTTACTCATGTTGCTTGCTTTAGTTTCTCTCACACAGTTGCATGAACTATCACCCTTTGTTTGAATCTTGTTATGAAGATCTGACCTTCTCTACCCTGCTTCTCTGGGAAAATATAACTCCCCTGAGATCCACCATGGGACATGATTCAGGAACACTGGGGAGATTTCATTGAAGAAATCCATTCTGTAACCATCCAGTGGGTCCCCATTGCCTTTGAGCACAGCCCTCTCCTGAGAGTGGAAGCAAGAGGAGAGGGCAAAGGACAGGACTCTAGAGGAGAAAAAAGTACAGCTTAGCCCAGTATGGCAGTCTAAAAGTGGGTTCCAGAACTAAGGATACCTCCCTGCAGCCAAAGATATAGAGAATCCAGGGCAAATGAATCAAGTACAAACTTGACCTTTTGAAGGTGATTGGATGGGGAAAGAGTGAAATCAGAAATGGACTTACCATGGGGTCCCTCCTCTCTAACTCTAACTTCACTGTCGTTGGAACCTGTGGCAGCTCTCATGAATATTTCTCTAGCTGATGTCACTCATGGTCAGGGTCACCAGAACTGGTTCCCAGGGCTTCATTTCCTGGCAGGTAGTGATGAGAATTTTGGGGAAAAATTATGTATATATATTAGAGAGAATATATAATATATAATATAATATAATATAACATAATATAATACAGAATGTCTTATCAATCTATTAATAGGTTAATACTTGTGTTGGGAAATGAAGCAAACATAGTACTTTATATTGCTGGTGCTATCTGGTGCACATGGCCATCTGGGAAGTCAATAATATGTTCAAGTTAAACCATCCTCTGACAGGCTAAATGCTTGAATGTGAGGTTCTTGCTGCAATTGAATTATACACTGTATTCAGGGATGAGTCTGTTCCAAACCTGGAAAAGATATATAATGAGTACTAAAGGAGTCACTGATCTGGTCACCTGTGCTGGCTGATAGCAGCCTGTCCCTGTGTGTACAGCCCTGAGCATAGAAGAGGACTCAACAGAGGGTGGCTCAGGGAAGACTGACTACAGGACAGAGAAGGCAGCCTGCTGGGCTCCCACCAAAGACCCAAATCCTCCTTCTCTCTGGCCACAGTTTCCTTCCAGTCACTTGGGCAAGGAGCTGCTTCCGCCCTGGAGAAGAGCTTTCCCTTGTCCTGCTGCTCAGAGCACCAAAAAGCTTGTAAATCATACTTCTGCTACTGTTGCCCTTCTGGTTTCCATGGCTCTGTGTGGCTTCTAGGAGGAAGTGCAAACTCTGCCTGTGGCTTCCAGGTCTTTACTAATATGACACAAACCTGCAATGCTGGTATCATTTTCTTTCATCCCTGCCCCCTCCACCACACACACAGCTGCACCTGTGATTCAGTTCTTGAAGATTCTCGTGAGTTCCTGAACTCATCAAGCTTTTTCATATTTCCATTATAATAATGGTATTAGCTCAACTTCATTGAGAACTTCTGTGCAGGCACTGTGCTAACGCCTTTATGTTATTTCATATAACCACTGTGAAGTAGGTACTACGTTCACCCCCAGGTTATAGCTGAAAAATGAATAATTTTCAAAAAGACACTTAGGAACCTAGTTATGAACCTGAGCACTCTGGCTCCAGAGCTAATGCTCTTTTTTTTCTTTTTTAATGCTTATTCATTTTTGAGAGAGAGACAGAGACAAAACACAGAGGGGCAGAGAGAGAGGGAGACACAGAATCTGAAGCAGGCTCCAGGTTCTGTCAGCACAGAACCTGACACGGGGCTCAAACTCAGAAACTGTGAGATCATGACCTGAGCCAAAGTCGGACGCTTAAATGACTGAGCCACCCAGGCACCCCTAGAGCCCATGTTCTTAACCAGGGATTGATAAACTTTTTCTTTTAAGGGCCAAATAGTAGATCTTTTAGGTTTTGCAAGCCATACATTCTCAGTGGCAACTACCCAACGACACCATTTCAGTATGAAAGCAGCTATAGACATAAATATTGGGCAAGATGCATGCTGCTCCCACCTGACTTGCCAACCCTTCCTACCCCTCCTGGCATCATCTACGCCAAGCCTAAAGCCTCTGTCCCAAGAGAGTAGAGCAGAGCAGAACACTGTGCCATGGGAAGGAACACATCTTTCCCAGAACTGGGTGGAAGCACATTTCTTGGTCAGCCCTTGTGCAACCAGGGTGGAGAGAAGGGAGCTATTTCCATCATCTTGAGAAGGTATCTTTTTCCTGACAGATGCTCAGATAGCACCTCCTTTGATATTGTGCACCCCAAAACACTGGGGAGATGGGACATTTATAAGATAGTACCAGGAGCTTAACTCAGGTCATCTCAATGTGCGAGTTTCTCTTTCCTCCACTAGTTGTCATTTCACCATGTGTTTCTCACAGAACGCCCGCAATTGCTCTCACTGCTTGTTGTGCTCAGTGCTGTGTGGATCTCATTCCTCTCCAGACCAAACACCACACTCATTTCACAGCATTTTTTCCCTCTGAGGTGTGTAGCCAGTTCAGATTTCAAGCGCTAAGATTAGAAATATAAATTTGGAATTTACTTGTGACATCATCACACATGTAAGGGCACATTTGTATGATTCACTGTTTCAATATGCCCCTCAACTTTCTGTACACACCCCATTAAGGAGTCTGCTTCTTGATTCTTAAGAAATGTCAAAGTCTGTTGGAATCAAAATTCAGTGAATTCCTCAATGATTTTTGTCCTACTAACTTTCAAGTCCTTAAGTTAAGCTCTAAGTGAACATTCCAAAATAGGAGAGAAAAAGGTGTCTATGGATTCCAGTTGGAGAGAAAATTTTGCATAATACTCTGATTACTGGAAGAGCAAGCACTGGGGAGAGGGGTGCAGAGGTCAGGCCTCTGGGGAGAGAGGCCCTTGGTGATGCCTCCTGTCCTCTCAGAAAACTGGCATTGGGCAGCTTATCACACAGGACAGAGAGAAAATGCTGATCTGACAGTGTAAAAACTCAACTCTCCAGTTCCTTTACCTTTCCAAGGGGGTTATGTCCCCAACACAGGCCC
>CM053571.1:59468881-59580799 GCA_028646485.1 Cryptoprocta ferox
GCAGCAGCGGCTACTCTTATGGCAGCGGCCACAGCCTGGGAGGTGGCTTCAGTTCCAGCAGCGGCAGAGGCATTGGGGGTGGCTTCAGCTCCTCTGGAGGCAGCAGTTCCACCATCAAATACACCACCACCACCTCATCCTCCAGCAGGAAGAGCTACAAGCACTAAGTCCTGCCATCAGCTCTTGGTTGTCCCATTACGTTTTCCCATCTACAACTGCGTTGCCCTCTCTCAGGCTGCTTCTCCTCCCTTGTCTCTGATTTCTCTTACTCTCTGAGTTTGAGCTGAAGTTGCTGAGTGCCTTCATTTCTCAGGTACATCTGCTCCACCTGAGCTTCCATTGCTCAGCATAGAAAGTCATCCTCTGATTTACACCTTAATATAACCACAACTGAGGCTTCACGTTGTTACCAAAATATTACTCTCTTGCCTCATTGTTCTGTTATTAGACTGAGCATTAGGAGGATATTACCTCTGCCCATTTTCATTACAGAAACACTGCCTGGGTCCTACCTCCAAACGGCACCTTCCCCTTGTTTCCACGGCACCCAGGAATTCTCCCATGTTCTCAGTTTTGGGTGCCTACTCTCTTGTAGTGGTTGTGCATGCCCAAGTGCCTAGTTCTACAATGCAGAAATCTGTATCCCTCTGACATTCCCTCTGCTCTTTGCTCTCTTCTAATTGCTAAATACAACAGATTTATTATATAATTTATTATTCTGCTGCCTTGATTTGTCAGCAGGTGTTCTCGAGCTCATTCAGTGAGCAAATGTGTATTCATGTATTAAAGGTTTTCCCAATCCTGGGGATGACTGTGTGGCTCCTTTGGTTGAGGATCCCACTCTTGATTTCAGCTCAGGTCGTGATCTCATAGTCATGAGATTGAGCCCTGTATCTCTGCCGTGACAGCATGGAACCTGTTTGGGAGTCTCTCTCTCCTCTCTCTCTCTCTTCCTTCTCCGCTTGTGCATTCATGCTCTCAAATTAAGTAAATAAATTTTTAAAAATAATAAAAATACTCCCAATCCCCTAGTATTTCACTCTCTTCTTTAAGAGAGGTGCAAAAGCCTATAGTTTGGCATCCTGACACTCAGATTTTCTTCTTAGATAAGATTTCATTTAAATGTTTGAAAAGTGGAATGGGAAAAATTTGGTCTTCCATCGTTTTATACTGTGCTTTTTATTGCCTGTACCAGACAGTAGTGGCTTATTCTCATTTCCCTTATCTCTAAGACCACTTTACCACATGACCCGGGGATGAACTATAAATTCTCAGTTGGGGAAATATATTTCTGGCTGACCAGAGCAAAAGAACATTCAACAGGGATAAGGTATTTGATTTTTACTTACAATTAGCTTCATGACCAAGAAACTTGCCTGACAAGGTGTATCAAGACAAATTAAAGTGTACATGCTTCAGAACTGCAATGATACTTCAAGAAGTGTATCCCATGGAAATTGCACAAAAGTCAGAAGTTGTATTTACATGGATGTGAATCCAAACAATCTTCACAACATGGAAAAATTGAAAATGCTACAGGTTCTCAAATTAAGAATCCAAAGACTCAGGTACAAAACTCATATGCTGATTTCTTGATGTGTGAAGGCAAAACAAGAATAGAAGTTCCCAGGTTGTCACACCCTAAGACTCTCATGGAAATGGATGAAGCTGAGTCCTTGGTTCTTGGAAAAGATGTTTCCACATCTCCCCTCTGGTGTGCCATGGCCAAGTTTGACTTCTATGAAGGGGAAATAAAACTCAGGATATGGTGCAAGGCTCATCCTTCAACTTGTTCTGCCCTTGGCCACATCAGACCCTGTTTCTTTGAGAGTGATCATTATCTTCCTAGCCCCCAGGCTCTCACATGATAAAAGAACATTTCTTCAACTCAATAATATATAGAGGGTGCTTTTGGATCCTGGTATATCAGTAACTCCTGTGTTCTCCTCTAATTGTTCCCCCAGCAACATGGGCAACCCTAACATTGGCACCTACTCATCTTCTGCCAGAACTTCCCAACAACAGATAAAGTGATGACAGGGTTTCCAAATCTAAGCTCATTTAACTTTCATATTGTCATGCACCCATGAGGAATAATGGAAAGGAAACAACTAACCTGGAAAATTATATAGGATAAGCATCTAACAAAAAAAAAACAGCTTGTAAAACCAGTATGTGTGCATAGATATATTTATATTTATATCTATATATATTTATATCTATATATATATTTATATCTATATAGATATTTATATCTATATAGATATAAATAGATATATTTAATAGATAATTAAAATCTTACTGTACAGGTGTGCATAGATTTATTTAATTAAAATCTTACTCTACAGGTGATGATAGCAAAATGGCAGACTGGAAACCTCCAAACGCTCCTGCCCCAGAAACATTAAAAAAAAAAAACAGTAAATATCTGAGTAAACTCTGTAGTAGCTCTGGGAAACAGTCAAAATTTACAATGACCAAACAAATCCCCAAACAAGAATATGCACCTTCAAAATTATAGCAAAGTTTTTTAACACTTTTCTTAGCACTTGCTCTACACTCTACCTGTTTCAATTTTGGTCTTGAGTAGGCAGCAGTCTATTCCTGAATTATTTCTCAACCCCACTCCTACCCTTCAACCCTCTGCTTATTTCCCACCCTCTGCCTCTAATCCCTCCAGCATATATACCTTGAACCTGAGAGAGCAGTTGCAGACCTTATGCAAGACCCTGTGCAAGTCTCTTCAGCCATGTCTGGAGGATTTCTGAAAAACTCAGACAAGGTTCTTTTCTTTGTTTCACATAAATCCAAATTTAGATAAGAGAAGCAAGAGACATAGCAAGGAAAAATTGCAAAACTACAACCCACAGAGACCTGGGGTAAGAGATTATAGGAGGAAACACACAATAGACCATCTGACAATAAAAGGTCTAGAGGCTAAGCTGGAATGAAACTCTTTGGAAAATTAGGACAAACTTCCCAAAGTGGCTCTGTGTGTGAGAGTATGAATACACATGCTCAGAAAAGTCTTGAGAAGATCTTAGGTATTCACTTCGTGCTGATCTCTAGGTTCAGAGTAAGCCTAGCTAAGTGGTAAAGGAGTGCCCCATCTCAGCGACAACAGGCAAACATTAAGAGATGAGGTTTTCTCAGTATTGTTATTTTGGTTTTTTTGTTGTTTGTTTCAGCTCCTGGAACACAAAATATTATCTGTCAAAACAATAGCTGAACATAAGCTAAAGAAACAGCCTGATGTTGAAGTTTTATTATGTGGCAGGCACTATTGACTCACTTATCACAAGTAAGTCATTGTGAAGGACAAGTCATCAGGTGCAAATCCAAGAATCCCTTGTTTTCAACAGTTAGGACTAGGAGTATGACCTGAGACAGGAAGTTTCAAGAAATCTTGAAGGTAGAATTGAATAAAAAAATCAAAGACAAGGGGCACCTGGGTGCCTCAGTTGGTTGAGCATCCAACTTCTGCTCAGGTCATGATCTCGTAGTTCATGAGTTTGAGCCCCACATTGGGCTTGATGCTGTCAGCCTGTCAGCGCAGAGCCTGCTTTGGATCCTCTGTCCCCTTCTCTCTGCCTCTCCCCCACTTGCACTCCACCCAAAATAAATAAATTCTTTAAAATCAAAGACAAGTCTTATTGGCAGTATTTTGTTGGCAAAAAATAAAGCAGAGAGACTGGGAACAAGCCACTCTGAGGTTGTTGGGTAGGGTGTTTTAAGGAGTACGAATAATTCATCCAATCTGTTAGCCTGCATATTGCTCACCCCATTCCCCCAGAATACTTTCTACAAATTGGTCAAGAAATAGTTCACCTTATTCATGGATGAGCTGTAGTCAAAAAGGACCATTCTAAGGCCCACAAAAGATAATACATGCTCAAAAATGAAATGAAAATGAAAAACAAAAGGCAGATAATAATCACTTATCACAACAAAGTCACTAAAATATTGCCAAAATTAATAAAATAAGCCCTTTTTAAAATTGACAATAAAAGCCACATAATGAGATAATAAGAACTAAAACATTACTTATAGAAGTCAGATAAGGATGCCTGGGTGGCTCAGTCAGTTGAGCATCCTACTTTTGATTTCAACTTGGGTCACAATCTTGGTTGTGAGATTGAACCCTGTGACAGGCTCTGTGCTGAGCATGGAGCCTACTTGATATTCTCCCTCTCTCTCTTTCCCTTTGGTTCTTCCCCACTCATGTTCTCTCTCTCTCTCTCTCTCTCTCTCTCTCTCTCTCTCTCTCTCAAATTAAAAAAAAAAGAAGTCAGATATGAGGCAGAGAGAAAAATAAAACCGCAGTGCAAATGAAGTCCAAGTTGATATCAGTAAAAAGGGCAATATGTGTGCTAAACACACCATAAAGAGCATACAGGAGAATATTGAAAAAACAGAATAACATGAACTGAGGGGTCAAAGACAGTTAAAGGAGAGTCAAGAGGATATACAAATAAAGAAGCCAAGCAGGTCCAACACAAACATAATTGGAACACCTAAAGGAAGTGTGTACTCACACACACACAGTCCCTCCAAAGCACAGAAATATCTTCAATTACATGGCAGAGGACTTGCCTTGAGCATTTCTTTTTTTTTTAATTTCTAAGTAGTTTTCAAGTTGCATTTTTTATTATAGTTTATTGTCAACTTGGTTTCCATATAACACCCAGTGCTCATGGATTTTTTTTTTAATTTTAATTAGTTAACATACAGTGAAATATTAATTTCAGGAGTAGACTTCAGTGATTCATCACTTACACACAACATCCAGTGCTCATCATAACAAGTACCCTTTTTAATACCCATCAGCCACCTACCCCATCCCTCACCCACATCTCTCCATCAACCTTCAGTTTGTTCTCTATCATTAAAAGTGTCTTGTGGTTTGTTTCCTTCTCTCCTCTTTTCTCCCCCTTCTCTCATGTTCATCAGTTCTGCTTCTTAAATTTCACATATGAGTAAAGTCATATGGTATTTGTACAGTAGCTGCTGGAAACCACCTCATGTTCCTCTTCGTCTCAATTCTACCCTCCAGCCTCTCACACTTTCTTCAGCCTTCTCTTCAGGAACCATATCTAGCCATTTGAGAAAAAGAAATATATGAGGTGCACAAATATTTATAATCTATTAAAAATAAACTCTAGAAAAAGAGCATGACCATCTATCAAGAATGTTTTAAAAGAGGGGCATCTGGGCAGCTCAGTTGGTTAAGCATCCAACTTCGGCTGAGGTCATAATCTCACAATTCATGAGTTTGAACCCCTCATTGAGCTCTCTGTTGACAGCTCAGAATCTGCTTCAGATCCTCTGTCCCCCTTTCTCTCTGCCCCTTCCCTGCTCTCTCTCCCTCTCTCTCAAAAATAAATAAACATTTAAATAAAAAAAGAATGAGGTACTTGCACTAAATGGAAGTTTATATTAGAATTGAATCATTAGGTAACATTCAACATCCCTTTACTGACATCCTCTGTAAAATAGAAGCTTTGCACAATGTATCAGGTAAAAACTATTTTAAATTACATTTGAGATTCTGCTTGTCAAGAGAAGGAGAAGAAGCAATGGGTACAGTAACTTTTAGGGCAGGAACATCTCAAAAGTCTGATGGGAGAATTTCACCAGTGAGATCTGTGGGTTGAGAAGGAAAAAGATGGAGGGGGGGAACATACCACCTAAACTGAGCCTCTCTACATTGTCTTAGTAGCCCAATACCATGGAGACCACCCTGGCCTGTTTGGAAATAGGATTGGTCTAAGAGCAATGATTGTCTGAGAATTGCAAAAGAACAAATGGGAAGGAAAGATGGGCCATAAGAGTTAAAAGACGCTGAAAATCTGCTCATGATTCAAGAAAAGAGGGAGGAGGGAAATGAGAGAACAGTGTTCCCCAAAGTGTAAGTGACTCTGAGGTAAGAAGGGATAAGGTTTCAATAGTCTCATGGAAAGTTCACTTTCTCAATTAACCATATGTGTAATGTGCAAATTTGGTCATGCCAGACATAGCTGTCTGTGGTCCAGTTTTGACTTTGGAGTTAACACTCCAAAACAACAACAAACTTAGTTATTCATTTCTTCTAATGTGTGGACTGTAGGGTGATCCATCATTCACCACCCACATCCTCATGCAGGTGGTTAATACAAAAGCATAGGACTTTGATAACAGCTCAGAAACTTGAAAAGGTTAGCAGATAGTCAAAAAGCTAGACAGGAAGATTCAGGGTTCCCTCTCCATAAATTCTACACTCTAGGACTCTTCCTCACTAGTCTCCCCTAGAAGTCCAGATTGAAAGTTCTTTCTGCCTATTCCCCTTCGTGTACCAGCCTGAGGCCCACCATTGCTGATAGTGAGCAACATGGAAAGATGGCCCTCAAGGATGCCAAGAATAAGCAGGCTAATCTGGAGGATGCCCCACAGAAGGCCAAGCAGGACATGGCCTGGCTGCTGAAGGAGTACCAGGAGCTGAATGTCAAGCTGGCCCTGGATGTGGAGATTGCCACCTACAGGAACCTACTGGAGGTGAGGAGTGCAGGTGAGTAACTCACATAAGCTCCTCAAACATCTGGATGCAGGTCCAGGATATCTGGCCATAGCACAAGTTGAAGGCACTCTAGATATGACCACAATCATTACTCTCAGAGAATCATTTAAAAGGCAGTTTCCCCATGGGTTATCCTCACACTGAGGCTTCCCACTCTGGTCCAGTGGTGGCTGTCTGAGGTCTCATGGTCCCTGTGTTTTCTCCCTTCTTAGGCTGAATGGGGAAGTTGTTGGACAAGTCATCACCTGTAAGTATTTTGCTTGCCTTCCCCTTTCCCTTGCGCTCTTCTTACTGGACTCAGGCTGGCAGAATGAGCTCACTGTGTCTTGTATGTCCTTGTCCCCTTCCCTTCACAGCTGTGGTGCAGTCAACCATCTCTGGTGGCTATGGCAGCACCAGCAGTGTGGGCAATAGCTTAGGCCTGGATGGAGGCCTAATGGCCTCCTATGGTTTGTCTATATACTAAATAATAAGATGCAAGAAAAAATTCCATGAGAAAAATAATAACCAATCCTGTTCTAATAATATTTTGCTAATTTGAATCCATGGCAGAGACTGTGCCCCCCTGGGTCATGAATCAAGTTGAAGTCTAGCCTTAGTCCATAGTTGTCCACAGGTGCACAATGCTCTAGCTGCTGAATGTGTTGCTAGGCAGAAGTTTTGGAGCTGGGGGAGACTTTTGAATAAAGTGACCTCCCTACCCTTCTTCTATTATGCAGCTCTAGAGTTTGAGGTCAAGGGGCATGGTGAAAGAAGAGCTTAGGAACTGTCATATGCACAAAATTACAAAAGCTGACAGGAAAGCTTCCCAATGAGCCAGGTTCAGACTCTGGTTCTCCCTCCCCACGTGAGAAACTCCGTGATAGCAGTTACTACGCACCTTCTTCACACCCCTGAGTAAAGTCCTGATGAGTCCCCAGTTCTATAGAGGCTAACTACATGCTAGCAGGCATTATTATTCCAGTCACCTATGAGTGTACCATGCAGACAAAATAGACAACATACAGTTAAATTTTAATTTCACATAAACAACATAAAAATTTAGTATAGGGGCACCTGGGTGGCTGAATCAGTTGAGAATCTGACTCTTGATTTCACCTCAGATCATGATCTCGTGGTTTGTGAGATTGAACCCTGGATCAGGCTCTGCGCCGACAGGATGGAGCCTGCTTGGGATTCTCTCTCTCCTCTCTCTCTGCCCCTCCCCTGCTCATGTGCTGAGTTGCTCTCTATCTCTAAATAAATAAAATAAACTTTAAAAAATATTATAATTATATCTCAAATATTACATGGAGCATACTTATGCTAAAAAATTGCTTGTCATTTATCTAAAATTCAAATTGAACTTTCAAGTTGAAAAATACATCATGTATTTTTATTTGCTAAATCTGACAAGCTTACCTGTGAAGTAGATCTACCCTCATATTGAACTACAGACAAGGGCGCTCACTGGTGGTTGGTTTGTTGTTCTGAATTTCTACTGTAAGGGGCAGACAGTAGGCAAGAACCAAACTTTAGGCCCTTCCCCCTCAACACCACCCCCTCCCTGCCACCTCAGGCTTGGGCTTCAGGCCATAGCTACCCACCTGCCCCTCTAATCAGATCAAGTAACTTTGGAGACCCCTGGGCTTTCTCACAGTTTTTGCAATTTTCATTGGTAATTCTTAGTATCCATGTCTTCCATGCGTTTCTATAATTTCTTGGCATTGATTCTGAGGGAGAAAGACAAACCAGGACCAGCTGGTTGGCCATCTCAGCAAAAACTTGAGTCATTAATTGTTTTTAAAAGACATTGTGTTTGTTTATTATATATGTGATTTATTAAAAGATGTTAACATGGAGGGGCACCTGGGTGGCTCAGTCGGTTAAGCATCTGACTCTTGATTTTGGCTCAGGTCATGATCTCTTGGTTCATGAGATCGAACCCTGCATCAGGCTCTGTGCTGACAGCATGGACAGCATGGAGCCTGATTGGGGTTCTCTTTCCCTCTCTGTCTGCTTCTCCCCTACTCTCTTTTTCTCTCAAAATAAATAAAACACATTAAAAAATATGTTAACATGGAAAAAAGGATGAAAGCAAATAAGTCAAAATAATGATAGGGATTGATTCTTTTTAAAAAGTGGGAATTTGGGCTATTTTACTTTGTGTACTTTTCTGTTACATAAAGATAAACACCCTCATTCCCCCACACAAAAAATACCATTTTTATTACATGCTGAATTCAATTCATTTTCTTTTCTGGTCTTTGGTCTCTTTGTGTGATCACACCACTGTAATTACTAATGCTTCCTATTCCATGATGGCTTCTGATCCAACAATTCCTACTCTTTGTTTGTTGTTTGCTTTTAATGTTTTCTGGTTATTCTTGTGCATTTTATTTTATTGTAACTGTTACTGTCAGGTATCCTTAGGTATCTCTGAATTTTTGTGATGAATGAGAACCCTTTCTTTTCTGTCATATTTTCTAATTACTGAAAGGCAGTGCATGAGAATTATTGATATCTGTACCCACTCACGTCACTAAACTTTATCCTAGTTATAGTAATGAGGTTAAATGAGTAAGAGGCAGGACCAGAATCCAAGGATTGACCTGCCCCCTTTCAGAATCTGTCTCTTCCCCGATGTTAGGGAGGTACGTGTAGTTTCGCCCAGGACTCCAGCTCCATCAATTCCCCTTCTGGCCACGGAGACAGGTGCAGGAGAGGAGGAACTGACCTGGCCTTCCCCTACCACTTCAGCCCTTCCTTCATTTGCTTGCCCTCTGGTGGGGGTGCCACTACCCTGGGGTGCTGCCTCACCTAGTTGGGGCATCTGCCACCATCTGCCAGATGATGACATCAGCTGGTGACATACTCACACGCTGAGGGCAAACACCAAGCAGTGCTGCCCTTGAGCTTGAGAATCCCAGCCCACACTGGAAGGAAGAGGAATGATTGCTTTTGCCCAAGCTGGCAGGCTTACTGCTCTCTCCTCCCCCAGCTCTGGACTCCCTCCAAGCTTTATTTTGTCTTGCATTTTCCTGAGAGCCCTTATGAGTCTCTAAAGCATTATGTCCTTTACTCGGACTTCTTGTTCATTCGTCAGTGATGAGGGAGTGATGAGTGGAATGTGACTGTCTTTAGCCTGTGCTACACTTGCCTCAAAAAATGTCTTCCAAACCATATATATGTCCCATGTGACTCAGCAGCCCAGCAAAGTTACCCAGCAAGACAGTTTAAGATTACTGGCAGCATAGCTGGGTTGTAGATACTGCAAGTAATTTAAAGAAAGGTAGATATATTATTAAGTTCATGTTGGATTCAACTGAATCATGTGCCTACCTTTGAAAAATGCCCCTCTTACCCGGCAGAGACAGAACAAACTTCCCCACACACATGCACATGCGCACACATGCACGCGCGTGCGCACACACACACACACACACACCAGAAGGCAAGGACAATGTGTGCAAAGTACGAAGGTGTGTGAGCCATGGCAGATCCACTTTGAAGAGGCTAAGTGGAGGTCGGTTCCTTCAAAGGGAAATTTTTTAAGATGTAGGAAAATCATGTTTTAAAACTAAAACCTTAAATACCATGATGCCTAAATAACCTAATCAGGGTACAGAGTATAGGTGCTTATCTTATAGAGACATCACATGCTTCGAAAACAAAACAAACAAAATTCCATTTATCGCAGAATCACACCCTCTAAATCATTCCAGAAAGAATCTACAGAAACCTCACCACTTCTCTGGAGAGAGGATTTCCTGTTTACCATTAAAGCACAGAGGCCCTTTGATTCTGAGTTGAATTCTTCTCGCTGAGGTTTAAGTATTCTCTGGTGGCTCCAACAACAACCAAGAAACTGACTGGTCTCCTACCATAATGCCCTTCCCCACTCCCCACACCTCCTATTTCCCAATTCCCTGGTCATATTCATTAGACTCTGGGCTCACTCCAAGTCGGTCAACTCTTGCTTAATAAACCAGTCCTGGGGCGGGAGGGGGGGAAGGGGAGGAGGGAATGAAAAGCACCTTGACACATTCCTTTAAAGGAGTTAGTGTCTCTCATTGGCCCGATGGGACCATATCCAGAATACCCACCAGAGGAAATCACTTGGAGGCTGCTGAGACACCTGCCTGTGAGGTCACACCCCTTTTCAGCCCTTTCCCAGGAAGGGAGGCAACAGCAGTGTCCTGGCTGCTCAGATGTAACCTGCATCACACACAGCGCTGGCCCATTCAGGGGAACCTGTTTCACCCCATCGGATTCCAAAATCTGCCTGGTTTTGCACCCTAGAAGCCCCCCTGCAAAGCTGCATGGCAATCCATTGCTCTTTGAGTGCACACAAAGAGATCCAGCTAATTAAGAGTACTCTGCTGAGTGGCTCCTCAAAGAGATGAATTCTTTTGTAATAATGAGTCATTAATGGGCCCTAAATTTTCACCCCCTGTCTCTGGGGTTTTGAATGTTTACCCCTCTGAAAACAGAGCACAAAGAGGTACCCATTCTCCAGTTTACCTTGACTCAGTCACTCCTAGCTTAATGGCTCTCGGTTTCCCGACATCATCGTCACTGTCACTGTCCTCATCATCAGAGCATGCTCAGGTGGGGCCCATGGGTCAGCTGGGTGTCAGGCAGCCCAGCGTGACACACATCATGAGGCAGGGACTCCTAGGCCACAGGTGGATGCCCCACGGGTCCGGCCCTCCAGGAGACAGTGGAAAACACAGTCCCACATCCAGAAGCTCCTGCCCATGGGAAGTCCCTGGTAAATGATGCATCAGAGATGCCTCAGACAGGAAAACAGCTTTACAGACAAGGTGGGTGTGCGTTCAGCAGATAAACGCAATCCCACCTTAAGTATCCATGGATGGATTCACTCTGTGATTTATCCATGAGAAATGTTAAACCAAGCCAGCTCTCCCAGCCTCTCCCTTCATGCTCAGGCTGTGTCCTCACGTGTGTGCCAGAAACGTGGCCTTTGGAGCCAACAGGGAGGGTAAAGCACATGTAAAGCCCTCAAGGTCCATCCTGCAATCAATCAGGACACTCACTATCTGGATTGCATACTTTTTAATATAATTTGTTGTCAAATTGGGTAACATAGAGTGTATAAAGTGTGCTCTTGGTTTTGGGGGTAGATTCCCGTGGTTCATCGCTTACATACAACACCCAGTGCTCATCCCAAGTGCCCTCCTCAATGTCCATCACCTATTTTCCCCTCTCTGTCACCCCACAATCGATTCTCAATTTGTTCTCAGTATTTAAGAGTCTCTTATGGTTTGCCTCCCTCCCTCTCTGTCTGTAACTATTTTTTCCCCTTCCCTTCCCCCACGGGATGCATATCTTAAATTCTGTTACATGGCACTAAGATGACTCTCACTGTGCTATATGCAACCATCTTACCTTCTTCACAGCACAAATTAAAATATTGTCTCCTGTTTTGCAAATTACTCCAAGAGGCTAAAACTTTATAAAAATATAAACAGAATGATCTTCCTCACAGCCCAGCAGGCCCCTGGGGGTGACAAGCATGCAGAATAAGGACTATATATCTAGCACATGTGATAGGGAGCAATGTGGCACAAGGTTTGTGCAGGGGGGACAGGAGACAACAGTCTCAGTTCCAGCTTTACTCTCAACTTCTTATGGAGCTCTGGGCCTCACTCTCCTTATCCAGAAATAGGGAACCTCTTTAAGGTCCACTTCGTGAACTTTTTGGGAGTTGGTGAAGAGCATGGCCTGGGGTCTCGACTCCAGATCACCTCTGAGGAGGAGGTGTCCCTGTTGGGTGTCTCAGAGCTCCCTATGTACGTGCTGTGCCTACTCGTACTCATATGGTGACCCTCTGTGCAGTGGCTCATGTCCCTGAAACAGTGCTGATGATGGTGCCCCCTTCGCAGTTCTTTCCCAGTACCTTGCACATCGTGGGTCCCGACGAAGATTTCTTGAAAGAATAAATGAACCAGTAAACAGATGCATGTTGTATGAAGGCTCAGGTCAGCAGTGCCTCCCAGGTATCACTCGGGGTGAGAGAATGACACTAGAAGGCAAGAAGGAGGGAAGAGTTTCTGTGATGTCCAAGTTTATGAGATACAAAGGTGGTGCCAAGCCCAGTATGGCTTCTGGATGTTACTACCCAGCAGATTACACACACCCAAACCCTCAATGGCATTCCTGGAGCCCTGGAAGGAGCCAGAGAATGGTGTCAACAGCTTCCTGCCGTATCTCAGTATCACGCAGCCCACCCAGCCTATGTCCACAGTCCACAGCTGCAAGCCATGTCCCCCTGGCCAGGGTTTCTAGGTATGGTGCTCTCTGTTCACAGAGGCCCAGGAAGAGCCACAGGGGTATTCCGTTTGTCCCCCATGTTCCTCTTGCAGCAGTGTGCCTGTTTGGGGACTCCTCTTCAGCACCAGCCAGAGAGACTTGGTGAAGCACTCAGAGAGACTTGATGAAGCACCCTGATCCTGGGAACAAATGAAGCCATTAAAGTGGTTGGAGGTGGCTGGCCAAGACACACCTGAAGACTTTCTTGTCTAAATCCCTTCACCTGCTTTCTGCAGGGGCCCACGGGGTGGGGGGGTAGGCTTGAGAAGCTGGCATCACACCACCCCCTCCCTCCAGGAGGGGCCCCAACTATGCTTCCCAGGCAACGGAGCTTTTCTCACTGGCTATGATGTGAGGGAAGCTCCGAGCAAATGTGAGCATCCAAGGGAATCAGAATTCCAGCCTGGCTACCAAACTGGCTGCATCGCCTTTGGCAGTTCTTGTCCTGAGTTTCCTTCCTCATCTCTAAGGTTTCTTCAGGCCCCAAATGCCTGACTCTGCTCCTTCACATCTCTACCCAGACACACCCAGTTGCCACCACATTGCATCTAGACTGTTGTTTTGTGAACACTCTTAAGACATGTGTGTCCTTATGTCCATGCTTTGCATATCTGTTGGATGTGCCTGAAGAACTTGATTGTGGAAGGAAGGGGCTGTTCCATCTTTTCTTAGGCACAACCTTGAATGAAAAGAGCACCCCACTTTCTTGCTAAAATTGACTGAAAGTGACTTGAGGGCTACCTGCACAAGACTACGCATCTGCCCATCAAACCAGGCACCCCAACTGAGGTCTTGTCCCAAGTAGGTGTCCCAAGTGGCGACTCTTGGTGGTTTCTTAAGATTGACCATCACATGTAGTGCCCTTTGTAGAGCAATTATTACCACTGGATGCAGGAGCAAAAGGGGCCATGCAGTGGAGGGTCCTACCCCCTTAGAGCCAGGCCAGGTGGTGCATCTTAGAGGTACCAAACACGAAGGAAGTCAGCTGCCCTGGCATTCATGAATAGCCAAGGTGAGAAAGCATTTCAGGTTGCTATGTTTTGGACACCACCACAACAGAATTATTTTTCTCCACTCAGCCCCTGGGGGGTATAATTGGCAGAGCCACATGTGACTGCCCCTCCAGCCTCAGCTCCTCTTTCTGCTTCAGTGTATGCTCCATGAGGAAGGGGTGGTGTCTGTTTTGTTCATTGCTGTGCCTCCCATGCCTAGAACAGGGAGCATCTGGCATGTAGTAGGTACTAATAAATAGTTATTAACTAAAGGCAGGACTCCCTGAGATAATGGGAGAGGTCCATCCCAGCGTAGTGAGGGTTGGGGACTGGGTGGCTTGGGGCCCGGGTCCTCTGATATTGTATGCAGGGACTTGGCTCTGTGCATCAAGACAGTCTGCACTAAGGAATGACCTAATCCTCTCTGTCCCCATGCAGCCTACCTTTCTCTGGTCTTGGTCTCGTTGGAAGCCAAAGCTTCTTGGGACGCCCCTCTCCCTACTCCCTCGGCCTTGGGAGGCATGCCTCCATGCCTTCCTTTCCTCCTCTACCCAACTCCACAGCGCTGATTGCCACCCCAGCCCAGTCACCTTGAAATCCACCACAACCAAGGGCCTCCATGTCCCCCTGAGGATGGGAGAGACCACCCTTAGCAGGATGGGCAGGGAACAGGGAAGTCAAAGAGTTTGGCCTCCCAGCCTGGGGCACCAGAGCACACACCATTGCTCTTGATCCAGCAGTCTCCAAAACCTCAAGAAAATTCCTCCAGACAGACCCAGTAACATTGAGTTGGAGAGACGCTGGAGAATCACAGAACAGAGAGGAATATGTAGCTCTTCTCTAAACTAGAGAACCTAAGTGGGCCTGGGTGGCTCAATGGGTTAAGCGTCCAACTCTTGATTTTGGCTCAGGTCATAATCTCATGGTCATGAAATCAGGCTCTGTGTCGGGCTCTGTGCTGACAGAGTGGAGCCTGCTTGGGATTCTTTCTCCCTCTCTCTCTGCCTCTCTCTCTCTCTCTCTCTCAAAATAAACTTTAAAAAATTAAAATTAAAAATAAATAAACTAGACAACCTAGCTTGGGTGAACTTCTGCCACATTCCATTTAAAGCTCTAGGGGCAAGTTGGGGAGAAAGAAAAAGACCCCAGAGGTAAACCAGCCCCCAGATCACCAGAAAACCAAAGCAGTGGAAAAATACACTGACCTGCAAGCCAAGCACAAATAGTATCAGGAAACAGACAGAAAGGGGTCAGTACCTGGGTGCAGTTTATCTGAGAAGCTTTCTTGGGGCTGAGTTTTAGGTGGAATTATAAAGGAGGTTAAAATCAAAACAAAACTTCCTTAGCAGAAAGGAAAGAAGAAGGTATTAATAGTCTCAAGTCCTGAGGTTTTTAAAGGGGACGGTGACACAGACTATCAGGGAGGCTGGGGTGTCCTAGGCATTCATGTTGACATCATTCACTGGGGGAAAATGTCACTCAAAAGGTCAAAGGTCATAGAAGAGGAAATAACCAGGAAGAGAAGAGAAAGACTTATCCATTTCCTTCTTTTTTTTTAATGTTTATTTATTTTAGAGACAGAGAGGCAGAGCACAAGCGGAGGAGGGGCAGAGAGAAAGGGAGACACAAAATCTGAAGCAAGCTCCAGGCTCTGAGAGCCTGATACAGGGCTCTAACCCATGAACTGTGAGATCATGACCTGAACCAAAGTCGGACATTTAACCGACTGAGACACCCAGGTGCCCCAAGACTTATCCATTTCCTTCTATGTCACCAAAGTCAGTGGGTGAGACAGTCCACCTCTGGAAACAACAGTCCAAAGTGGAAAAATGAGAGAGAGGAGAGAGAAGGAAGTGGGCAGCCCCAGATGAGAGGCAAACAGAAACAGTGTGAGGGCAATGCCTGGGAATAGGGCTCTCCAGAGAAGTCATGAGGAAGAAAAGAATGATCCAGGAAGAAAGGCAGACTGGAGTCAGCGCCCGCACAGGAAGCGTGATGGGAAAAAATGGTGGTGGGATCCATTCCCATGGGCATGGGCTAGGCACTCCTTAAGCCCTGACCCTCCACCAGCCTTTGTTCCATGGAAAGCTCTGAAGGGTTAACTCAGCACAGGTCAGGAAACAAATGTCTCTTCTCTGGGAAAAAGATTATCACGCTATGAATACAGAAAACAAAGACAATTATTCTTTCTGCCCGAGATGCATGCACCACCCGGCTGGATCCTAGGCGCATTGGCAACCAGGTGAGAGAGCTCCTATGCTCCTCTTGCCCTGTATCAACAAAAGCTATGATTCATAGGTTCCCTGTGGAAACTGAGACTCTCAAACAATCTGTCAATGGTGGAGAGCGCCTCCCCCCTGCCCCACCCGCCTCAGCCCCAAGGAGGAAATAGCTCAGAGAATAGAGAGCCACCGCTCCAAGGGCCACACTGCCATTCCAAGCAGGTGAGAGTCCACCTAGCCATCGTCACATGTGTGTCTCTGAAAGTACACCTGTGTGGGAAGATCATGGAATCTGGCTCTGCTTCTCCATAGCCAGGCACCACTGGTCTGCTCAATTTACCATTCAGGGCCTCAGTTTCAACCAAACTGAATGCATTTCGGTCCTTCTCTCTCGCTCTGCTGTCTTTCAGAACCACTGCAAGTAGCAAGAAGCCAGCAAGATAAAAGAAAATTGAACAGTTTCTCTGTCTGGCTTCCCCTGCGGTAGAGGCAGGGAGATGAGGTGGAGGAAAGGGGCAGACGAGGAGCTTGTAGACTTCCTGTCAGTTTAGACTGAAGGGGAGGCTCAACAAGACTAGCAGAGGAAACAAACAGATGCCTTGGGCCCCTCCACTCTGCAACCATCAGAGGTCTTCTGATGAAGATTGAGTGCCAAGAAGCAGAGGCCAGCCACCAGCCACCTTCTGGAATAAGGCAGCCTCAGACAGAGCTGGGGGCGGGAGGGGGGGTAGCATTTTATAAACACCTTTATGAAAAAGCACCTGAAAAGCACCTTTTTATAAATCAACGTTCTTCAGCTCTGTCTTCCCAACAGGACCACGCGCCTGTTACTAAAGAAAAAGAATGTGTATCGTGTTCCTTTTGAATCCCCACCGGAATTGCCTTGGGTGGGCATACCACTAGCTTTTCACTCATCTGTGCTTGATTGTACCAGAGAGAGAGAAGGCTCACCAAGCATTCACTGAGCATTTGCACGCCCTCGGTCTTGCGGAAGCTGTTTTCTCACATGAATCCTCACCACAAACCCCACTTTATAGACACCCGCACTGAGGCTCGGAGAAGGTTCATGACTGGCCCAGGGTCTCATCCCTAGTAAGTGGCAGGGCTGGGTTCAAACCCATCTCTGCACACTCACATTCTTCCAAGGCAGAGAGAGGGTCTGGTCTGGAGAGCCCCATAGTGGAACAGACGGAAAGTACGTGTGTGTGGACACACATGCTCCTGCTCCAGAAAGTCAGGTGTGACCTGCCCTGTAGAGAGAGACGCTTCGGAGGGAAAAAAAAGGGGCAATCAAAACCGGGTGCTTTCCTAAGAAAGATGAGCATGCAGCAAGATTTCCAGGACCTGGAAGGGCAGCTGGGGGAGGGGGCGCAGGGGGTAATTCCTGAGGAAATACTCAGGAGCAGGAAGCATAGCCAAGGAAGAAGGCCTGGGAAACAGGGAAGGGGAATCGCAGTCACTTGTTTTGACACACAGTGTTTGCACAGGAGGGAGTGGGTCCCAGGCCTAAGAAAGCGGTTTAGAAATGAGGTGGTGTTTTTAAAGCCCATTAGGAGATGCATGATTAGGACATGACTGAAAGCAATTAGCGTGCCTCTCATTTGTCTGCTGATCAAGTTGCGACTGGAAAGCAGTTTCCACGTGGGGGAGGGATGCCAGGGAACCAACCAGTGGCCTTGACGCCGTTGTTCAAGGGGCGCTGAGGGTGAGCTCAGGGCTGGCGAATGCCTGGGGGATGCCATCAGAGGCCTCCATCAGCAGCGCCTGCCCCTCCCCGAGACCCATAAAAGCCCAGGCGGCCCGGGGCTCCCCAGATGCCCCGTCTCCATCCCCCTTCACGTGCAACCGTGTCGGGAGCTCTCCTCACCAGCCTCACTCAGCCACCATGTCCAGGCAGTCCAGCATCACCTTCCAGACCGGCAGCCGCAGGGGCTTCAGCACGGCCTCGGCCACCACCCCTGCCACCGGTCGCTCCCGCTTCAGCTCCGTCTCAGTGGCCCGCTCCACAGGAGGCAGCACGGGGCTGGGAAGGATGAGCAGCGCTGGGGCCGGCTTCGGGAGCCGCAGCCTCTACAACCTGGGGGGCACCAGGCGGGTCTCCATCGGAGGGTGTGGCAGCAGCTTCCGGAGTGGCTTTGGCGGCAGGGCCAGCAGCGGGTTTGGGGTCAGCAGTGGGTTTGGCTATGGGGGCGGAGCCGGAGGAGGCTATGGGGCCTCAGGCTTCCCGGTCTGCCCGGCTGGAGGCATCCAAGAGGTCACTGTCAACCAGAGCCTCCTGACTCCCCTCAACCTACAAATCGACCCCTCCATCCAGAGGGTGCGGAAAGAGGAGCGGGAGCAGATCAAGACCCTCAACAACAAGTTCGCTTCCTTCATCGACAAGGTGAGCCAGGAGGCTGTGTCTGTGCCATTGGATTGGGGTAGCAGGAACTCTCAGACAGGCCCCCACCAGGAGCCCTGTGGAAGAACCATCCACTGGACAAGTCCCTTGCAAGTGGGGCCAGATTGCCCCACAGGTCCTTGTGGAAATTTCCCTGATCCTCTCTGGGAGCCAACGGGCTGGTTCAGCCAACACTGA
Organism: Cryptoprocta ferox; assembly: GCA_028646485.1. Taxonomy (NCBI): domain Eukaryota; kingdom Metazoa; phylum Chordata; class Mammalia; order Carnivora; family Eupleridae; genus Cryptoprocta; species Cryptoprocta ferox. The sequence continues at coordinate 59,487,542 of CM053571.1, forward strand.
GGAAAGAGATAACTTGTTCTCCACAGGAGGAGTTTCCACTGAGCAAACTAACCTAACCCAGAGCAAGTGTTGTCCAGACCCTGAACCCAAGAGTAGAGTCTCCAAAGAGACCTCTGAGCCGAGCACACCAGTTCTACGGAAGTCCCAGAGAACTGTGGGGGTAGTAGCTTCAAGGCCTTTCTCATTTCGATTTGGAGATGTCAAATGTCAATTATATAGCTGGCAGATAGGTATCAGGTGAAAATTGTATTTTTATTCTCTCCCTTATTAACTGCAGTGTCTGGCTCTGCCTGCCCGGTTTCTCAAGATTTCATACTCCCTCCCTCCAGGTGCGGTTTCTGGAGCAGCAGAACAAGGTTTTGGAGACCAAGTGGGAGCTCCTTCAAGAGCAGGGCTCCAAGACAGTGAGGCAGAACCTGGATCCCTTCTTTGATGCCTACATCAATGACCTCCGCCGGCAGCTGGACAGCGTCACCACTGAGAGGGGCAGGCTGGACGCTGAGCTGAGGAATATGCAAGATATTGTGGAAGATTTCAAAGTCAGGTAAGTGGGAGACACACAGTCCTGGTCACACACAGTCATCCTAGAACTCCTTTTTATAAGGACCAGCAGGGACAAAGAAGCAAATGCCAGTGCCAGCAGGGATATTTGGAACAGCAGTCAGTATCCCGTGAGATGAAGACAGCGTGCTGTGGGATAACAAAGAGACGCTCATCTCTTGCATCAGTATTAACAAGAAGCCTATTTTAATCTGTCCACACGACCACAAAGGGATATCTGCATCATCTAACACAACATTGCTACTCTGGAAAGCATAATACTATTTCACAGCCAGAATATTCTTTAGCTCTGCTGGACATGAGCTCTACTGTTGACACGGTGCATTTCCAGGGCAAATGCTTGAGTGTAAACGAGGCAATCCTCCTGGGGGAGGCAAAATTTCACTGGCCATCATCCAGGCTGCAGTACTTGAGGTATTCAACAAAAAGGGATGGTCCTCCCTAACCCTTTAGCTGGCTTACCCTTGGTTTCTGAGGTAGAGCTACTCTTACTAAAAGCATACTGCTCACACAGCTGCTCTGAGGTTCCGGGAAAATACCTCAGAATCTGCCAGAACAGTTTCCTGAACAGACAAATTTTACCCCATAAAATTAATTTTTTTTCTTTAGAAAGAGAGGGGGAGGAAGCTGGGGAGAGGGGCAGAGGGCTCCATGCTCAGTGCAGAGCCCAATGTGGGGCTCAATTCCACAACCGTGGGATCGTGATCTGAGCCAAAATCAAGAGGCAGATGCTCAACCAACTGAGCCACCCAGGCGCCCCTACCCCACATAAATTTTTTAATGGTTGGAATTATGCATCTCTAAGATGATGGAGTTGCATAAGCACATATTTCTGTTCCTATAAGTTCCATGCTCACCTTCTAGTCTTACAAAAGAAAGGAGAAGAAGAAGAAAAAACTTCTGGCAGAAGAAATGATCCCTCTTTTATAGAGGGAGAAATAGAGGTTAAGTGAATCACCTGAAGTCACACACAGGTCAGTGGAAGAACTGGAAAGGCTTAGAGGTCTCTTAACTCTTGCTACACCAGAAGCAAGGGAAGATTGCAGCCTGGAAGAATTCAACCGAACACTTGCTCAACATCACGCCCCCTCTCCTCTGTGCCTACAGGTACGAGGATGAAATTAACAAGCGCACTGCTGCAGAGAATGAGTTTGTGGCCCTGAAGAAGGTAGGTGGAAAAGTCTGTCAAAGGAGAAGATTTGAAACTGAATCTTGAAGTATAGGGTGACTTAACCCTTGGGACTCCCAAGAAATGTCACATAACCCTTGACTGTACCTGGAGAGCTCAAACCTGCCAAAAAGCTCCCTCTGTATTTATGGTTCCACTGACCCTACTTGGGTTTCTGTTAGCTCAGGGAACTCAAGCCCCCATTCTCTGCAATCACCCACCCCAACCCCAAACCCCAGACTCAGAGTTTGCTAAAATCCAACTTGGAAGGACCAGGGAAGAGTCCATCCAACTTCTTCTGGACTCACTGCTTGGGGCTGTGGTGTCAGAGAAGGATCTTATGCTGTTGTTCTAGGACGTGGACTCAGCCTACATGAACAAGGTGGAACTGGAGGCCAAGGTCAACTCTCTGACAGACGAGATCAACTTCTTACGGATGCTCTTTGAGGCAGTAAGAGCCTGCAAATGTTTTTGTCCCTCCTAGGTCATGAGCCCGGAAGGAAAAAGATACTGCAGAGAATGTTATCTATATAGGGACTCCACCCAGCATCTTACCCCAGATATTCCAAGATGGGGCTTGGATGATCATAGGGACCTGGGAGAACTGCTTGAAATCTTACCATATTAAACCCTACTCCAGCTCTGAGGCTTCAAACCTCCACCCCACAGCATAGCAAAGAGAGAGTGCCAATTCTCGAATCCCAGATCCCTGGGTATCATTCCCAAGGAATTAAGACCCATCTCTCCCTCTCCCCTCCCAGGAAAGTTCAAAAAGGAAAACTGCCCCTCAGCTCATTGGTCAGGGTGCTTCTTGCCCTCTGAAGATGCCTCATTCTGGGCACTGCTACTGTGAAAGCAGAGACCTGGGTCTTTGAAGGGGAGAGAGAAGTAGGGAGTTATGAAGTTACACTGTACAGGGGGCAACAGGGTCCAAAAGCTCACTCTATCCTAAAGAAACCTTTTATGCTGGCATACGAATCAACATGTCATATTCAGCTCTGTATAATTTGGACCAGAGAACACTGACCCACACTTCATGCCCAAAGAAAACACACAGGTAGGTCTTGAGAAGCTATGCTGGGGGACACACCCCCGTCACACTGACCTGTGACCCAGAAACTTCTCAGGGATTGGCATGGGAGTCCCTAAATGGCTGTAAGTGCCCAGGGAAATGTTGGAAGAATCTCCCCCAGGGATGCCAAAGAAGGGATTCCTGATCTAGATGGGTAGTCAATTGTGTGATTACACGATCCCTCCTTTTCATGCCCTGGTGATGCTGAGTTTACTGGTTCTGTAGGAGCTGTCCCAGATGCAGACCCAGGTCAGTGACACATCTGTGGTCCTGTCCATGGACAACAACCGCAGCCTTGACCTGGACAGCATCATCGCTGAGGTCAAGGCCCAGTATGAGGACATCGCCAACCGCAGCCGGGCTGAGGCCGAGTCCTGGTACCAGACCAAGGTGAGTGTGGGCACCTCTATGATAGGTTCTAGGACTAGTGTTATCAGAAGCCCCAATAGGCGTCTAACTATTAACCACAAGCCTCAGGAAATACATGAGCATTTCTGTTTCTTTCAATGTGCCAGAAGTGTCTGATGCTATGCAAAGTCAACCTGAAATGCATATGGAACCCAACCATACACATTAATATGTGGTCAGGCAATGTTGGGTGCTCAGGACAGCCATCATCCCCACGTCACTTATGATGTGGTTGGGGCTGGGGGAGACTCCAAAACAACCAAGAAATAGTCATAAAGCTATTTCTGAATGGCTTATTTATTCAACACATATATGTCAATTAGGGCTACAGATTTGTAACTAAATAAACTGCAAACAGTTCATTTTTGGTCTGAGAGTCCATGAAGTAAATGGGTGGGGGGGGGAGTCAAGGAAGCGAAAAGGCCATGTTAGTAAAAAGCCTCCAAGAAGAGGTGGGTCTTCAGTCTATTTGGAAGCATCCAAGGACAATATATTATCAAGGACAGGGATGGTATTTAAGGCTGAACAAGCAGTCCTGTGGGGCCAGAAGGCAGAAATGAGTACTTTGCCAAGAAGAGAGTTTGTATCAGGAAGAGGGGGGGTGGGATGACCACAGAGAGCTACTGTCCAAAGTCACAGATGGCTAGAAGACTTGGCTTTGGAGGGTGTAGTAGTGAGTCCAATCTGTGAGATCAGCTCCCTGCCAAATCCAGACCCCTTTCAGGCTCAGCTGTTCACTTGCATGTGCCTTCCATCCTTGGCCACGCTCTGTGCCTTAGCCTCTATCACTGCAATGTGGTAAGAAGGGAAAGGGTGTCAGGTGGCAGAGGTGCACAGGGCAGAGGCAGAGACAGACAGTGAGTGGAGGCAGGATGCACTTAAGTTGAAGTTTATTTAGAGTAGTTGAAATTTACAGTAAACAATTCTATTTGTGGGTGGGGTCACAAAGTTCCCTTTAACTGTGTGCATCTAGAAATGGAGCAGCTGGGCCACTTACCACTTTCAAAGCCAGACAGATCTTCATTCTGGCAGGGGCTCTTCTTCCTTGGGAAATGTGTGGGGAAGAAACAGGGGGCGTTTGTTTCTCCTAAATGAGTGCATCCTGGGTATGCACTACCAGATGGCGAGCTCCCTGCGATGAGGAATTTTGTTACAAAGTCTTAGAACTGTGCCCCCCAGCCCGGCTCCATCCAACATGGACTCCCTGCAGCACACCCCTCCCCCAGCACTGACGTCTGCAGGGCTACCAAAATTCATGGTCACATTGATCTGGATGTATGCCCTGTGACTGAGATCCCCAAGGACAGTGACCAAGTCACCTTCCCACTCTTAGAGCTCACCAAGCTCTGTCCTGCCTTAAAGTCTTCACACAGGCTGTTTCCTCTGTCTGGAATGTTCTCTCCCCAGCCTGTGACTTAAGTCACTCCTTCCCATCTTTCAACACGAAGCTTGAGCACCCCCATCTTTGGAAGGACTTTCCTGTCCCCATCTCCACAACTTCCATATCTGGGTCAGATTCCTTTGTTACACTCCCTGTTCATTTCCTAAGGGGAACTTATCCCAGTTTGGAAATATCAATTCAATAATATGCTAATTTAATTAATATCTATCTCTCCCAATAAACTGTAAGCAAGGGTCTGATTATGCTTTCCTTGATATTCCCAGAGCCTAGCACATGCCTGGCAAGTAGATGTGCCTAAGAAATAGCACCCAAATGAATGAGCAAGGGAATGTGTGAATGATCGGTGAATGGGTGGGCCTGCTGGTGATACCGAGAGCCAGGCTGTGCACACAGGGAGTGCCCAGCCCAGGCCTTTGATGAAGTGACTGACTCTGCTCTAATTCCATCAGTACGAGGAGCTGCAGGTCACGGCTGGCCGGCACGGGGATGATCTCCGAAACACCAAGCAAGAGATCTCGGAGATGAACCGAGTGATCCAGAGGCTGAGAGCCGAGATCGACAGCGTCAAGAAGCAGGTGGAGTTGGGGCAGAGCCCCATTTCTCCTGGGTCGTTCTGCCAATCTTCTAGGACTCCTGCCCACACTTCCAGGGGCTGTCCGTAAAGCTCAGGGCTTCGTCCTTTTCTTACAGTGTTCCAGCCTGCAAACGGCCATTGCTGACGCAGAACAGCGTGGAGAGCTGGCCCTCAAGGATGCACGAGCCAAGCTAGTAGAACTGGAGGAGGCCCTGCAGAAGGCCAAGCAGGACATGGCCCGGCTGCTGAGGGAGTACCAGGAGCTCATGAACGTGAAGCTGGCCTTGGACGTGGAGATCGCCACCTACCGCAAGCTGCTGGAGGGCGAGGAGTGCAGGTGAGGGGCTGATGCACCTGCTGTATTCCAGCTGCCGGAGCATTCCTAGGGGCTCGGGTTGCTGAGGCCCCCTCCTCCCCTGGCAAAGGGAGCAAAATGCAGGTGGAAGTGGGCTATGAGAAAGAAGAAAAAAAATAGGCATAATTTCTTTCCAGGCCAGTAAGTCATTATTAAGCGCCCTTATTTGAAGTACAACTGCTTTGAGCCCCCGACCCCATAGAAATCTAGGATCTGATCAGGCCCTAGGTGATCAAATTCTATCAAAGGAGAAAGTGAGTTATATGGCAGGTCTAGATATGTGGTGTGAAAGCCTCTGGGCTGAGAATAAACTGTCCCAGGATCTGGGCATACAGGCCTACCACGAACTAGCTGCATAACCTTAGGGAAGGAATAGTGATGGAATAAAGAGACCAAATCATTGGAACCCCAAAGCTCAGGGGGAGCTTAGTACTCTGCCAATTACCAGCTGTGTGACCAAGGGCAGATTACTTTACCTTTCCATGAGGTAAATGAGGATAACCATGGTTTCTATCTCATATGTTATTCAGAGGGTTGAAATAAGAAAATGCACATGAAGTTCTTGGAACAATGCACGGTACACAAGTGTTCAAATAATCCTAGCGATCCCCAGTTTCATGGCCGAAGATATGGGCTTTGGACCCAAATGAGTCTGGCTTCAACTCTAGCTTTGTGATCCTGGGCAACTTAATCAACCTCTCTGAGCTTCCATTTCCCCATCCATCAAACTGAGATCATAATACCTACTTAATGGGGTCATTGAGAGAATTAAACAGCATAATGTAGATAACAGGTCCTTTTAATGTTCTAAGTATGTGTTTATGAATGAATGCCAGTTCTGTCCTTAGCATGTAAAGCAAAATTACTCTAGTTGCTACAATAATAGGCTGATTATTGTTATTGTTATGTTTATGACTCAGACTCCTCTCCATACCTATAATCACCTCAGCACTGCCCAGTGCATGACAACAGTCCATTGTTGAGAGAGAAATCTCCTTGTTCCTTAACAAGCCCTGCCTTTCCAACTGACACTAGTGTATGATTAGCTTTAATTTTCTCCAGGTGTCTATCAGGTTTGAACCAAAAAAATGTGTCTCTGAGATTACAGGCTTTACTCCTATGGGCCTCAAACTCCACATTATTTCATTCATTAGATTATTATTTTCAATAATACTAGCATTTAAATAATTTCAACCTCCATTACTTCTGCAATAAAAATAATAAAGGGTTTTTTAATGCACTTAATTGCAAAAATGTTGTCTCAAATGCCCACAAGCTGCTGAACGTAATAGTAACCTTCCTTCTCCCCCTTCCTCCCAATCAGGCTGAGTGGAGAGGGTGTTTCTCCAGTTAACATCTGTGAGTATGACATCCTCTTATGTCATTTGGTGTGCATGTGGTTGGTGACAGGGGAGGTGGCATCTGGTGGGAAGGTGGAGGGCATCATGTGGCATTGGAGGGGACCCCACAAATTGGGTTACATTTGTTTAAATGAGAGCCATATTGGTAGTCTTTTTTATTTTTTAAGAAAGAGTATGTGTGAGTACTCAAGGTGGGGAAGGGAGGAGAGAAAAGACAGAGGATTCAAAGTGGGCTTCCCACTGACATCAGAGAGCCCAGTGTGGGGCTGAACTCCTGAACCAGGAGATAATGACCTGAGCTGAAACCAAGAGTCAGATACTTAACTGACTGAACCGCTCAGGTGCCCCTAGAATTTTTTTTTAAGAGAGAGTCTTTAATGTCCCAAGTCTAATCTCTTTACAAGTGAAAGACACCACAGAGAGGGTGATAGGAGGTTTGCTGGAACCCTTCTGCATGGGTTTAGAAGACACACAGCTTCCACCCCCCACCTCTTGGGATTCCACACCTTTCTTGCTGGGGGTGCAGGTCAAAGATGAGCATTCAGTGTGGACAGGATTTCTGAAACCCTGGTCTACCCTCAGCCTTCGGAAGGAGCCTTCACATTGGGCCCAAGGGCTTTGCCATAAAGCAGCCCCTTCCCAGAATAGTGTGGTGAAATCCCTACTGCTCAGTTATACTCTGCAGAGCATAACAACAGAAGGTTACCAAGGTTTTCCAAGGCAGTGAGGACACTTAAGACAGGGCATTTGGGTGCCCTTGTTCCTGCTCAGGAAAAAGGAGGGGTATTAGCAAGCGGTAATGGCCCAGCACCGTAAAGAGCAGTCATTCAGAGAGTTCAGGGCAGGCATTGTGAGGCCAACAGAGATGACTTTTACAGCTTATGAGTGAATTTGGTTTTCATTGATGCGTGATTCACAAAGCAATGATTATATTAACCAATGATTCTAGAAGGCAGAATGCCCTCAGAACTACCCAGTCCTCTCTCACTGATATCCTTGTCTAATGGCTCCAGAGACCCTCAAAGCCAGTTTGGGGGATGAATAGTGTAACCTCTAAAGTTCCCTTTCTCTTGAAAGCACCTGAAAGTCTCTGTTTGTTATCTAGGGCCACAACACAGTACCACAAACTGGGTGGCTTAAAGTAGAAATGTAGTGTCTCGTGGTTCTGGAGACTAGCAATTCAACACTGAGTCGTCAGCAAGGCCTTGCTCCCTCTGACACCTGTAGGGGGTTCCTTCCTCACCTCTTCCTAGCTTCTGGAGGTGGCCATCAACTCTTGGTGTTCCTTGCCCTGCATCACTCTGATCGCTGTCTCTGTGATCACCTGGCCCTTTCTCTATGTGTCTGTCTTCACGTGGATGCCTTTCCTCTTCTTATAAGAACACCTGTCATATTGGGGTAGGGCCCTCCCTAATGATTTTCTCTTAACTGGATTCCATCCACAAGGTCCCATTTCCAAATCAGGTTACATTCACAGGTGCTGGGGGTTAAGACTTCAACATATTTTTTTGGAGGACACAATTCATTCCATAACAGAATCCATTTTTATTTCAGTTTCCCTTCTGAAGAGCCCCAAGTAGGGTACTAAATATTGAAGGTGATGGGTGGTTATAAAAGTTAGGAAAAGACAGGTTGGGGGTAGAATGGGAGCAGAGTTGGCCAGCCAGTGGGTCATCTGTCCCTCGGCCTATCAAGATGACTCCAGCCCCACTCTGGGATTCAGGGTGTGGGATCTGGGGACACTAAGGGAGGCATGTACATGCCGCTCAGAAGGAAAGGAGACAGCAGAGCCAGTCCCACAGAGAGAGATGGGGACAGAGGGACAGGGAAGTGTGGTGGGATCAAAGGGGAAAGCAAGTGAACCAGAATAGCTGCCTGGAGGAGAAAAGTCTCCATTAAGTTCTGGAAGAAAAAGTGAGGCACCATTCCAGACTGGGAGGCTGCCCAGCATTACAGCCCAGGGAAAACCAGGCCAAGCATAGGACAGAGATCTCACCAAGTGGGCAGGAAAATTGGAAGGAGGCAGACAGCTACCTGACCAGATAATCCCATCCCCACCCCCACAGACTTAAGGGCACAGGCCCTGATGCCCCAGGTGTCTTCTCTCCTGCCCTTGATTCTGACCATGTCTCCTCTCTTCTGGCAGCTGTGGTCACCTCCACCGTTTCCAGCAGCTATGGTGGCGGCAGCGGCACCGGAGGTGGAAGTCTGGGTCTCGGTGGGGGCAGCGGCTACTCCTTCACCACCAGCACCGGGCACAACCTGGGTGCGGGCCTGGGCGGCTCCAGTTTCAGTGCCAGTAGTAGCCGGGGCCTTGGGGGCAGTGGCTCCAGTGTCAAGTTTGTCTCCACCACATCCTCCAGCCGGAAGAGCTACAAGCATTAAGTGCGGCCACCCCACTCCCTCACCCCTGCCCTGAAGCCTGCCTGCTTGCTGACCTGGCCTGCCTGCACTTGCAGACAGGATACCTGGGGTTCTTCTCCTTCTTATCCCCTCCACAAGGCCCACCTGTGCTGCTGGGAAAGAAGCCTGGTGCCCTGGGTAAACTCCATTCCCCAACTTAAGCCAGCCTCTGCCCTCCTGGCAATCCCCACAGTGCTTCTGTCCCCTCCCTGTGCCACTGCCCGCCCTCCTTCAAGATTCACATTCGGCTTATCTTGCAGAGACCTCCCCACCCCCCCTCCCACCCTCCGCTTCAGCTCTTCCTTCCTCCTCCCAGATGCAGGGTTAAGGAGTCAGTGTTTTCCAGGCCATCTCAATGCCAGGTTGTCAGCCCCACCTGTCTCTTGGTGCTTATGAGCTGCCTGCTAGGAGTGAGACACATCCCTCCTTGGAATGTGTCTATTAAATGCATGTGGAATGTGTTTGGTGTCCAGCCCTCTCTGTTTGGAATGGAGATGCAGTACCCAGTGCATACCAGACCTTCCCCACTTCCCTCAGAACTGAGAATGCTGGACTTGGGAGCTGGAGGGGATGGAGGGAGCGCCGACTGCTGGCTAGACTCTTTCCTGGCCTTTCCTCCCACTTCCTCCAGCCTCTTGCCGGGATGTCTTCTTTGAGAAGCCCAAGCCCCTGGGCAGAAGCTGTGTCCATTCTCCCCACTCTGTATGTCATTCAGGGTGATACCATCCCCTCCCAAAACCAGACTGTTTTCTGAGGACACTGACGTAGGGTGGGCGGCCCAGCCCTCCTCCAGCAAAGGGACTGATTGTTCCCTGACAGCTTCAAACTTGCAGACGTGAGCAGAGAAATAACAGGCCAGGAGAGGAGTTAAAAGTCAGCCCTGGGGGCAGTGCTTTCACCAACCAGAGGAGCCATTTAGGCCCATAATTGCAGGCAGCAGTGAGACATCCAGGAAGCTCCCACATTCCTGAGTTTAGTCTCCTGAACCCCTCCCGTAAGGCCTGAGCCCGGCTTCACCCAGAGTGGGGATGGCCCATGTGGGCTCGGAGGAAGTGGGCTCCAGGCTCAGGACCATGCTAAGGAGTGGTGGGAGTTAGGAACTGGGAGTCTAAACCACAGTCAATGAGGGTGCTGTGCAGGAAGCTAAGTGGCAGGAGGGGAGAGGCCATGAACCAAGACAAGAGATGAGTTTAAAACCAGGGGCTAAAATCGGGAAGGGCTGGGAGGGATGGCAGGAAGAAGAGAAATGACACTGAGGGCAATTGTTAAAAGTCCCTGGTCCCCACGGATGAGAGGAGAAGAGGGGACAGGAATTTGGCAAGAGATCCTGTGTCTGCCACCCTCAGATAAGCCACCTCTCTTCCACCAGTGTCAGGTGCAAAGATCCGGAGCAGGTAACCTGCTGTCAGACCACCGCACCCTAATATCGGCTCGGCACTCATGAGCCACTTGACCTCAGCCAAGTTTCTCAATGACTTTATGCCTCAATAGCTTCATGAGCAAAACAAGAACAATAACAGCTACCCCTGGTGCTGTGTGATGATTAAATGAGAAGACAAGTGTAAAGCAACCACCTATAGTAGCTGGTCAATAAGCATTGGCAATTATTATTCTTGTCATCCACCCTCACAAGGTTACTATGAGAAATCAAGTGACATAATGCTTGTAATGACTGACCACATAGTCTGGCCTCAGTAAAGGAGGTTTCTTTTCTTTTCCCGGTGACAGGAAGGGCTTAATCAAGTGCTTGGGTTCAGAGTCTAAGACCTGGGAATCCAAGGAGAGGAGCAGCTGAGAAACAGTGAGAGTGTCTGTAGCGCGAGCCTGAGAACCTGGGCGGGTGGGGGGCTCGGGACCTGGTCCTAAGCCGGACCTGGACCAGGCCTGGTCCTGCCCTGGGTAGGGTGTTCCCCGCGATGATTAGGGGGCAGGAAGATGGGCTGTGACCAGACATGCCATTGAGATGAACTCAACAGAGTGGTCTTTGATGTTCTTCGGCCAAGCCCAGTTCTTGAAAGGCATAAAAGTCAAGGAGAGGCAGGGACAGCTAGACTTGGAAGGCTCTTCATTCCTTTGATACTTTCACTCCTCTGCCTCTCTGGCACCAGCTCCCACCATGACCCAACGATCTTCTGTCACCATCAAGTCAGGGGGCACTCGGAACTTCAGTGCTTCCTCGGCCAGCCTCCTCCCAGGCTGCCGGCCCAGCTTCAGCTCTGTCTCTGTGTCCCAGGGTGGGAAGAGCTTTGGGGGTGGTTTTGGGGGTGGCTTTGGGACCAGGAGCCTCCACAGCTTTGGGGGTAGCAAGAGAATCTCCATCAGTGGAGGCTACCGCTCCAACCGGGTCAGCGGTGGGGGCGCTGGCTATGGGCTGGGTCTTGGAGGCATGGGCTACAGGGTTGGGGGAGCCTTCGGTGGGTATGGATTTGGAGCCGGGATGATGCCTGGCTCTGGGGGCATCCAGGAGGTCACCGTCAACCAAAGCCTCCTGACCCCCCTCCACCTGGAGATAGATCCCTCTCTCCAGCGGGTGCGAAAGGAGGAGAAGGAACAGATCAAGACCCTCAACAACAAGTTCGCCTCCTTCATTGACAAGGTGAGAGGCAAGTGGGGTCCCCACTGGGAAAAGTTGCTGGTGCCCAGGGTATGTCTGCTTTCTGTGCTTTTCTGAGGTCAACTATAACTTGCCCAGGACCTGTGATCCTGGAGGCTGGGGAGACTGCTGGCCAGATGAAGGAGGGAGTGATTTCCCACCTTGTTGAGGTGGGAGCAGAAAAATGTTCATCTCTATACTCTAGAGTTGACCTACTGCAAAGACATTGCTCTTTTGATGGATAATGAATGTGTGCTTGGCTTAAGCAAAAAGTGATCATTTGGAAGGGAAAGGGACAAAGAAAAGAAAGGTTATGAATTCAGTTCATGGAAGTGGGCTGGGGTCACTTTATCCTGTGCAGTTAGTAGGGGCAGCTCTTCCTGTGGCCGCCTCTCTGGTGATTTGGTTATGTCTGGGAAGCTGAATGGCTGGCGAGGGGTCTGCTTTCCCACCTTTCTTCTGGTGAGAGCTAAGCTGTGACATCAGCCCTGAGTGCACCCTGCTGGATGCCTGGACTCTTAGGGATTTCCCCAGGTCCAGGGAAAGAAGCTATTTTGATTTGCACCAGTTCACACCTAAGCTGGTTGCTTTTATCTGGGAAGAACCAGTTCAAGGATCTGGAAAGAAGAGTGCTAGACTCTTCCAGCCCAGGCTCTACTGCAAAGAAAACGTTCCCTAACTTCTTGGGCCTCTGTTGTGTTGGACAGACGGACTCCAAGGTGACTGTGCAGGTCTAACAGGCTATGAAATGCTTCATCATATGGTCCCAGATCTAACCAAAGAGACTATTGAGGCAGTGCTTCTTGAGTTTTATCACCCATGTCACCCCACTTGGCCTGGGGTTTGCACCAAGAGATGTGAGATTTCCAGGAGGCCGGCTCTGAAGGGAACACACAGGCCCTCCTTTGCTTGGTTTATCTGGAGGGGATGTGGGGAAATGGGGATGTGATAGGGAGGGACTTGGAGTCAGGATGGCCCTCTGGCCTCTGACAATGGAGGAGAAAGTTAGGAAGGGGAAGTAGGATGTTTGTTAGAGGCTCTTTGTAGGCACACTGCCATCTCCTCTGTTTGGGAGACTCCTCTGTTCTTTCATTCTGAGGCTGTGTGTCATTCCAGCTGCACCCAATGGAAGGAGTTTGTTTAGGGAGAAAATATTCACACATTCCCAGGGCTGCCTCCCAGATGGAGGAGCAGATGAGTGCAACTCTTTAAGAAAACCAAATTAGTAGCACAAGACCACAAGGGACCTGAGAGCAGAGGGAGCTTGGCAAGGCCACACGACTGGCCAGAGACATGGCTGGAATTGTGCCCAGGTCCCCTTAATGCAACATTAGAGTGACCCATTTCAGCAATCTTGGACCATATGGGAAACTGAGTTCAGATTCTAGATCTAGAGAAATCACATAGGAAAGGAAGTGGATAGATTATGTTTTCTGCCAAGAACCTCCTGCCCATTTAACAGGAATCAAAATCCCACCCGAGAACATGGTGGTGGAATGTTCTTTCCTTCAGCTATGACATGTCAGCATGGTTTGGTATATGTGGGCGATTTCTAGCCCCTCTGGTCCTGGTCTTACTTCTCCCATCTCCAAACCAAGCCACCACCTGCCTCCCAGGCCACTGCACCAACATTTGGGTGGCTCTCTACATTCTAGGCTCCTTCTGGGATGAGGAGGAGGAAACTTCCCTGGACTCCAAGGTCTTGCAGGGCCTCCCTGCACTGTTGGGGGTCCTATATCCCAGAGCCCTCTGGGGAGGCTGCACAGGGAAACCCTCACAGTTTCTCTCTTCTGGCTGGGCAGGTGCGATTCCTGGAGCAGCAGAACAAGGTCCTGGAGACCAAATGGAGCCTCCTGCAGGAGCATAAAACCACCAGGGCCAATATCGAGCCAATGTTTGAAGCCTACATCAGCAACCTGAGGCGGCAGCTGGACTGCCTGGGCGGAGAGCGGGCGCGGCTGGAGATGGAGCTCAAGAACATGCAGGATGTGGTGGAAGACTTCAAGAACAAGTGAGTAGACCCTCTAGCAGCTCCTGGGAGGTCCTTACCCTGAGGCTCCTGGGAGGCCCTACTTTCCAGAAGTGTCCAGTCCATCGGGGAATGGGGACACACACTCAGGGCAGTGAGGTGGGATCAGAAAAAGCACGGGGAACCTGTAGTCAAGAATGTTGAGGCTCTGGGGAGGGCCGGGGCTATAGGTAGTGGTAACTGACATGGTCACAGAGAGCAGGATTTGCACAACAATCTAGTAAACTCTGAGGAGGAAAATAAGGCTCTGAGATAGCAACTGCTCTATCCAACATGATACAATTGGCAACTCATGAGTTGAGAATTAAACTCCTAGAATCTCACCTTCACATTTGTTCCATTCAGTCGCATGGCTAACTTGCACGAAGTTTGGGCATCCACCCCAACCCTGGCCAAGGCCAGGAACAAAGCAAAAGGAGACATATCTGCTTCCCCTTCCACAGAACCACACACACACACACACACACACACACACACCACTAAACATGATGGCATGTTCATGCCCATAGATTCAAGCAGCTCCTTATTTTTATTATTTTAATTTATTTCTGACGTTCTTGGTCCAAACAAAATAAGTGATGGAGTTTTGGTTATGGTTTGTATAATGTAATGAGAGTTCAGGTCTGAGTTGGGTTGAAATGGTAGCCATGACCCATATGTGCTATTTTAATTTAAATTAATTAAAATTAAATAAAATTTTGAACTTTAGCTCCTCAGTCACACTAGCCACATTTCAAGCGTTCAGTTGCCCATGTGGCTAACGGGCCCCATAGTGGATGCAGATATAGTGCATCTCTATCATCGCAGAAAGTTCTACTGGACATCACTATAGACCCTAGAGTCAGTGGATTTAGAATCTTGGCTCCACTACTTACTAACTGAATGACCTCAGACTCTCTGAACCCTATTCCTTTGTCTGTTAAAGAGGATGTTAATAGTGCCCACCTCATAGGGGTTGAGAATATTATATCAAAATTTGTATGTGAAATACTTGGTAGGGTGACCAGTGCCTGGCACACAGTGAGTTGTTGATAAGTGTTAACTATTTTTATTATATGGATGATTAGGTGTGTGGTGATGCAGACACAGGCAAGAGAAGCAAGTGCAGATGGCTAATCTATAATATGTATGCAAACATGGAGTAACAGTGTTTCAGTCCAAGAAGGCTTCCCAGAGGAGGAGATGGAAAGGTGAAGAAGGAAAGAGACACAGGGGAGAACTATGGGGGGATCTGTTGAAGAGCATGCTCCCAGATAATGGACAGCCATGCTCCTGTGGCAGGCATCTAAGAGGCCCATGCAGGGAGAACGACTGTGAGCTAGAAAACACAGAAGACGAAGACAGTCTCATGGAGTTAAGTGAAGAAAACATGTTCAGATTTAATTAAAAGGCAGCACGAGGAAGCAATAAGGAAAACCACAGCAGTTCTCCCAGAGGACTTGGGAGAAGGCACAGTATTGAAGATTCAATGGCAGGAAAGGGCTTTCCTCAGATCCTACTGGACAGCAGAAGCAACATCAAAGTGGGGAGATTCTGGTTACATACATAA
The DNA here is from genome assembly GCA_028646485.1 of Cryptoprocta ferox. NCBI lineage: Eukaryota > Metazoa > Chordata > Mammalia > Carnivora > Eupleridae > Cryptoprocta > Cryptoprocta ferox. The sequence continues at coordinate 59,503,017 of CM053571.1, forward strand.
TGCGAGATCATACTTGATGGTTGTAAAAAAATAAGGACAAGCCATCCATAGATGAGAAAAAGCCTCTGAGAGGTTTAATGACCTGCCCCAGTTTACTCAGCTGGTAGGTGGAGGAGATAAAGCCCCAACCCCAGTTGCCCAGAGCTGCTAAAAGGGTGGGGTTCACTGATACTCAGGAGGGTTGGGGAGGAAATGGATCACCTAGAGCAGAAGGGGAGCTTCCTTCCCAGAGGCCAGTGTCCCCAGGGGGTGGGGCAAGTGGGGCTGCTGTCTAGGGCCAAACAGAAGAATGAGAAACCTGGGCAGGCACCGGTGGGAAGGCTCCTATTAGCCTGGAGACTGTTTCCTCTCCAGGGTTCAGCGCACTAAGAACAGAGCGGCAAGGCAACATGAGGGCAACATGGGCTGCAGGAGCCAGCCAAGCCCTGGGTCTATCTGCCTCGGGCCACATCATCCTCTCTGTTCCTCCCTTCTGTTTGGCTTGGAGTGAGACTAGGGGGTGAAAAAGGAAGCATGTTGGCCCCTTTATGGAACATCAGCACTGCAAAGAACAAAACCATGAGAAAGGCAACCTCAGAAGGAATGAAGGGGTGGCTCTGCTTTACTGTTGTTTTGGGTTTGAGTTTTAACTGGGCAGAGGTGGTTGTGTGATTGATTTGGGATGCGGGGGGCGGGGGGGCACCTGTAATGGGGGAGCTATACTCCAGTAGCACATTTTCCGTGTCTGTTCTGGAGACCCACACCTACAGCTCCCACTGTTTGACCTCACGCCCAGAACCCTGCTCCTAACACTGATCCACTTTTTAAAAATTGATTTATAATTGCCGTACAATATCATATTAGTTTCAAGTATTCAACATGCTAATTCCATATTTTTATGTATTGCAAAATGGTCACCTTGACAAACCACTTCTTGATCCTTCCCGCAGGTACGAAGAAGAAATCAACAGGCGCACGGTGGCAGAGAATGAGTTTGTGGTACTCAAGAAGGTAAGGGGACAGGGCTGCTCCCTCCTGACTCCGAGGCTCAGGTAGCCCCTTCTGGGGGTGACAGATGCCACTGAACCCAGTGGCCTTACAAGCTTTAATTTGTGCAACTAATTTCTGAAGCAGGCTTTACTTTATATTTTTAATATTTATTTTTTTTAAAGAGAGGGAGAGAGTGTGTGTGGTATGCATGCACATGCATGTGAGTGGGGGAGGGGCAGATAGAGAGGGAGAGAGAATCTCAAACATGCTTCATGTTGTCAGTGCAGAGGTAGATATGGGGATCAATCCCACGAACTGTGAGATCATGACCTGAGCCGAAATTAAGAGCCAGGCCTTAATCAACTGAGCCACCCAGGGGGCCCAAAGCAGATCTTACTTTAGAAGTGAGAAACCTCAGGCTCAGGCAGGTTAAGTAAGTTGTCCAAGTTTACCCAGATCATCAGAAGTGAGTCAGGATCCGGGACTCCAAAGTCCCAGCTGTAAATCATGACACCGGCTCCTCCCCATGTAGAATCCCTGTGGGGAGAAACAAGCAAAATGGACCCTGTGCTGAACTACATCTCCGGGACATCAAGTCAGGCTCAGGAGGACAGGGGCAGGACAGGGATCAGCTCCCTGGAGTTATGGACCTTCCTGCTCAGTGGGGGCAGGCAGAGGAAGGGGAGAGCAGCCAAAGCAGGGAGAATGGAGCAACGATGTATAAAGTGCAGGAAGGAGCTGAAACTGTGAAGAAGGTGGGAGGCCACGGAGGGCTAGGGAAGAGGCTGGGAGAGCCCAGAGGCAGCAGAGGCCCAAGGACCCAGGATGGGGTTGACCTGACCACATGCAGGTGACATAAGAGATCTGTTTGTGTGGCACCAGCTGATGAGCAGGTGGGCATTCCCCAAGAGCCCTGGTCCCCACAGAGTATGGGCCCTCCTGCAAGTTCCACTCCATAGCCTGAAACAAAGAAATGCCCTCATCCCTGGGAGCTGAAGTTCTCCAGCCTAACTCCCAGTCAGAGAGGCTGGCTGACGCATGAAGGATGGGATTCAGAGTGACAGCATGTTCTGTTCCCAGGATGTGGATGCTGCCTACATGAACAAGGTGGAGCTGGAGGCCAAGGTGGATGCCTTAATGGATGAAATCAACTTCCTGAGAGCTTTCTATGATGCGGTAAGCAGTGCCAGTTGCTCCCCCAACAAGCGTTGGACGCGGGGGTCCTGGGCTGGGCACAGAGCCTGCCAACTCCTTCCTTCATCTCCTCTCTGCTCTCCACCCTGGGTTGGAATTCATGGAGCATATGCTGCCTTCCCTAATAAGGAACAAAATGAGATTCCCTAGGGCAGATTGGAGGTCAGGTGAGGTGAGAATTCAGCCTTGACCATTTGGACCAAACGTGCTGTTGGTCAGAAAGCACTCCCTGTCATTGAATTATGCGTGATTTCCATAGATGTATGTGAGCAACCTGGATCACCCAGTCCAGCTCAAATTTATCAGCTACTCTTCCTAGAGAGGCTGCAGGATGATGCAATTTCACAAACCAGGTGGCAATTAGTGAGCCGTCGGTGCTTCTAGAAACACACACGGCACAACTCCCTGGTTCTCCCAAAGACACAAACTGTCATGCACTCCTGTATGCCAGATACTGTTCTAGGGGCTACAGAGGCAGTGCTGAGCAGACACAACAAAGCACCTACATTCTTGGAACTTCTATTACAGTAGGGGAGACAGGTAGCACAGAGAGGATTGAAAACTATACCATTTAAGGCATAGTAGGGGCAATGAAAAGAAACAACAAGGAACCAGAGCATGTAGGAAGTGGGTGATATTTGAAGAGAAACCGAAGAACTAAGGATCCAGGAATGCCAGGAGGAGGCCATGGTGGCTGGAGGAGAGTAAGTGAGGTAGAGTGGTAGAGAAGGGGTCAGCAATGTCAAGATAGGCATGCAGGGTGCATTGTGTGCCTCCAAGTAGGCCTGGTAAGGACAGGTGATATGCCTATTCATTGCATATGTTTGGTGCCCAACAGAAGTTGATCATGTTCTGGGAGCAGGAACATGGGCTCCATGTCTTTGGACAAGTTCAGTGACCACCCCGCAGCCCATGTAGGGCAAAAAGGCATCATTTTTCTCTGTTATCTCACTTTAATGTTGACAGCTGCAAGCATGTGGGCTGAGAACCCTGACCCCCCACCCCCCACTCCCTGAGCTAGGTCAGCTACCAGGAAAACTACCTGGGAAAATCAGACTGTGAAACAACAATGAAATAATTTCTTGAAGCAGGAAATAGATGAACCAATGATTAATAAACAAAGGAAAGGAATATCTTCACTTAGATTTGTGCTTTGGACCAATGATTTGCAGATTTAAAAGTGTGTCAGAATCTTCTAGACTTCTTGTTAAAACACCAGTTCTGATTCAGTAAGTCTAGGGTGGGACCCGAAATGTTGGACTTTGAACAAGTTCCTAGGTGCTGCTGCTGCTGCTGCTGCTGCTGGTCTGAGGATCCCATTTTGGGAACCACCACCTTAGATGATTCTGGAAAGTTATCATTAACAAATTGATTTTGGTTTACCTTTTCAAAAACCGTGTTATATGGACATGACTTGATTTAATCCTCACAGAAAGCATATGAAGCAATGCTAGGACAAGCCCCTCTGAGACTCAGAGAAGCCATCTAATTTGCTTGGCAGACCCGAGACTCAAATGTTTTGTTCCAGTGCCCTTTCTGCTGTCTCGAGCTGATTTCCACTTCCCATCCCCGAGAACAGGGAGGAGCCAAGTTGGGAAATAAGACTGAGACGCAGCAGAGTTTCTGGCTCCTTCTGACTCAGTGAAGCCTGTGTTTTCTCAGAACATGAGCCATCCTGGCACTGACAGGTCACAGCAAGGTGCGCTCCCTTGGGAGTGGGAGTGACTTCTGGAGGGTGCTGGCTAGAGTTACCGTGCGGCTGCTCCCTGCGTGAAGATGAGGTGACGATAAAGCTCCAGCATAAACTCAGTGACTTCCCTAATGTCTCTCCCAGCCCTTCGGGCCTGAACAAGGTGCTACACCCCAACAGTGCAAGTGAGGTGCTTGATGCCAGAGTCTGTTCCCCTGGCCACCGTCTCCCAACACACACACCCTGCTTCAGCTCTTCCATTTTGGCCTCATCACAGGAGCTGGCTCAGCTTCAGGCCCAGATCTCAGAAACCTCCGTGGTCCTGTCCATGGACAACAACCGCAAGCTGGACCTGGACAGCATCATCTCTGAGGTCAAGGCCCAGTACGAGGACATCGCCAACCGCAGCCGGGCTGAAGCCGAGTCCTGGTACCAGATCAAGGTGAGGGGTCAAGGTCAAGTCCATGAAACAATTTTAGAGAATTGGGATTTCAAAGGCGAATTACGTAAAAGGCTTGTCCTCTCAGGTGTCCCAGTCTGCTGGGGTCAAAGGGATATGCGTTCAGCTTGAGGCTTACCCTCCATTGGGAGCACCCCTTGGGTAACACTGTCAGGACCTGGGGGAACAGCCAGATGAAGGCAGGAGGTGGTCAGTCCTCTGCCAGGGAGGAAGATGGACACACCCCCAATGCCCTGTGGAGGACAGCAAGGGACAGCTGAATGGTACCGTCCATTAGTGCCAGCAGAAGCAAGAGAGGGAAGGTGGGAACAAGAGCAAAGCTCAGCCTCCTGGATCCAGAGAAGAGAGGTTCAGCTGGCAGTGGCTGAGGGACTGGGAGCAAAGGCTGGACACGGGCCACACAATAAGATCTTCCAGGTTAGAGCTGGGTGGGAGTCACAAATATGAAAAGAGCTTAAATATCAGAGTGACAGGCATGCCTGCATGCTGGGAGATTCTGAGAATAAGACCCCTGATGTGGAAGGGAAACAATGAAAGACCAGGCACAGACAGGAAGGAGCCAGCTGTGGGGTGGAGCCTGTGGACACGGAGAGTGAGGGGCAGAGCCAAGAGACGGTGCATATGGACTGGGCAAAGGGAGGTGCGGCCAAGCAGTGCACTGGAAGCCTGTTGGGCCCTGGGAAGCCACGGCCATCTCTCCTCTGGCCTGATGACCCCTGCCTCTTGATTCCTCTGTCCCCAGTACGAGGAGCTGCAGCGGTCCGCTGGCCGCCATGGCGATGACCTCCGCACCACCAAGATGGAGATCTCCGAGTTGAACCGCGTGATGCAGAGGCTGCGCTCTGAGATTGATAACCTGAAGAAGCAGGTAGGGCTGAGCTCCCAGTAGACAGCCCATCCATGCACCTGTTCACCAGCAGACCTGGGCCTGGTCCCAACTCAGCCCATGCACAGAGAAGCCTCCCCAGATGCATCCCTGTCCAGGAATGGAACTGTGCGGTCTTCTGCTGCTCCAGGGATGTCAGGACCCTCTTTTTCCTCTAGGGAAGCATCTGTCCTCTGGGAGCATACAAGGCAAAACTATCCAGAGACGTGTGGCATTGGAAAGGACCCCCCAAAATCATTTTATCCATTATAGCTAAGTCTCAGATTATTCAAGGGGGACAGAGATTACTCTTATTTTTATTTTTTTATCTTAATTTTTAATGTTTATTTATTTTTGAAAGAGAGACAGAGCATGAGTGGAGGAGGGGGCGAGAGCGAGGGAGACACAGAATCTGAACCAGGTTCCAGGCTCTGAGCTCTCAGCACAGAGCCTGACACGGGGCTCAAACTCACAAACCGTGAGATCATGACCTGAGCCAAAGTCGGACACTCAACCGACTGAGCCACCTAGGCGCCCCAGTTATTTTTAAAGATGATGATGCTCCAACCTCCTTTGCATGAAATCCGTTTGAGGAAATCCTCCCATATTTTTAACCTAAAACACACATCTTAATCTTACTGTATTGTCTGTGGGCAACCTCACAAACCCCTGTGTGCTCCTGGCAGTGTACCACGCTCCAGAACGCAATCGCTGATGCTGAGCAGCGCGGGGAGCTGGCCCTCAAGGACGCCAAGCACAAGCTGGCCGAGCTGGAGGACGCCCTTCAAAAGGCCAAGCAGGACATGGCCCGGCAGCTGCGTGAGTACCAGGAGCTCATGAACGTCAAACTGGCCCTGGACATCGAGATCGCCACCTACCGCAAGCTTCTGGAGGGCGAGGAGTGCAGGTCAGTAGCCCTCCACCACCATGGCTCAAACAGATGCCACTAGGGCACCAAATGCCACAGACACCAAGAGTCTGTCCCCTGACAGACTTGTCAGGCCCAAGATAGAAACTCCAAGGGCAGAAATGAGGTTAAAATGCAGCTGCTCCCCAGAGGTGCCCTGCAGTCACAGCCTCTCCCATAGTTCCTGTTGGACCCACGGCAGAGGATCAGGGTGACAGGCATCAGGAAGAGGTAGCCCATGACTACCTGGAAGGCCATAAGCAGGGCTGTTCCTGCCCAGACCCATGACAAATGACGCCACACTGCAGATGAATCTCAGGGGCTCTGTGTTTGCCCAGAGATGCCTGCAATCTGACTGTCCCTCTCTAGTGAACACACGTCCTTCCCCATTTCTCTATGTACTTTCACTTGGTCTGTCTTCTAGATTCCCCTCACAGATTCATATTAGCTAGATGAACAAAAGGCTTGCTAAGCACAGGGCCTGGGCACACAGTAAGCACTCTGTGCTGATAGCTATTAATACAAAGAGCCCAGGGTTCTTCAACTTCTCAACAAATTAAATGTCTCTTTCTCTTCCCACCTGCAACAGGCTCACTGGGGAAGGTGTTGGACCTGTGAACATCTGTGAGTAAATGTCTTGGGATAATAGAAAATCAGGAGTCAAAACAAAAGCAGTAGCATCGCTACCAGGGATTTGGTGATAGATGCAGGCAGGGATGTCATTAAGACCCTCTCAAGGGCTCTGTGCAGACCCCTTTCTTCTTTGGCCTTTCCTTTTTGGGAGGTCAAGAGAGACTTGTGGTGATACCTCACCCCCAGGGCCAGTCCCAGTGGGGTCACGTGTCCACAGAAAGGACTCCACTGTGGCCTCAGAGAACCGAGCTTCAGGACAGGACAGACAACTCGCAGAGTTATGAGTTAGCTAGTTCTGGAGGGAATTCAAACTCACCCAACTAACAAGAGGCTACCCAACTGGCTAAATGGAAAAAACCATACCTAGAATTGAAGCAAATTAATTGAACAAGTAAAGCAGTGACTGACCCAATTTGGCTTCGGCTCACAGAGGGGAGAGCAGGAAGAATCATCTCACGGAAAAGCCCAGCAGGATAAGGAGACATTCAGACAGCACTGAGTTCTGGGTATAAGAAGTAGAGTCTCCTTGGCCCTCATGTGGCTTGGTCCACATGAGGGAGGCCAGAAACCCAGAAGGGGGAGAGCTTGAACTCAACTGATAAAAGGGACGGATATGCTTCACCCGGAAAAATGGACACGCAGAGGGGAGGTCAAAGAGCCATCTTCAAATGTTTGACAGGTGGTGGGTATATGCATCCCAAGGTAGTGAGCTCCCCATCACTGAATCTCTTTGAGCAGGTACTATGAACCATTGCCTTTCAGTGATGTGGCATAGGTGGTTCCAACTGGGGGAGGTTCATCTGGATGGCCTTTGGGCCTGTTCCAGTAGGGAGCCCAGTATCCTGCCCAGGATGGGAGAACTCATGCTCCATGCGATAGGGGAGGCCTGAGGAGAGGAGGAAGGAGAACAGCAGGTGTTACCCTGGGCAGGCTGCCTGATGTCTTTGCGTCTCCATTTTTCCTGTGAGGGGGAGGTGATGGTAGTAATAGTGAGATCAACATGCTCACAGCTGTGAAAATGCTTTGAAAATTGCACTGTCCTGCAATTGGAATTCTCACTGTGGGGCAGCGTGTGACAGGCCGGCGAGTCCACGCCCATCCTCTCTGACCCCTCCCCCGCCCTGGGTCTGGGTCGAGTAGACTCCTGTTCCCTAAGGAAGCACCGCAGAGGGAGCCCGCCTGGGCTGAGAGCCAGGGAAGGAGGTCTTGGGGACCCGGAGGAGACCGCCAGTGTGCCCTGTGCCTTCTCTCCAACAGCCGTGGTTTCCTCCACCGGGGGCACCGGCTACAGTGCGGGCGGCGGTGGCCTCTGTGTGGCCGGAGGCGGCTACAGCAGCAGCCTGGGCTATAGCGGGGGCGGCGGCTTCAGCTCCACCAGTGGCCGCAATGTGAGCGGCGGCAGCTCCAGCGTGCGCATCATCTCCAAGACGTCATCCACCAAGAAGAGTTATCGGAGCTAAAGGACCTTGTGCACCTCGGCTGCCCCGTCAAGGCCCCCCAGTGCCCAGCCCTAAGGCTTGCCGCTTTGCTGATACCCCATGCACACGATCAACACCCAGAGGCGAGGGGAGTGGCCCATGAGTTCTAAGGTCACCTTGTCCATCCCTCTATCACCAGACCAGTCCCCACAGAGGTAGCCCCCTTGCTCTTCATCTCAGAGCCCTCCAGGGTCCCCAGGCATCCAGTCCAACTAATGCTGACTCAACCACTCTGTGCCAAGACCTGGGCTAAGTCTTTGCCCATCAGTGGCTACCAGAGCAAGGGTGAAGTACGGTCTTCCTCTCCCCATCCGAGCCGGATCCCCTGCACCCACACTCTTTTATGGGAGAGGAGTGAGCTTACGATTGACCTTGGTGCTTCCAAAGAAGTTGAGTGTAATCTAGGCCAGAGTCCACATGTGTGTGCTCTCTCACCGCACACAGAACCCTCTCCTGCAGGCCCCCTCACATCAGGGAATGTTGCCAACCTGGCCGGCATATTGTGTCCTCACCTCCTTTCTTTTTGTCCCCTCCCAGCCCCCAGCCACTTTCCCTGACAACTTCCACCATCAGAATATTGGAATAAGAAATCAACACCACACAAAATATTACCAACTCAATCATTTGTGCTAGAGTAGAATAGTTTTATCAAGAACCCCAAAGTTCTCCATGGCCCGGGACTACATTCCATGATTATTCAGAGGCAAATGCCTTCCAAATCGGCCTCAAAAAAGCCAATATTAGAATTACCGCCCCACACAGAACCACCCTGTTACTGAGTGGGAGGGAGGCAGGCTCACGCCAGGCCGTGGGAAGGCAGCTAGGCAGAAGATGCCCCAGGTAAGGTAGCCCAATTAGCCTGTGTTAGAACTGCCCTCAGAGAATTCCCCTGCAGAATAATCCTCCGGGCTCAGGAGTCTTTCTCTCTCCTCTGTGATAGCCATGTCTCTTTTCTGTAAAGTTCTCTTTCCTTCTTCCTTTTCTCTTTCCACCTTCTCATCCACCCTCCCTCCTTGTTCTATTCCTCCTCCCCCACCCTGTGTGGCTCCTCTCCTGACCCCTCCTCTCTACTCCTTTATTTCTTTTCTTCCTCTCCCACTTATCCCTTTGGCAACAGATCTCCCGCTCCCTCTCTCCTGACCTTTCTTTTTCTATCTCCCTGTCTCTGAAATGTCTCTGGTGTGGATTTGCCTGTCCCCAGCACTGGCTACAACCACAACTTTTAAGGCAGTCCACCAAACCCCCTGCCCCACAGGGAAGGCCTAAGAGGGCAGACACAGGAGAAGGGCCATCCTCCCCCTGTGTCTTTCCTCGCTCTCAGAGGATGCTTGCTCGGCCTGTGAAGGAAGCCAATGTAGGGAAGTTGTGGAAGAGGGGAGCCATGTAGGCACAGAGATCTTTCCCTACTTGAGGAACGGAGAGCCTTCCAAACACCTGCCATGTGTTCAAGACCAAAATGCATTCCAAAGGAAGGCAGGGACTGGCTTCCAGCTGCGGACATGAAGACAGGAGAGAAAAAAGTCAGAAAAAGGTCACCCCGCTCTGATCGTCTCAAACCCTTCTGAACTGCCTGCTCCCTGTGCCTGCCTATTTCCTGAAATCGCTTCAATAAAAGTGTCACCGAGCTCTTTAGGTCTTGGTGGAGTCTGCATCCTATCTCACATTCAGTGGGCAGCATTGGACCTGGTGTTATCCTGGAGCAAGTGCCTTCCACCCACAACAAATCCAGGAAAGCATCCTACTCTCCACTCCCAAGCTCTGGTCCTGGGCTCCGGGGAACCTAACACATCACAGCACCATGCTCCAAGGGGGTGGAGGGGCGATGCTCTCCAGTCTGGCTTCTTGGTGTCTCCAGCACCTCTAACACTATCTCCTGGGCCCACCTCTGTGACTCTTATCCCAGGGTGGAATGGCAATCCCCTTCTTCATCATGCAACAAAACCCACCCCAACCCACTTTATCTCCCGCCATTGCCTACGGCCCCTTGTTACACCCCTGGCCTCCCAAGCCCCAGTTTCTCTCCCCAGAACTCCAGGACCCAAAGTTAAGACTATGGAAAAGGGAACAGTGTGAAATATCACAGTTTGACCCAAACTGTGGAGTTCCCGTCTCCTAATGGACAGGTGGAGCAGAGAAGACATAGGCATACTGGCAGGAGACCTCCATTCTTTTTTTAAGTGTCTATTTATTTATTGTGAGAGAGAGAGAGAGAGCACATGTGGGGGAGAGACACAGAGAGAGGGTGAGAAAGGATCCCAAGCAGACTCCATGCTGTCAGCACAGAGACCCATGAGGGGCTTGAACTCACAAACTGTGAGATCACGACCTGTGCCAAAATGAAGAGTGAGACCCTTAACTGAGCCACCCAGGCACCCCAGGAGACCCCCCCCATTCTTAACCAGGCTTCTCTCCACCAGAGCAGCAGAGCACTGTGATATCAGAAAGAATAGGATCGAATCCCTGCCTACCACGGATAAACTGTGGTGTGGGGTACTTTAATTAAGCACTTTAATCACTCGGTCCCTCACTTTCCTCATCTGTAAAGCAGAAACTGCATCATGGTACCATCATACAATTAAATGAGATGATGGTTGTAGGGCTCATGGTGTTCCCAGCACACAGTAAGCACCCAGTAGTTGCTATTATTATTAGTGGCTTGATTTTGACCTGGAGAACAGCCAATGTGGAAAGGAAAGACAGGTGGCCACAGCAGAGGTCTCACTGATGGAGCTGATGGAAAGGGGGGGGGGGAGAATTGGGGGCAGGGGCATTTCAAGCATCTCCAAAGAGCTATGACCTGGGTGCTGGGAGAAAGCCTATATCCCCCATCTACCTGAACAATTCCTGAGGGCAACAACCATCTCCAGAAATGTTCTCAGGCCAGAACAGGTTCTGTCTACCTCAGGGAGGCAGGGACGAGGTGAGGAGAAAAGGCAAAAGAATCGTGACACAGTAGTGTCAATCTGATGGTTGACCACAATGCATCTTTGAGGGCCCAAAGAGCCTTGGGGAGAGCATCCCTTCCTCTCCCCTCCTCAAGCACAAAGCATCTCCTTTTGCGTCCCCTGCGTGCTTTTTTGAACTCAACAGGACCAAAGACAAGAGTTAATGTCAGGAGCCCTAGTAGCACTGAGTCAGAACCAGTACCTGCCTGGCCTGAGCCTGCTTGTGGAGGCTTCTCTCACCCCAAACCCTCCCTCTCAGGGAGCCTCCAGGATCCCCTAGGAGCCCATGGAAGACACTTGGGTCTGGCACATCAGCAGAAAAGCAGAAAAGCATCCTTGGGGAAATAGAGCATCCCCAAGCATTGTTAATCTGGCCTCTAGTCCTGGGGCAACCTGAGGGTATAATTCAACCCACACACACCATGAAATGGCATAAAGTCCCACTCTCCCTTTCCTTGAGGCTGAGCCACCCAATATGCCCAAGATCTGTCTGGCTGGCTCCTTTCATCACTCCCATAAATGAGGAAAGAGGACATTGGCACTACCCATTGGCTCCCTCCCTTTGCTCTTTGCTACCCTAATTATCCACCTTGGTACTTAGCAGCTGCCAATAGCCCAAGCTTATAAACCTGTTAATGGTGGTTTGGGGTTTGACCATGCCCAGCCCTCCATCCCTCACCAAATAAAAGGGTGGGGAGAGGGCTGACCTGATAACTCACGCTTCCCACTCTCCCTGCCAGCCACCTCTCTGCCTCTGTCCCGCCATGTCGTGCCGCTCCTTCCAGCCGGGCTCCAGGTGCGGCAGCCGGAGCTTCAGCTCGTGCTCAGCTGTCCTCCCCCGGATGGTCACCCACTATGCTGTGAGCCAGGGGCCGTGCCGGCCTGGGGGTGGGGGGGGCCTTCGTGCCCTGGGCTGCCTGGGCTCCCGGAGCCTGTGCAACGTGGGCTTCGGGAGGCCCCGGGTCGCCTCCAGGTGTGGCCTGCCTGGCTTTGGGTACCGGGCGGGGGTCGCCTGTGGGCCCTCGGCCTGCATCGCCCCCGTCACCATCAATGAGAGCCTGCTGGTGCCTCTGGAGCTAGAGATCGACCCAGCCGTGCAGAGGGTGAAGAGGGATGAGAAGGAGCAGATCAAGTGCTTGAACAGCCGCTTTGCATCCTTCATCAACAAGGTAATAGGGAGGCCCCACACTCTGGGGCTGTGGGATGCAGAGAGCACCTTGTGTACGGTCCAGGCAGGCAGGGAGAGACTGGCAGTGGAGAAGCCACAGTTGACTAATAGGCTCTCCTATACTATATGACCACTAATCATCAAAAGCTACTTAGATCAGGCTGAGCACTAGACATTTCTGCCTGCTCATTCTTTTTTTTTACTACATCATCTCTCTCTCTGAATATTATCTGGTAAAATCACCAAGGCTGCCTGAGGTCAGACTACAAGAGGAACTTCCAAAGCAATGATAGATACTGAAAAGAAAAACCAAGGAGGCAGACAAGGCTTTAACAATAGAATCACCTTCTGGGGCGCCTGGGTGGCTCAGTCGGTTGAGCCTCTGACTTCGGCTCAGGTCATGGTCTCCCAGTTCGTGGGTTCGAGGCCCACATCGGGCTCTGTGCTGATAACTCAGAGCCTGGAGCCTGCTTTGGATTCTGTGTCTCCCTCTCTTTCTGCCCCTCCCTTGCTTGCACTCTGGCTCTTTCTGTCTCTCTCAAAAATAAACACAAAATTAAAAAAAAACAAAAACAATAGAGCTGCCTTATGAGTGCCTGAGCTACCATGGGACCCTTGGGCCTGGAGTCAGGGATGGGCACTGTGAACTCCAGATTTGCCACCCGCAAAGACCCAGTGTGAGAAGATGGAAAAGTCAGAGCTGGAAACACAGGAGCTAGCTGTTATCAAAGCCTTATATCTTTCATCCCCAAAGCCACAGTTCTAAAAGGCTACAGGGAAGGGTGGCGTGCTCCCTTTGAAAGGCACTGAGCTGACCAAGTGGAAGGTCGTGCAGCTGCCTCTGAGCCCTTCCGCATACCCCAAGGAGGCTCTTGGGATGAGGACACACACCAGGGGCTGAGCCAGCGTTTCTGCTGACCCCAACATGGAGGGCAAAGAATCCTGGGTCAGCAGTCAGGAGGCCAGGGCCTTGATGTTGGCTGTACTGCCTCCTGTGCCCCGGAGGCCCTGTGTGAATCTCTCACTTCCCAGTCTCAGGGCCCTTGCTGCCCAGTAGAGAAGGGGGCCGTGATGGTGGAGAATTAAAGGTGGTAGGTAACACCCTTAAAAGTGCTCCAAAAAAGAAACTTATTTTAGCAAATGGGAACTGTTACACTTACACTTTTATCTTTAAAGCTCATTAAGTTTTGGGCTCTGAGCTTCAGCAATATCACACTACCTTCTGTGCGGCCAGTGACCAGGAGTAGGGCCACATTTCTTCCTCTGTAGATTTCTTTTGAGGATTGGATGCCATATTCCCTCTGCCTAATGGGGTGGCCATGATCAGCTCACTCAGCTCCTCCTAATCTTGGTTTCCAAGCCACCAAAAGGGAGAAGCTGGGCCAGTGGCTCTCCCCATTGTTGTGACAGGGACAATTTTTGGATGCAGCCATGCAGGGTGCAACAGAGTTGGGGGAAAAGAGCTTAGTGTCCTAGAACAAAGCCTTTAATCTGACCTCCCTTGAGTGCCCCTGGGCTGTGATCAAAGAAAGCCTGAAAACTCCTAAGTATAATGTCACCAACTGACATTAGTATGACGATTTCTGAAGTGCTTCCCATATACAATACCAAGCAGGAAGCTTAGGGTCAGGATGTCTTGGCCAAGGTGACAAGGCTAATGGGAGATAGGCAGGCAGGGCTGGAAGGTGGACCCATCCCAGGCCTCTTGGGACAGTAGCCCTCCCACGACAATATGCAGCCCCTGGGTGGAAGGCGGGGGTCCCCTAAGCTCCCCAAGGCAAGGGAGAGATGGAGACATATACTCAGGTGCCTGTCTATGCAGAGAGCCTCACCTGCAAATGTTAGCACTTTGGCAGCAGTGTGTTGGGAGTAAGAGCACACACTGATCCCACTGCCGCTTCCTCTCTCCCAGCCATGGTCCTCAGGCTCCCTGATCCCCAGTGACATCTTATTCTTGGCCACAGGTACGATTCTTGGAGCAGAAGAACAAGCTGCTGGAGACCAAGTGGAACTTCATGCAGCAGCAGAGGTGCTGCCAGAGCAACATAGAGCCCATCTTCGAGAACTACATTGGCGTCCTGCGGAGGCAGCTGGACTTCGTGGCGGGGGACCGGGCCAGGCTGGAGTTGGAGCTCGGCAGCCTGCAGGACGCACTGGAAAGCTACAAGAAAAAGTGAGTATGGCCCACTTTCACCCTGCCAGGGGACCTGGAGCAAGCTACATAAACAACATGGGCCTCAGTTTCCCCATCTATATGACAAGAAACCTAAAACTTAGTTGATTGGGTAGAGGAATGGTGCAGTGGGATAAGACAGGCAGAGCATCTAGGCATGGAAGAAGCTCTGAAATTGTGTATTTGTCTTCACCACCCTTCCCGCACCTTCCCTCAGTTAGGCCCTCCTCATTTCTATGTAATACAAGCTCTTTCTCCGTTTCCCACATTCCAGGGCTCTGCTTCATCACCCGTTCTGCCTTGTCATTCGTCAATCCCCATTCAGATCCAGAACTACTTCTTCCCTGAACAGGCCCCCAAACCCTCTTCCATCCAAGCTTTTGCTCTCCCTGTCCCTTCCTCCTGATAAGCCCCTCTCGGCATCTCTTCAGACCACATCCAAGCTAACATAGCCAACATTTTCTCTCCCTTCCTGATGCTCAGCTCCCGGTGGTCTTTCTGTTCACAGCTGGAAGCTACCAGCCCTCTTCCCCATCAGGGCCCCATGTCCCCAGTTCCTGTGGTTAAGGTTATGTAGACCTGCTAGACTCACCTTCCCTGAGGGCAGCTCCTGGCCTGACTCACAGGAGAAGGTAGCTGAGAAGCAGGTGTTAATTAAGAGTTTGCAGGCTACTAGGTCCAGTGCCTACAAGAGGCTTGAGGCCCAGATAAATTGCCTCACGGGTCCTAGGTGGGTGTCTCCAAGTCTAGGGTCCCATGTTGGTGGGGGAGGATTGAGAAAGACACATTTCCATAGACAAGAAGTAGTGAAAATATGCTCAGAACAACGGTTCCTAAGGGATGGGGGTCAGTGGAATGGGGCCACACGGGGGACACTTGTGCTGTAGGTGTCAGTCATACGCCTACTTGGTGCCTGACACTGTGCTGAGCTGGCTCCTTCCCTTGCGATACCCCAGTCCGGCACTGACCCCCATGCACGCACACCCACAGCGACAATGGGGTACAGGGCAGAAAGGGAGAGGAATACCCAGACAGTGAGAGAGCACTTCCCGGAGAAGGTGCCATTTGCTTGGGGCCTTGATGAAGTTTCATTCCAGTTGGTTCTTCCAGAAAGGGGAGTCCAAAGTAGATCCTAGGAAAGGGGAAAGGACAGGAGCAGGTGACAGGGAGGGCCAGAGTGTGCCAAGTGAGAAAGGACAACTTAAGCAGACCATGACAGGTGGGACATGGCAAGGCCAGCCCTCTCAGCAGGAGCAGTGCCTCTCTTGGTGGGGAAGACACAAGGTGGTCAGGAGACACGGTTTGCATCTCAGGATGAGGACTTTGGATTGGGACGCTGGGGAGGGGTAGAAGGAGGAGTTAAATGGTGTTAACTCACAGCAGCTCTATGAGACTGGACCGGTGTTCTCATGCTATACATGATGAGTGCGAGGCACAGAGGGGCCAAGTCCCTTACCCCAAGTCCCATGACTAGCACCCGAATGAGCTGGGCTCACACCCAGGCAGCAGGCTCCAACTTCCGGTGGCCATGCTGAGGCCAAGCTCTCCCGCAAAAGGAAGGATGGGCGTCAGGAAGCAATGTGAAGCTTTTAAAGGATCAATGTCGCTCATCAGACTGCGTCACTCGAGCCAGACTGAACCCCCTGACCTCGATTCCATTGCCCAGAGGGGCAGTGAGTGGGCGAGGATCATCCTGGGAGCCTAGAGGAAATGGTCTGTCTCTCCAGCTCTGGTTAAGTAGGTCATTGCTACCTCTGCAAGTGAGCTGCAGGTAGAGGCCAGGCTCTGAACTCTCCTGGAGGGGAGGGGCCCCAGGTCAGCTGCGATTTCGGTGACTTCAGCCAACCCTCAGAACAACTCAGAGAGGACAGATGAACCAGCGCAGTCAACTCTTCACCACCTTCCCAGAGGAGACAACTCTGGGATAAAGTGGGCTTCCTTAGCAGCAAGATCGAATGCAGGTAGCCTTAAGAAGGACTTCCCAGAAGATGATTGATCATAGGAACAGGCTGCTGGGGAGCAGGGAGGGAGGTAAATGTGCAAAGTGGCTAACGAGAGTCTATGATGACAGCCATCTATCCTGAGTGGCTGTTGGAGCCAGAGGGGTCCAGTGACAGCGGCTGGACCTGGTGGCTCCTTAGGGCATTAAACCAGTGAGAGGCAGATTTGTCCCAAAGGCCCCCTCCCTCAGGCTGGACGCCAAGGCGGCTTCTGAACGCCCCAAGACAGACTAAAACATTTCTTCTTGTGTATCCGCCAGGTATGAAGAGGAGCTCTCCCTGCGGCCCTGTGCTGAGAATGAGTTTGTCGCCTTGAAGAAGGTGAGGGAAGGTGACACGGGGAGAGAGAAGGTCCTCGGAGCTGGCCCAGCCAGCCTTGCCACACTCAGCCCCTGACCGTGTCCAAACGTGTCTGCAGCCCACCCACCACCCCAACAGGGTCTCTCACCCCTAGCCCCTGGGGCCATCCCCATTGACCCTGGGAAAGAGGAAGGCCAGCCTCCCGCTCCCCTACTTCTTGCAGATGGGCAGTGATTGACCTGGCTTCCACCTCCCAACTCATGGGAGCCCAGCCTGGTTAAGAGTTGTGTCTAGACCTGCTCAAGAGGCTGGAGATATGGCGAATGCCAAGTCAAAAGCCAGATAAGAACTCTGCCTCTAACCACAAAAGATGAAAACAATAGCGATGGTTTTTCAGACAGATGCCCAGGTATTTTATGGCCCATGCCCTGCACAGTGGGCTTTGAGAAGCTGCATTCAGGGCTCCTTCAAAACCCACTCCCTCAAATCCTTCACCATCAGGGTGCCAGGCCCAAGTATGGTGTCCTGGGACTGGGGCCCCTCCCCCCATCCTTGGCTCTGTCACCTTCTCACTTCCACATGGGTCTACACATGGATCCCACACTGCCACCTGCTTGCCTGGGAGGTGGCCCAGCTGGTGGAGGGGATGGCCTTCGCATTTCCCCCTGGCCCCAGGCTATGGCTGTCACTGCTCTGGCGGCAGGATGTGGACACAGCCTTCCTGACGAAGTCTGACCTGGAGACCAACGTGGAGGCTCTGCTTCAGGAGATCGACTTCCTAAAAGGCCTGTATGAGGAGGTACCCGAAGCCCCACTGCCCACAGGTGCTCTGTCAGGGGCTGGTTCCATGGGCAGGACAGAGTCGGGAGCTCCAGTGGGGACGGCTCGGGGCAAGCTGACTCCAAAGTAAAATAGGGAGAAATCAAGCAGACAGCTGGTTTCTCAGGCCGTAAGACTCCCAGAAGTCAGAAGGCCCAGACCTTGGCCCTTGGGTCCCCGTAACTAGAAGGGGAATGAGGAACAAGTTGGTGATAGAAGGCTCCGGACAGCCACGCAAAGTCCTGTGCAGATCTGCTCTGGGAAGATGAGAGCTGCTTCCACCCCTCCCCCTCCCCCACCTTTATCCTCAAAGCGCTCACACACTCCCACCTGGGGCCCCCACCCCCAGGAGATCTACCTGCTGCAGTCCCAAATCTCAGAGACCTCCGTCATTGTGAAGATGGACAACAGCCGGGATCTGGATGTGGATGGCATCGTGGCCGAGATCAAGGCCCAGTATGATGACATCGCCAGCCGTAGCAAAGCTGAAGCTGAGGCCTGGTACCAGAGCCGGGTGAGGCCCGGGCAGGGTGGGGCCGGCAGGCAGTGGGGGATCCCAGACCCTTTTTCCCCCAGGAAGTGAGTGAGGAGATAATGAGGGCATAGGGAACCCCATAAACCAGTTCCTGCTGTTCTTGCCAGGCCCCAGGACTGCAGAGCGTGTGGGAGGGGACCCCACAGACAGCCCAGGCCTGTCATCAGGGTACAAGTGCGCCCCAGCTTTACCCACCCACGGACCCACTGCAGTGTTCCTCTAAGCAGCATTCAAGAAACACTAATTGGCAATGACTGCAAAGTGGGGCCATGGGCTTCAAGGCGCGAGGGAGGCTAATGGTGTAGTGGGCACTAATGGCAGGGCAGGAACCGTCATTAAGGCGGCCCGGCCCCAGACTTAGGGAATTAGGGGCTTGCTGGGAAGGAAGGGGATGCCCCCAAGGGCAATTTGATTTCGCAAATATTTTCCTGTCTGTCTCACCTGCCCTGTCTGAGAAAGGCCCCATGCATTCACTCACTCATTTATTCATCCAATAACTGTTTATCGCCATGCACTGTTCTAGATGCTGGATTCCAGCAGAGAAAAGGATAGACAGCAAACCCTGCCTTCATATCACATTCATCCCAGAGGCAGGGGTGGGGTGGGGGGGCAGACAAGAAATGAGGTGAATAAATACAGTGGATGTACGTTAGATGGTGACCTGTGCTATGAACAAAATAAGTCAGCATGAAGTATAGGCAGTGGTGTGGGAATGAGATTTGAAATAGGGTGGCCAGGGAAAGACGGCATTACTGAGGCTCGTGGCACCAGGAGGATGCTAAGAGTCACACCATCCCTGTCCTAATAGAGGTTGCAGAAATAGATTGTCCACAGGTGACACAGGGGTTCTATGTGGCCATCAGGGACACAGGCTCCTTCTAGCTTTCTATTCTACCATCCTCAACATTGCTTTAATCCTCACGATTGCCTCCTGTCCCAAGAAGGTTGCCGTATTGCTAACCTCACATGTTCCTTCCAAGCAGGAAAAAGAACACAGGGCAAAATAAACATGCCAATGAGTCATTTCCCACTTTAAACAGCTTTCCTGGAAGTATTACCCATAGATCTCATTATGAAAGGACCAAGAAATATTCTCTTATCTGGGATCACCACCACCCCAAACAAAAGCAGAGTTCTGTTTGAAGAAGAGGAGAGTGGATATTGATTAGGCAGCTGCAGGCTTTGTCACCACAGCCCAAAAACAAAAGAGCCAAAAGAGAGTGATACGTGCTTATCACTTGTTTTGCCATCTCTATGTAAAATGCCCCCATCCATTATGTGCAGAAAATCTAATGCTGGCTAATCTTTTAATCTATAGATGTAGTCTATAAGACTTTATTCAGAAATTGAATTCAGAATTGCAAAGGTTTTAAAAAAATGTTAAGGCAAAGTAGGAAGTAACACTGCAGTTTGTTTTCAATTGTTTTGAAAGAGAAGAGACAAAGGTACTCACCCTGGTGGTCTGTCCTCACTCCCAGATGCATTAGGCATCTCAGGCTTAGCCCAGAAACCCTTTCTAACGTCCAGAGGGAGATCTAATAGGGAAAGACCCCTCAGGAGACCCTTGGGCTCTGGGCTGGGGGGAAAAAGAGGAGCCACAGAACAGCTAAACAGAGAAAAGGAGAGCTTGGAGAAGCATTTAATAAGGTCGAAGTTTCAGGGCTGGGCAAGGAAATAAGAAGAAGCCCAGAAAAAAACCCCAAAATTGACCAGAAATGGAAAAGGGATGGGCAGCAGAACAAGCATAAGAATCCAGAGATCCCTGAGCTAGGAAACCACTGGAGAGACTCAGGACAAGTGAGAAGGGGGCGCTGCAAGGTTCTGATTTCCCGGTCCTGGCAGTATGAAGAGCTGCGGCTGACAGCAGGGACCCACTGTGACAATCTCCGCAACCGTAAGAACGAGATCCTGGAAATGAACAAGCTGATCCAGAGGCTTCAGCAAGAAACTGAGAATGTGAAAGCCCAGGTGAGGCCAGAAAGACTTTGTTCTGAGGCCCCCATTACAGGCTGCCCTTCCTGCTGGTCATGGGGGACAGGTCCTCTCTCCCTGGGAGCACCTCAAAGAGGCAATGAACTTGTGCTCCCTTTGCTTAAGAGGGAACAAGCCCTTTCCATGAAAGCTGACTGACAGCAGGAGCAGCCTTGGGAAACAGAGAGGTCCCTGCAGAGGCTAGGCAACCTTTGGTCACAGATGAAATAGCAAGGATGCTTCACTAGATGGGGGTTTAGAAAAGATGCTCGCCATGGCCCCTTCCTACCCAAAGCCTCCAGTCCTAAGATCCCAAAATTCATGACTCCCGGGAGTCCATAAACATGGACCCACTCCATTCTCCTAGGCTGGTAAAGACCAGCCAGACGCTTCAAATCTATTAGCCCCTAAGAAATCGCTCAGATCTCCTTGAGCTGCTATAGACGGAACTGGCCCCAACTCTCTGGAGTAACCAGCTGTCACAATCCTAGGATGAAACGCACAGCAGCTGTGAACCTACCATGTCACCATGACTGTGAAGGAAACCTCTCTCCTCCTCCTGTGTGTCCCTTTTACTGTCACATTACTCCCACATGCACAAAGCCACTCACACAGCCAATTCAACCACCCCAGCTGGTGTCCTACAGCTCCATTCAACTCTGACACTACCTACCTGGAGAGAGAGTCAGAGCCCACAGGGTAAGGGCTCAGTCCCACATGACTGCCCTTGCTTCAGATGCCAATCGCAGGTCCGGGTTGTCCCCTGTGCTTCATACCCATCAGTTATAAATCGGAGGTTCCCATGACCCCCTCTTCAGGTTCCATTAATTTGCTAGAGTGGCTCACAGAACTCAGGAGAAGAGCTTACTTACCATTTAGCCGTTTGTTATAAAATGATATGATAATACAGATGAATGTCCATGGGAAGAGATGCACAGGGCAAGGGAGGGAGGCGGGAAGGATCCAGAGCTTCTGTGCCCCTCTCTGGGCACACGATGGTCCCCACACCTCCCTGTGTACACCAACCCAGAAGCTGTGTGAACCCCATACTTTGGGGACTTTTATGGAAGCTTCCTTTCATAAGCATAATCAATTATTAACTGCATTTCCAGCCCCTCTCCTCTCTCCAGTGAAGGGGCGGTGGGGCTGGAAAGTCCAAGCTTCTATTCATGGCTTGGTCTTTCTGGTGACCAGGCCCCTACCCAGGAGCCATCCAGAACCCACCCAGAGTCACCTCATTAGAACAAAAGACATGGCTATCATTCAGGAATTCCAAGGGAGTCGGGAACTCTGTGTCAGAACCTAGGGTCAAAGACCAAGTATTAGCACAGGAGATGCTCCTAATGTTCTTATCACTTGGGAAATTACGAGGATTTAGGAGTTCTGCACCAGGAACTGGGGCAGAGACCAATAGACATATTTTTTTTATTATCTCACAATGGCCACATCCTCCCTGTTCTTCTGAGAGTCACCTTTGGGCTCGAGGGGACCCCAGTAATGCCTTTCTGTGCCCTCTCCCCCAGCGCTGCAAGCTGGAGGCCGCGGTGACCCAGGCAGAGCAGCAGGGCGAGGCGGCCCTCAGTGATGCCAAGTGCAAGCTGGCGGGGCTGGAGGAGGCCCTGCAGAAGGCCAAGCAGGATATGGCCTGCCTGCTCAAGGAGTACCAAGAGGTAATGAACTCCAAGCTGGGCCTGGACATCGAGATCGCCACCTACAGGCGGCTGCTGGAGGGCGAGGAGCACAGGTTAGTCAAGACCAAGCACCAAGGGCATATTCCCCTGCCCTCTGATCACTGGGGCTGCGATTGCCTCCTGCTAGTCAGGGAACATCCAAGACAGCACCTAATCCACAGGCCCTCCTCCTTAACATAGTCCACGGTGGGGACAGGAGAGGGGTGCCCCACATTCATTGGCCTTGTTCTCTGTGATGCAGCGACCTTGTGCCTTCTTCTTTCCACTCCAGGCTGTGTGAAGGCATCGGGCCCGTGAATATCTGTGAGTAGATGAGGACTCCCCTGGGGCTCTGGGGTTGTGGGGGCTGAGCAACCCAACAAGCACAGACCACGTCACCCCTGCTCAGACTTCAGCGTGCCTCCCCCACCCCAAGGAAGAGCTCTGTCTGCCGGGAGCTCCTGGGCGGACGGAGAGGCTCTACTTCAGGACTATCCAAGTCTTTGGGAGTCAGAATTAGGAGTTGATTGGCAGTAGGGCCTCGGTGCTTTGGGGCCCAGAGGCTGCCAGGAACCATCCTGACAAGTGGACGCCTCTCTGGAGGAAACAGTTTCGAAGCAGGCTCAGACAAGTAGAAACTGACAGTGTGAAGCAGAGGCAGAGGCTTTGGGAAACGAGGAGAGGAAGAGGGAGAGCTTCTCAGCACTTTTTGTGGCTAGGTGGGAAGTCGGTGACTGGCATGGGGGTGTCCTTGTCGGTGAGTGGCAGCAGGTGGGGGCATGGCCTGGCTGAGATGTGTCAGGACAGCACCCTTCAAGCCACACGGGGCAGGACCCTGAGTATCCCTCTCTGTTCCCACAGCCGTGAGCAGCTCCAAAGGCGCGGTCCTCTACGAGCCGTGTGTGGTCAGCACACCCATACTGAGGACCGAATACTGCTCGGGGGGCACGACTGTCCTCAAGAGCAGTGGGAGCTGCAGCGTCGTGGGTACCGGTGAACTCTACATCCCCTGCGAGCCCCAGGGGCTGCTGGGCTGTGTGAGCGGTCGGAGTTCCGGCATGAAGCTGGGGGTTGGGTGTGGCTCCCCCCGCCACAAGTGTTAGCATTGCTCCAGAGGCCGAAAACCCAGGGACAGGGCGCTAGCCCCCAGCCTGGATGTTGTCCCCCGACCAGGGCTGAAGACAAGGGTATTCCCAAACCCCTTCCTGTATTGACCACAGGTTTCCCTCTGGTTTTCACACTGGGAGCTGCCCCTCGGATATCTTTAAGAGTCACCTTTCACTTGGCTATGTGCAGGCCCTGAGCTAGACCTTGGGGGTGGACACATCAAAGCTCTGCTTTGTGGATTATCCCCTGGAAGATTCCCTACAAAGCCAGTCTCCCACTCCCTACCCCTGGAAGTTCCCCACCTCCCTCACCTCTGGCTGTCACGCACTTAAGAAAAGAGAACTTCTTTTAACACCCAGCTAACTCATGCACTATTGCAATTATCCAAAAGAGGCACCCCAGAATCTCCCATTCTGAAGTCCAAAGCCAAGTGCCAGCATTTCAGGATCACTCCAGACCTGTTCATGGTCCTGTCTGGTACACAGAATCAAGAGGGGATCTTTAGGACAGTGTATTTACCTGCCCAGGTGTGCTCACCCTATGAAACTCACACTATGAAAATACATTTTTTTTCCTGAACCACATCGACAGCCGATGGCCAGGGAAATGCCTAGAACAAAGGCAAGGGAACATGGAATATTTACTAGACAGACAGTCAAAAGTGGACACCATTTATTTGCTCAATTGAATCAAGCCCCTCCCCCACCTTCTGTATATAGCCCTTCCCCCCTTCCCTCCCCCATCCTACCCCCTAATCCTGCTCTTTCTCCTTTTAGGTCCTCTTGCTTTGGGTCTGTTATAAATGTGTTTTCCCGGCTATAGTGGTGTGGGGCCGCCCAGCAACTTGGAGGCTTTGGTTAAGGGACTGCCCAGAAGGAGGTATTGCGCTGACCCCATCTCCCCCAGAGGCCCCTAGTGCTGCATCAGGCAGAAGCCTCACCCATCTAGGGACCCACCACATCTGCCATGAGCCTCTGGGCTTGTCTGTTCCTAATAAACTGACTGTTCACATGCTGCAGGAATTGGGATTATTCACCTTGCCCTGTGGGGCACAAGAGGGCTGAAGGAGAACCAATGAGCAGCCTTTGGGGACTGGGGGCTGGGAGGCTTGGGAGTAGAAACGAAGGTTATTATACAAACGGAAGAGCTACATATGAATAATTTGCAAGTAGCTGGTGGAATAAATGTGGATCTACACAAATCACATTTAAAACCTGCATATCACACCCCAATAGATTGCCAGTCACTTGCCTTGTTGAAAACCATGGCCTTATGCACATAGGCTTCCTCACCACATGGTCCTGGGCACATGTCTTAGAGAAAGCCTGTGGGCCCCCTATCATATCTATACTCAGCAGCCTCCAAGCCCTGGGCTCTGCCTCCCCATCCTGGACCAGTCTTGGTGCAAATCAGGTGCCGGCCTGGGGAAAAGAGTGCAGATGGGCAGCAGTCAGCCAGAGGGGAGGACCCTCTAGTCCCCTGTCCCTTTTAGGGAGCCCCAAGACCTGGAGCTGAGGCTTGGTGGTAGCATTTCCACCCTCTGTGGGGCCCCCAAACCCTTCCTGCTGCCTCGCTGATCCCCTGTAACAATCCCCCCACCACAATACCCTCTCCTGAGTGTTAGGGTGCAGCTCCCCTTCCCGCATACCCCCTTCAGAGTATCTATTCTGTACCAACCCCTGCATTAGAAGCTGGTGATACAGAGGTGACTAAGACACTCTCTTAACCCCAGAGGGACTCTTGACCTCATAGAGGAGTCATAGATAATGAGAGGCAAGGAGTATGGGAGCAACAAGAAAAGGCAACTCATGATCATGCCTGGAAAGGGGGTCAGAGAGACGCTCACAGAGAAGATTGTAAGGATGGAGTCTGGGTGGAAGTTTAGGACAGCATATTCAAAAGAACCTGGTCATTCATTTTTTCATTCCTTCAGTAGACTCTTCTCAAGTACCTGCTATGAATCACTCCACCCAGGGGTAGTGGTGACATCGTGATGAATAAGACAGCTCCAATCAAGGTTGACTTATTCAGCAGACAGAGTAGACACAGTTCCTAGAGCCTGCAGTGGGGCATGTAAAATGGTGCAGCCACTTTGGGAAACAGTCTGGTGGTTCTTCAAAATGGCAAACACAGACCTGCCATTGGACCCAGCAATTCCACTCCTGAGTATACACCTGGGAGAAATGAAAACACACATCCACACAAAAACTTGTATGTGAACACTCGTAGCAGCTTTATTCACAACAGTCAGAAGGTGGAAGCAACCCAAATGTCCATCAATGGACAAATAGATCATCGAAATGTAGTGTATCCACACCACTGAATATTATTCGATCATGAAAAAGCGTGAAGAATTGATGCATGCTACCACTCAGATGATCCTTGAAAACATCATAGTAAGTAAAAGAAGCCAGACACAAAGACCACATATTCTATTATTCCATTCCTATGAAAGTTCAGAATAGGGAAATCTATAGAGACAGAAAGTCAACTAGTAGTTGCTTAGGGCTGCAGGGAAGAGAAGATGGGGTGGGAGGTGATAGCTAAAGGTTTCCTTTTGAGGCGGTGAAAATGTTCCAGATTTGACAATGGTGACAGTTTCATGTGTCTGAGCATATACTAAAACCACCAAACTGTATATTTTTAAATGAGTGCAGTGGTATGTGAATTATATCTCAATTGAACTGTTTGGTCTTTTAAATGAGGCCCTGGCCCCAATCCGTGCCTCCCAGGGCTTACAGCCTAGCAGGGCATACAGACCTAGAATGGGAGATTTCACGTGTGAGAATTGCTGTGGAGGGGGACATAACTGAGGGTCACACCCAGTCCCAGGCTTCTGGAAGGTTCCCAGGAGGAGGGCAAGCAAACTGGATGCTGAAGGGCAGCAGGACTCAGGGGAAGAAAGCGCGGTGGCTGTTCCAGGCCAAAGGACCAGCGACTGTGAGCCAGAACACACTGTGCCTGAGCTGGTGAGAGTCAGGAGAGCAGGACATCCACACAGGGGGAAGGTGGGCACACAAAGAGCAAGGCTACCCAGCATCCGTTCCCACTGCAGCCCTGTCATTCTGGACCTGGCCCTAGAGCCTGCTAAGCTCCTTGCTGATGAATACACAAAGCTATGAAAACTACAGGGATACTCTGGGCTGGAGTCAGCAAAAACAGAGATTCCAATAGACCGCCCACCTCTAGCCCACAGATGGCTACCTGAGGCCCAGGAAACACCCCACCGTGAGGTGGACTCAGGCATGGCCACCATCCTTTTGGGACTTCCCATTTAGAGGACGCAGGCCCAGGGAGAGAGGAGGCTGTCTGAACAGTCCACTAGGCAAAACTCGCCCCCATGGTGGGGGGGACCGAAGTTCTGCCCTGGGAGTAAGCTCGGAGGGCTGGGCCATCCCCCTCCAACCTTCCACTGGGTGGTCCCCTTCAGTGCTGTGCAGCAGCACTCGCATTCTTCCTCCCTCCCCACTAGGAGCTGACTCAAGGCAGATGGGACAAAAGTGCCTCCTGGTGGTGGCCCGGTGGTTCACATTCCATTCACCTAGGCACCTGCACTCAGGGCCAGCCCTGTGAGGGGTGCTGGGTACAGACAGAGAAGATCTGCGAGACCATCGTCCACACGATGTCTGAGTTTCACTGAATCCCGCTGGGCCTCGGGGATCCAAATCCTGTCCTCTTCCAGAGCATCCCTGTGAAGACAGGAGGGGAACGGCCCAAAGGGGCCTGAGGGACAGTAGAAATACCCAGAATGGAGTTCCTTGTTTCTGTATCTGTCTCCCCAGAATATCTCCCATTTCTTTGTCCCTCTCTTCACTGGGGTCTCTCTTCTCCCCATGAGGCCCTTCCGGGCGCCCCCTCCCCCTCCCTCAGGTGCCCTCTGCCCCTGCGCCGACAGCCCCTTGTCTGGCCAAGTTCCCTTCCTTATCCCAGTCCCCTTGGCAGCCCCAGGTGCACCCGTCACTGTGTCTTTCCACCAGGGCTTGGACTGGGGGGAAACGGCCTCAGATGCGGCCCTGTGAACAGACCAGGGAACTGCATCGTTGTGTCTGCTGGGAGACACCCAGCTGGGCCCCCGCCATCCCAGCAGCTAAACGCGGTGCCAGGCACACAGCAGCACCCAGCAAGGCATGGGAGCACCCTGACCTGTGAACCTTCTGGACAGGTGACAGCCGCCTGGGCAATGTGAGGAATTGGGATTTCACCCAAATAAAACCCTCCTGCCTGGAAGAGTGGGGATTCCCAAACAAGAGGGGTGCTCTGTCTCTCCGGGGGGAAGTGTTTAAATTCCATCCAAGCGGCATTAGTCTGAGAGGGTGGAGGGGTGGAAGACCTAGGCAGGGGTGGGCTCAGCCTCTCTCCCACCGTTCCCTTCCTTCTGCTGGGGGACTCCTGAGCTTCCTTTCCCACGGTGGGGGAAGGGGAGAGGGGGGCAGGTCCCAGCATGAACACCTCCCAGTGTCTTTTTCCAGCACAAACTTGTCTCCGGGCAAAATGGAAACACTTGGAAGAAGGCGTCTTTAAGCAAAGCCTCTCAGTATCTGGGATTTCCCTGTTGCTCTCCTTCCCTCCCACGCGCACACACAGCCACAGCTTGCCCAGGGTTCCCAGACCCAGGACAGGGCCTCTCCCCATGCTTCCCCTGCAGCAGCTCTGCCTCCCCCCCAACTCCCCCCCCCCACCACCACCACAGCACAGAGGGCAGATTGCCATCCCACAGCCATCGGGGAGGAGCCGGGGCTGGTCTCAGCCCCCAGATCTGGGGATTACCCCCGGGCTGACTGACAGCAGGAAGAAGGAACTGTCAGGCCAGCAAAAGCTCCCACCAGCCCAGTTTCCAGGGCACCTCCTCCCCCTGCCTACATGCCACCCCCCACCCCGAAGAACCAGTTGAGGAAATGACACATCAGAACTATAAACTGCTGATGGTGATAGCCCATTCCAGAACAGGAGTTATGCCTGACTGGTCCCACCTGCCCTCCTGGGGAACAGGAGTTATGCCTGACTGATCCCATGCGCCCAGCCTGGTCAGGCCCGAGGGAACCAGAGGCTGGGGACAGCCCCAGAACGGCTGGGCTGGCCAGTGATGAAAGCGAAGTGGGGCTGTGATGAGGGAAGAAGCAGGTGCTGGATAGGAACAGGGTGGCCGCCTAGAAGGGAGGGAGGCTTGTGCAAAAGAGACAGGAGGAGCAGAGAGAAGGAGAGAGGGAGGGAGGGAGGAGAGCGAGGGGGAGAGATGGATGGCAGTGACCACACCAGCTGCCACAGCGTCACCCCAGACATTTTCACATTTACCCCCACAGTTCTGTGAAGGAAAAGGAGGTGTCAGTCTCCCCAGGTCACCCGTATACCATAGAGGGGGCATGTTTGCTGCCTAACACTGTTCGAAATGGCCAGTGAACAGTGGTAGTAACAAGCTGACTGACATTCAGTTGCTTTTATTATCATTTTGAAGTTCTCTAGAGACAAGAACCTGCAGCAGAGCCCTGTCCCCTACCTGCCCTCCATACATCACCATCCAAGGTCACTGCTGGCAGGTGGCAAAACTGGAACTGAACCCAGGTCCAGCTGACTCCAAGGGCTGTGTCAAGTCCCTATCGTTGACCTGGCACACTCACTGGTGTTTTCAATGCCTCTCTTCCCCCTTTCACCTCCCCAGGGGTCCACCAGTCTCCTTCCCAACCACCTAGATCCCCTTGCCTGGCCCTTCCCTTCAAGCAGCCACACTCACAGCCCAAGAGGCCAGAGCTGGAGGGCAAACTGGGTTGGCGCTTCAATAAGTGCTCGAGATTCTACCCTGCCATCGTCCTCAGGGCCATGCCTGTCCATTTTGGGGCTTGGAATCTTCTCTTCGTGAAATATCTCCGAAATCAAATGGTCGAATTCCTCTTCTTCCTACTTCCTGCTCCTTTCTCCCATTTGTCCTGCTTTGAATCTTTGAGGTGTATTCATGCATTCTACAAAGTAGGCATTCCCGTCACGTGCCCCATACTAACCACTGGGGACACAGAGAACAAAACGCACAAGTGCCTGCATCCTGGAACTTACATTCCAGCCAGGGAAGACAAAGACTGGCAAGCAGATCTATGCAGGAGAGGCCCCCTGATGGCAACAACAGGAGGATGGATAGGGAGAGCATGGGGGAGGGAACTATAGGGGATGACCTATGAGCAAGGACTTGGAAGAACCGAGGGACTAGGCCATGAATCTATTTGAGGAAAAGGAGTTCCCAGCGGAGAAAACAGCAAGTGGGAAACTGTCTGAGGCAGGACTTTCCCTGTTTGATGGACAACCAGGAGGTCAGGGTGGCTAGAGTCTGGGGAGCATTCAAATGGGTAGAGGGAAATGAGGTCAGTGAAAGGGGAGGGCAGACTGTGGAGGGTCCTGCACAGCATTTACTCAGTGCAATGGGAAACTAGGAGAGCATAGAAATGACATGATCTAACATGTTTTTAAAGGATCACTCTGTGCTGTTAAGAAAAAACTCAAGGGGAAAAGGGAGACAAGCTAGAGGAAACACCAACGGGCCCTATGAGAAGTGATAGGCTTGGGCAACATGGCAGCAGTGGGGTGGTGAGAGGGAGTAGGAATCCTGGAGGTAGGATTTGCCAATGATAGGAAGAAAACAGAGGAACCAAGAATGACTCTCAGATTTTTGGCCTGAGCTAACTAAAGGGATAGTGAGACTGGCAAGTGGGACATATTTAGTAGGAACAATTGGGAAAACGGTATTGGATACATTAAGATTGAGATGCCTATTTGACATCCAAATAAAGATGTTGATTAAACTGTACATGTGAAGAACAGAAGGGATGTTCACTATAGCGATACGCCTTGGTAGTCATCAGTGGATAGACATTATTTAAAGACATGAGACTGTATAGTGTCACCAAGGGAATGGATGTAGATAAAGACGTGAACAGGTACAAAGCCTGAGCCCAAGGATGCTGCAGTGTATAAAGGTTGGGGATATGAGAAGAAACTGGCTAAGACAACTGAAAAGAAGCTGCCAGTAATATGGCAAGACAATCAGGAGAGCATGGTGTCTGGAAACCAAAACAAGAAAGGATTTCAAAGAAAGGTAATGCTCAACTATGGTAAATACAGTTGAGAAAGTAAGTGAGGGCTGAGGACAGGCCACTGAAGTTAGCAAACATGGAGATCACCAGTAATCTTCACAAAAAGGATTCTCTTATTATTACATTCCTGCTTCTCTCTTTAGTCACACACCTGATAGCTGGGTCTATGGAACAGAGCAGTAAACTAGGAACAGAGGGAAACTTCCTGATTTTTAAAAATTCAATGAAAAACGCACAACTAACATCATACTTAATGGTGAGAAACTTGAAGCTTTCCCTCTAAAATTAAAAATAAGGCAAAGATGCCCCCTGCTTTTCAACATCATCTGGAAATCCTAGATAATGCAGGCAGACAAAAGGAAATAAATGCTGCATGATTGGAAAGGAAGAAAATAGTGAAGACTCAAGCTGGATAGCTCAGGTCAAAAGCACACACCTCCTTCCAAGTGGAACCCCAAGCATCCTAACGGATCCCAAGCATTCAATCAAGCACAATATCCACCAGGCACAGGGCAAGTAGAATAAACCGTGTGTCACACTAGAATAGAAAAGGCAAACACTTGTCTTTGGATCCTGAAAGAGCTGCAATATTGATAACAATGGTAATATCCAGTTGCTTAGAACTTTCCTTTTCTATCCAGATGCTTCTTCTTTGTCTCCCATCCAAGTACTAACCAGGCCTGACCCTGCTTAGCTTTTGAGATCTGATGAGATCAGGTGCATTCAGGGTGGTATGGCCATAGACCAGATGCTTATAGCTTTGGATCTCTATCCTAAACAAAGATTCATCAATAATGCAAGAAACCTGCACACAAGACTATAGATCAGCCCTAATGTGTATTTTGGGAGTTCAAAACCATATGGCTAACTTTCCACACAGGCACATGGCCAAACCATTGGCATGCTTTGGCCTCAAATTATGCCATGGAAATACTGAGTGGAAGTCCTTAAGATAAGTCTTCCCCCACCATAGAGAGTGTCTTTTTATCTGTGTGCCCCCAGAACCAAACACATTGCCTGGGAAAGAGTAGGCAACTTATAATTGCTGAATGAACTAATGAATTAGTGAATTAATCTCTTCTGAGTCTCTCAAATCAGACGTGTGTCTGTACTAATCCAAATGAGCTTTACTGAAGATTCAACTCTTACATAGGCAGCCACACTGGAGCATGGAGGACAGATAAAACAGTACAAAAGGTTTTTGGTCTACTTAATCCATCTATAGAGATGCAATAAACTATATTCTTGCCATACAATTTGTTACTCAAAGCTGTGCAGACCCTGTTTTTTCTGCACACCCCCAACTATTCAGGAGTTTATATCTGTATGGCTGCATCCTTTTGAGCCTTTTGCTAGAGTTGTTACCAACCTAACTTTCTGGTGGTTAGCCACATTTACAGTGAAAAAGTCTATTGGATTTATGACCAAAGCAAATTAATGTCCCCATAAGGGCAATTGTAGTGGACTTGTGGGAAAAAATAAGACCATAATGTTTATGTGTTTATGTGTTTTTAATGTTTATAGGTTTGATGGTATAGCCCTGATCCTGAGGAGAATAGGTGTGTCTGAGATTAGCTCATTATTAACAAAGTTACAGGCATGAAGAGTTTCTGCTAACTCCCCAAGCTCATAAATGTGTCCAAATGGATTTTTTTTTGTTTTTATGGGGCCAATCCTCACCTCCCCAGACACATAAAAGGGGGAAGAGGGATCCACTAGTTTCAGAGGGACTCCCAGCTTGAGCTCACCCTACTCTGCAATCCCTGCTCTGTCCTCACCCAGGAAGTCATCATGTCTTGCCGCTCCTACAGAGTCAGCTCTGGTTGCCGCATGGGCAACTTCAGCTCTTGCTCAGCAGTGACCCCCCAGAACCTGAACCGCTTCCGGGCCAGTTCTGTCTCCTGCAGGAGTGGGCCT
This sequence comes from Cryptoprocta ferox, assembly GCA_028646485.1. Lineage (NCBI taxonomy): Eukaryota > Metazoa > Chordata > Mammalia > Carnivora > Eupleridae > Cryptoprocta > Cryptoprocta ferox. Next base: position 59,534,894 of record CM053571.1, read on the forward strand.
GGCTTCCGGGGCCTTGGCACCTTTGGTAGTCGGAGTGTCATCACTTTTGGATCATGCTCACCCCGGATGGCAGCTGTAGGCCCTCATCCCATCCGCTGTGGAGTTGGCTTTGGTGCTGGAAGTGGGATGGCCTTTGGCTTTGGTAATGGGAGTAGTGCTGGTCTGGGCTTTGGGGCCAGCAGTTGTGCTGGTCTGGGATTCGGAGCCAGTGGTGGCCTTGGCTATGGCTTTGGTGGCCCTGGCTTTGGCTACAGAGTTGGAGGAGTTGGAGTCCCAGCAGCCCCATCTATCACGGCAGTGACTGTTAACCAGAGCCTGCTAACCCCCCTCAACCTGGAGATTGATCCCAATGCCCAGAGGGTGAAGAAGGATGAGAAGGAGCAAATCAAGACCCTCAACAACAAATTTGCCTCCTTCATTGACAAGGTACCTATAACAGCTCAGTCTTTGGGTCTAGGATGGTGAGAGCTAAAATGAATTGGGGTGTCTTCTCCCTTAAGAAGAAATAGCCCAGGCCTGGGGCATCAACCTTGACCTAGAACCTTCAGGCACTACAGCATGATTTCTGGGTCACTCTGCTGCAAAACAAGGACAAACCTGAGGAAACCCTTGAAGGTGGGATACACTAAGACAGAGGTTGTGTCTTCTGGAAGACAGAGGAGCATCCAGCCAAATCTGAGGGCATCTGGACAAACTAAGACCTATCACCTAGTCACTTAGAAATATCTCCCAAACAAGGCAGAAATATTAGGACTTTGGCCAGATGTTGGCTATATGTTTAAAAGGTTTTATACTTTGAGATCTCCATGCTCTTTTTGAGATTGTCATAGCTTCTGAGGCTGCATGACCACATCTGCTCAGGCTCAGGAAAGTGGAGTAAGGGGTAATTTTTGCACAAAACAAGGAATGTATACTCCCCATGTGGAGTACCCAGGTTCAGCTGAGTTGCCTAGATTGAGGGAAATAGTAGAGAACCACCACAGGAAGTCACGATGGTCAGACTCATGAGAGAAACAGTGATGTGGAACTGACATCCCACAAACCATGTCTCCATGGAGCAGCCTCTATGAACTTCAGGTTCCTCATCTGTGAAATGAGGTGTTGGAGCAAATGATCTCCAAGTTCTCCTCCAGCTCTTCAATTCTCAGCTGATGGAGTATCTGGGATGGTGGTTATGACTTATGACCTGAGAATTCCCACCTTTTAATGCTTTATCCCACCCCAATATACTTTACTCTGCTCCTCATTCCTTGTGAGGGATGGCCAATATCAGTTTTTAGATACAGGTAAATCCCAGCTCAGGTAGAATCAAATTTTCCAACTTCCCAGTGGACTGGCTTACACCTTTCTTGAAGGGTAGAGGCAAAATGGAACTGAAGTGCTTTGGTTCGAAAGCCTCTGTTTAGCTGAGCCTGGCTGAGTGTTAGGAGAGGGTCACAGACTTACTCTTCCAGCTTTTACTGAGTTAGAGGAGGAATGAAAGCCAACAGGCAAGAGGACAATGTCAACATGGGGCTGAACAATCTCTGGCCACCTGAATTGCTGGTCGACATGTAGGTGACTCTATCAAGCTCTTCAGGTGCCATTTCTTTGACTCTGTGGATTTAGGTGCGGTTCCTGGAACAGCAGAATAAGCTCCTAGAGACCAAGTGGAACTTCCTCCAAGAGCAGAAATGTACCAGAAGCAACCTGGAGCCCCTCTTCGAGAACTATATTACCAACCTACGGAGGCAGCTGGACGTAGTGAACAGTGACCGGGCCCGGTTCGAGGCTGAGAGGAACCACATGCAGGATGTTCTTGAGGGTTTCAAGAAGAAGTAAGTGGCATCTGGACTGCATAGACCAAGGACAGGCAGGGTTTGGTCCCCAAAGCAGCTGCCAAGCTCAGATAATAGCAGCTGTATGAATCAGGGTTGAATGCTGATTTCAATGCTCAGCCTAGAGATAGGAGTGGGGGCAATGATATGTAAGAGAGGAGGAGGAGGCCCTCTGTGGGTCCTGAGAAAAAACAAGTCTTGGAATTGGGCATGGTTTGTCCCTAGTCTTGCCTGAGGGAATGGGTCCATTGACTCCAGAAAAATTGTACTCAGGTGCAGCAATGAGTTGGGTCCTACTTCCTCTATGTTCAAGTGCAATGACTCCCAAGTCTTTTCTAGCAGAGGAGCATAGCAATGCTCCACATTTTCAGACCTCAAATCTAATTTGAGAAAATAAAAGGAATTTGGAAAAACTGAGGGTCACAGTCTCATAAAAGGTCTTAAAGGTGAGACAAAGATGAGATGTGCACATGTAGGTGACAACGGGGACCCATGCTCCTGGAAACAGCAGAGATGTGTTAAGAGGCTCACTGGGGAGAGAAGAGTAATTGGCTCTCAGTTCAGAATGAGAACTCACACTCTCCATTCTTATCATCCAGGTACGAAGAGGAGGTGGGATTCCGGGCCAGTGCTGAGAATGAGTTTGTGGCTTTGAAGAAGGTAAGGGAGAACCACAGGTCCAAGCAAACTTCTCCTCAAGACAGTAAAATGTTCCCAAGGCATCTTCTGCCCTGGAAACTTCCGAGGCAGCCCCGTCGAGTCGGGGACCACTAGCACAGAATGGAACCTCTAAAGTCATAACAGGTTTCCTTCAGAGTTGGAAGGATTTGGCCTCAAATTATTTAGGATGGGTCTTCATGAGAGCAGAGGTCTGAAGAGATGACCTTTTAAGAGTCTTAGATTATCCAGATTACTCCTTGCCTCCAAATAAGCATCAGAAAATGTCTAGCAGCCCCCAGGGGAGTTTTCATGTTGTAGTATGGAGAATAACAATAGTCACTAAGCTGCATTCCAAGAACTCCACCACCCATCCCAAAGCCTGGCCTGGCCCTATGGGGACCAGCCTGATCTTCCCACCCATCTCCAGACCCTGCTAAGCTTAAACAGTGTACAAGTAATGGACATTTTATCCTTCTCTCTTTTATGTAGGATGTGGATACAGCTTTCTTAAATAAGTCTGATCTAGAGGCCAACGCAGATGCCCTAACTCAGGAAATTGACTTTCTCAAAGCCTTATACATGGCGGTAAGCATTCATCCCTTTCTGAGCTAAACAAGGCCTCGACTTGGCCTCGACTCTGGGAGAGGGGCTTCATCTGGACTGGCATAATTTCTAACATTTGGTATTGTACATCTTCTTCCCATTCAAATCTATGTTTTCTATATGTTTATGTGTCTACAAGTGGAGAAGGTAAGCAGGCAGTCTTGGCAACCTGAATCATCGCTATGAATAAATTCCTTGGATCTATGATTCAATTCCTTTTTGGCCAATCCAAAGACTGGGGTCTAGGAGTTTCACTTCCTCTCCACTGATCGAAAGACTCTGGAAAACTGATTCTCTAGGAGATTTAAGAAAAATTGTGTTTGACCTAATTAGCTAGATGAATTAATTATCTTTTGCTTTGTAAGTGATCTGTTTGGTCGAGAACAGAGCCAGCCAGTGCTCATGTCTGCTTCTGAGTGAAAAGGCTAAAGAAAGCTCCCTCTGGAGCCTTTACAGTCCAAGCTCCTGGTTCTATTAAGGACTTGGGATATAGGAATTCCTAGACCACCTTGTTCTGGAATATTATCAACTCTCAATGATCCATGACCAGCACAGCCACTTTGTGGATAAGCCAGGGAAAAGTTTCAGCCCTAACATGGCTCTCACTCTCCTCCACCAAGCTCCTAGGTACCATGTATTCACCTTAGCAAACAAAGTGTTAAAGGGAGTCTTCAAGTATATAATGAGGATTTAAATTCAAACTGAAATGGTTCTCAGTTCATGTGTTTTTCTTTGCCCTCGGTTTGGATGGTCCACTCCATTGCTTTGCTCTGAACAAAGGAGCAATGCACTCTGCTCCTGAAGCCACTCCTGGGGCCCCTGGGGGCAGAGTCCCAGTCACTGATGGGACTCTGAGCCCATCTGTCTCTCTGATCCTCCAACACAGGAAATCCAGTTGCTGCAGTCACACATCTCAGAGACATCGGTCATCGTGAAGATGGACAACAGCCGAGACCTGAACTTTGGTGGAATCATCGATGAAATCAAGGCCCAGTATGAAGAGGTCGCTAGGCGAAGTCGGGCTGATGCTGAGGCCTGGTACCAGACCAAGGTGGGTGGTGGGCGCTGAGGAAGAGGTGTGGGCAGCCCAGAGTAAGACTCATGTACAATGGAGTGGACCCAGTGGAGGTCTAAGGCCCCCAACTCAGATGGAGCTGCAGTCTTGACTCAAACTTTGGACTCTCATAACATCCCTCACTTGCCCCCAGTATGAGGAGATGCGGGTGACAGCTGGCCAGCACTGTGACAACCTGCGCAACACACGGGATGAGATCAATGAGCTGACCCGCCTGATCCAGAGACTAAAGGCAGAGATCGAGCATGCCAAGGCTCAGGTGGGCAAAGAGGAGTAGAGGAGAGGGAGGGGGCAGTGTTTCTAGCCTCCCCTGGGGATCCCCTAGTCCCCGCCAAAGCCCACATGCACACTGCCCTTCCTGCAGCGGGCCAAGCTGGAGGCCGCGGTGGCCGAGGCAGAGCAGCAGGGCGAGGCGGCCCTCAACGACGCCAAGTGCAAGCTGGCCGATCTGGAGGGCGCCCTGCAGCAAGCCAAGCAGGACATGGCCCGGCAGCTGCGAGAGTACCAAGAACTGATGAATGTCAAGCTGGGCTTGGACATCGAGATCGCCACCTACAGGCGCCTGCTGGAGGGCGAGGAGATCCGGTGAGAGGTCTCAGTGCTGCAGGAGGGAGTGAGGTCAGACTTAGACATCTAGATTCAGTGGGGGAGGGGACCAGGTGAAGAATTGCTAACTTGAGCAGTCTCTAGAGGTAACAGAATCTTCTCTGCAAACATTAGTCCAGTCCAGTTGCCCTTGCCAAGGAGTTAGAAGATGGTTCTGGATTTTTGCCCCTTAAATGGAAGTTTGTACACAGGCTACACCAGAATCATAGGGATTTCTACTTAATTGATTATCTGTTGAAAAAAATAATAATAACACATTTCCACAAATATTTTGATTCAGTGTTTTTGGGGCAGAGTCTGGAACATGTATTTTTTCCAAAGCTCCCAGGATGCTTGTACAGCTAGGGGTAAGAACCACGAGTCCACTCTGCCAAGAAAGCCCTTCTGAGAGCAAGCACATTTTCAAGGAACAGTACTGCTTGTGAGCTGACTTATTTCTTTCTGTCCCCAGGATCTGTGAAGGTGTCGGACCAGTAAACATATGTAAGGATCTTAAGTTTTTTCCTCTTCACATTTCTCTCCTGGGGGCTCTACAAATTTCCTTTAAGCCCAGGCCCACCTTGGGATCAGGAGCCCAGGGCTGGGCTGGCCATGACAGTCAGGGGAGAAAGGACCGGCAAGCCCCTGGACTAGGGGCACTGCCTTAGCTGAGGTCCGAGATATCCCCAGAGCCTTCCTGCCCCAGGGCTGAGCAATCACAAAGGTTTGCAGGGCCTAACAGATGGCAGAGGGTTCTGGAAGTGAGTCGGCCTTTTTCCTTTGAGTGGTCTTATCCTTCAGGGACAAAGGCCAGAGATGAAATGAAAGGATCTGTGCCAATGAGTAGCTCGTGTCCCCATGGCTAGGGATGGGACAAGGATGAGCGGATGTCTCCCTGCTGCTGCTGCTGCTGCCAGACAAAATATCATTGGTGGCCAAAGTGTGCAGGGAATTATGCTGGACACTGTGGGGTGGGGGCACAAAGAAGGCAAGGCCAGCCCCTGCTCTCCAGAATTATAATCTTCTTCAGAAGATGAGCCCTATCTATTGTCATCCTAACCCTCAAAGCCCTAAGGGGATAAATAGGCATCAGCACCCCCTTTTTATTCACTTAGAGAAAATATGTTGTTTTCCAGAAGTTAAAAGGGCTAGTCAGTGGCACAGCCAGAATTCAACCCCAGATTTCTGATCCGAGAGTATAAATCTACACAGATGCATGGTGGAGCTGAGTGCTATAGTAGGTGGGTCAGGCAGTCAGACCCACCTGTCCTTGGATGGCCCTACCCTCAGAGAGGGGGAGGCAGCAAGGAGTGGCTTTCTGCAAGAGGTCACACTTGAGTAGAGGTCACAATGGTAGGAAGGATTCTGGTAAAAGGTGAGGAAAGGAGGGGCACCTGGGTGGCTCAGTCGGATAAGCATCGACTCTTGATTTCAGCTCAGGTCATGATCTCATGGTTCATGGGATTGAGCCCCATGTCGGGCTCCGTGCTGACAGAACAGAGCCTGCTTGGGATTCTCTCTCTTCCTCTCTCACTCTCTGCTCCTCCATCTCTCCATCTCTGTTTTCTCTCCCTCCCTCTCTCTCTCTTTCTCTCTCAAAAATAAATAAATAAACATTTTTTTAAAAAAGGAGAGGAAAGGAGCAGGGAGCCCCCTCCACAGATGGGGCTGGTCTAAGCAAGCTTTAGTTGGATTGGCGTCCTGGGGTACGGAGGCAGGCCCGGGGGAGACCAGAAGGCTACAGAGCAGAGCCATCAGTGGGTCAGAGGAGAACTGACAAGAGACTCTTATTGGAGGGACAATGTGGGGACTACCAAGGGGCACGATATAATCAGGAGAGAGAAGCCCCAAGTTTTATAGGAGCTCCTGCTCCAGTTCCTGGATAATCCAGCTCATGCCCAACCTGACTTCAGCCATATATAAATGACAGCCAGCTTATGGCTGTATGCAACCGGGGGAATTGGCTGACTTCTTCCATTTTAATCTGAATGTTTAACTTCAGTGGAAAGTCACAGCCTTTGAGTTACCCAGATAAGAGGAAGGAAAAAATGGGTGTCGTCTGTGTGGACAATAGGGACCACTTGCCCAGACACTTCCCCCGATGCCACCAGCCCTGTCCCCTCCTCCACCCCCCTCAGTGGGGAGCCCACTGGAGGATTGGGCCCCAGGAGTGGCAGCCCTCCTCGCTGACAATTTCTTCTCTCTCCTGCAGCCGTGAGCAGCTCCCGGGGTGCTGTGGTGTGTGGGCCTGAGCCCCTGGTGGCCACCTCCACACTCTCCCGTGGCGGGGGCACCTTCTCAGGCAGCAGCAGCACCCGGACCAGCGGCGCCTGTGGCTCCAGCCTGGGTGGGACCCGGGTGGTGACGGCCTGTGGGGACCTGCTGAGCTTGGGCTCCCGGTGTGGCTCCGTGCTCACAGGTGAGGCCTGCGCCCCCAGCGTCCCCTGCCCACTGCCCACCGAGGGGGGCTTCAGCAGCTGCAGTGGGGGTCGCGGCAGCCGCAGCTCCAGCGTCCGCTTCGTGTCCACCACCACCTCCCGCCGGACCAAGTACTGAGCGGCCAGCGCCAGCCAGCCACTGTCCAAGGAAGAGCCATCTCAATGTCACCTGCTTCTGTCCCAGAGGCATCTGGACTCTGGGCCAGAGGGGACTCCAGCTACTCCTCCTGCCAGGAAGGTGGCACTGCCCTCCCCAGGGGTTGATCCACCCAGCCTCTGTCCTCTGGGGCGATTTTCTCACTACCTAGATGCTCTGTCCGCATCCCCAGTACACTGGCTTCTCCCTGACTCCCCATTTCTGTCCTTTGGATCACTCTTCACCCTTCAGTTGAACAGCCTGAAGAAATGCGCATTCAATACAGAAATCAGCGTGCAGGGGAGGAAAGGAACTGTCCAAAGCCAAAAATAATGTGCTTGGGCAGCAATGCCATCCATGCCTTGGACTAATTTGGAGAATGGAGGGTTGGCTGTCCACCCTGCAGGTGTCTTTAGCCCACTGTCCTTTGCCCCCTCTTCTTCCTTTCCCTGGCAGGAGAAGGTTCTTTCCTTCTCTTCCTCGCCCAGAAGGATGCACAGTCCTTCGTGGCCCAAAGATCCCTAAGTCCCCTGAGATAGTTCTTCTCCAAGTGGCAGATGTCCCAGCTGCTTTTCTCCCAGGGTCGTTGGTTTAATTCCCAGCATGTGAGCACACAAGGTGGGTGGGGCGCAGATGGAGAGGTGGGCTCTGCTATGCTGCATGTGCCCCGTCCCTGTGGGTGGTGTGAAAGAGATCCAGCCCTGTCTGCTGTAGCAGGGCTTGTGTCTACAAGCTCCAGGGGGGGCCTGGGGTGGGGCAGGGTGCCTGTTTATACTGTTCTTTGCATTGCTGGGTTTTCAATAAACTTGCCAAGCTGACATCACTAGGACTCTGGCCTCTCCTTCTGGATCACACTGCTGATGAGGGAGATTGCTTCCTAGACTCCACTGGCCCAACCTCCTGGGGACTTGCCAAGGGCAGAGGTTGCTTCATGGGCACAGAGGAAAGAGGGCTGGGGATCCTCCCTGGAGGGCCTCACAGCACAGTGGGGGAGAGGAAAAATGCAGCAAAGGCCCTGAGAACAAGTGCCCGGCAGCCTACTTCTCTCCAGGAGAGAAGTGCCCTGTACCTCATGACCAACACGAACCCTTCCACCTGTTCCCCAGTCTCCCCAGCCCCACTTCTTCTGGGATCATTGAAGGACCCCCATCCTTCTATCCTCACTCTTGTCTCCATCCAGCTCACTCACCATGATGCTGTTAGGAAGGCCTGACTCGCATAGAAAACTGATCATGGCTCTCCCCTACTTATAGCCCTCAATGGCTCCCCATTGCCTTCCAGTAAGAGCCCAGACTTCTTAACATGGCATACAAGCCCTGAGTCTTCTGCCCGTACACTTCCTCCCATGCCATCTGTTCCGTGCACCCCACGCTGGCTCTCATCCTTTATTCGTTCATCCACCAGACATTTGATGAGTGCTTACTACATGTCAGGCACAATGCCAGGAAAACAGCAGTGCACAAGACTTGGTCCTTGCCCTCAAAGAGTTTATCATCCAGGCTGACGGACGGACAGGTGAACAAACACTTGTGACTTGATATGCTAAGTGCTGTGTTAAGAGTGGATTCCGGGGCACCTGGGTGGCTCAGTCGGTTAAGCGTCCGTCTTCGGCTCAGGTCATGATCTCGCGGTTCGTGGGTTCGAGCCCCGCATCGGGCTCTACGCTGACCACTAGCTCAGAGCCTGGAGCCTACTTTGGATTCTGTGTCTCCCTCTCTCTCTGACCCTCCCCTGCTCGTGCTGTCTCTCTCTGTCTCTCAAAAATAAATAAAAAACATAAAAAAATTAAAAAAAAAGAGTGGATTCCATGCTGCAATGCACAGAGGAGAGGCGCAGCCTAGACCTGGAGCATTATTAAAAGGTTCCTGGAGAATGTCAGGTCACAGCAGAAATGTGAAGGATGATGAATTAGCCACACTGACAAAGAGGAAGTGTTCCAATCAGAAGAAACAGGGTGTGCAAAAACCAGGAGGTCAGAGAGCACACCTAATTTGGTGATCTCGCTGGGGCTGAAGATAGCATTGCCTGCAAGGGACAGCACAGGTGGGGGCAGAAGCCAGTCCAGGTGTGCTCTCATCTCAAGAGTCCTCCTTCTCAGAGTGTAGGAAGCACACCGTTCATCTTTATAGATGCTGCCTTGCCCATACTTCAGCAACCCAAGAACTTGCACGTTGCTCTGATCACAGCTGAAGGCCTGCCTGACCCTGGGCTCACCAGCCACCTGCCCTCCTGCTTGCAGGAGCTCCACACCAGCCACTTAACCTGCTATGATGTGAAGTCACACACACCCCTCGGGTGGCAGCAATGGCAAAGGGGCCCCCGCCTGGCCTCCGTGCCTCTCCTCAGGCACACCCATGTCTACCCTGTGATAGTTACACATTTATTGCCTTAGCTCCAAATTCACCCTTATTGCCTCCTCCATGAAAATGAATATATATATATATATACATACATAGTTAAAAGGGGCAATTCGGTAAGAAGACATAACAATTCTAAATGCAGATGCACCTAATAACAGAGCTTTGAAATACATAAACCACAAACTGATAGAACTGAAAAGCAACATGGACAAATCCACAATCATACTTGATTTAAACACTTCTTTCTCAGTAATCAGCAGAACAAGTGGACAGAAAATCAATGGGAATACAGAAAACTTGAACCACACTATCAATGAACCTCACTTAATTGACATTTATAGAACATTCCACCCCAAAATAGAAAAAATACACATTCTTCTCAAGTGACAACAGGGAACATTCACCAAAATAGCCCATTTCTGGGCCATAAAACAAATCTTAACAAGTTTAAAAAAGTCAACCCCATACAAAGCATGTTCTCTGACTATATGGTATTAAATTATAAATCAGTATCAGAAACATATCTAGAAATATCTCCAAATAGTTGAAAATCAGGCAACACACTTCTAAATAACACACAGATCAAAGAGGAAGCCACAGGGAAATGAGAAAATATTTTCATTGAATGACAATGGAAACAGCATATCAAAATTTTAGGATCCAGCTAATCCAGTGCTTCAAGAGAAATTTATCACATTGGATACTTAAGTTAGAATAGAAGAAGAGTTTCAAATCAATTACTTAAGCTTCTCTCTTAAGAAAGTAGGAAAAGAATAGCAACTTAAACACAGAGAAAGCAGAAGAAAGGAGGTAAGAAAGATAAGAGCAGAAAACAATGACATTAAAAAGCAGAATGACAATAATGTAATGCAACCAAAAAGCTGGTTCTTTCTGAAGACTGGTAAGATGGGGGAACCCCTAGCCAAACTGAGCAAGGGGCAGGAGAAAGAAGACAAAAATTAACAATATCAGGAGTGAAAGAGGGACATCTCTACAGACACTGCAGATATTAAAAAGATAATAAAGGAATATTACAAACAGCTTTATACCCATAAATCTGGGAACTTAGAGGAAATGGATTAGTTTCTTGAAAAACACAAGTTACCAAATCTCATTCAAGGTGAAATAGGTTAACCCAAATACTGGGCCAGCTTTATGGGCATGTGAGGTATTGTGATTTATAATAAGAAATAGATATTTGGATTTGCCCCCTTCCTGGCATAGGGCTCCTAAAACCCTTGGAATTTCCTAAGGAAGGAGAGTGATAAAGTTGTCTTTTGTTATGTTAATAAGGTGACTTTAAGAGAGTACCTAACTAAGGAGGGAGGCTAGTTGCCAGGAGACCAAACCAGTGATTAGAGGGTTGGAACTTCCCAAAGACAGGAGAGGGGCTGGAGGTTTAGTGGATCAATCAGGATGATGTACTGAAGTCTCCATAAAAACCCAAAAGAACTGGGTTCAGAAAGCTTCCGGATTGGTGAACACATGGAGATGCGGGGAGAGTGGCAAAGCCCCATGCCCTTGCATCTCTTCCAGCTATTCCTGGGTTACATCCTTTTATAATAAACCAATAATCTAGTAAATAAAATGTTTCTCTGAGTTCTGTGAGGTGCTCTAGCAAATAGATAGGATCCAAAGAGGGGGTCGTTGGAAGCTCGAATCTATAGCTGGTTGCTCAGAAGTCCAGGTGACAACCTGGGCTCGCAACTGGAAACTAAAGCAGGAGTGGGGGTGGCGTGGAGAACGTGCTGTAGGACTGAACCCTTAACTTGCAGAATCTGATGCTATGTCCAGGTAAATAGTGTCAGATCTGAGTTGAATTGTAGGATATCCAACTGGTGTCCAAAAATTGCTCCCAGGTGTGGGAAAACCACCCCCAACATATACACACACATCAAAATTGTGATCAGAACTCTTAGTGTGTGTCCTGTGCAAAATCACATGGGTCCTACACCATAGAATGCCTCAACCATGGTTTACTGACTGTTGTCATTAAAATCTTGAAACTTAAATTTTTTTTAAATTCTTGAAATTCTTAATTTTTAACAACAGGCCCTGATTTCTTATTTTACATTGAGCCTCATAAATTGTGTAACCAGTCCTACCTGAACACCTGTAGGTCTACTAAAGGAATTGAACGTGTAGTTTTAAATCTCACAACAACAACAACAACAACAAAAACAACAAAATCTTCAGGCCCTACTACTCTCACTGGTACAGTCTACCAAACATTCAAGGAAGGTCCAATCCAGGCTCTTCCAAAAAACATAAGGGGATGGAAATTTTCTAATTTCTTTTATGAGACCAGCATCAGCCTGATATCAAAACCAGGTAAAGACATAAAGACATATAAGAACAGAAGACTAGGAGTGCCTGGGTGGCTCAGTTGGTTAAATGTCCGACTCTTGATTTCAGCTCAGGTCATGATCTCCCAGTTCATGAGCCTGAGCCCCACATCTGACTCTGTCCTGACCACAGACAGCCTGCTTGGGATTCTCTCTCTCCCTTTCTCTCTGCCCCTCTCCCCCAATAGGCAGGGGTGGATCAACTTCCAAAAATCTATTAAGGTCATTCATTATATCAAGAGGGTAAAGAGAAAGAAAATCATATGATTATCTTAATATATGCAAAAAAGCATTTGACATAATTTGACATCCATTCGTGATAAAAAGTCTCAGCACACGAGGATTAGGTGGGAACTTCCTTAACCTGGAGAATGGCACCTACAAAGACAGAAAACAACAAACAACAAACCTTCAGTTAACAGCATCCTTAATGGTGAAAGGCTGCATGCTTTCTTCCTGAAGACAGGGTAAGACCAGGGTAACTGCTCACACCACTCTTAGCAGTGCACAATTGGCCAAGCCAGTGAACTAAGACAGAAAGAAGAAATAAGTTATATGGGTTGGAAAGGAAGATACAAAACTGTTTCTATTTTCAGAAGACATATTTTCTACATAGAAAATCCCAAGGAATCTTTTTTTGAAAACCTCCTAGAATGAATAAGTGAGTTTAGCAAGGTTGCAGAAGGCAAGGTCAAGATACAAAAACTGACTGCCTTTCTATGTACAGGCAAAGAACAGTTGGAAATTAAACATTCTTTAGGTATCATTTGCAATAGCACCCCCAAAATGAAATGTTTTGGTGTAAGCCCTTACAAGGTATGGGAAGATTCTGTGTGCTGAAAATCACAAAACAACAATGAAAGAAATCAAAGACGACAAATAAATGGAGAGAGATGTTCTTCATGAACTGGAAGACTCAATATTGTTACGAGGTCAATCGTCCCCCAGAATTCTCCCCCAAGGATCACATAGGGTTCAAACCCATGGACTCTGGTGTGGGCAGACTCTGGTGTGACCCAGGTGCTCTGCTTACTAGCTATGTGACCAGTGGTCGTAAATAATAGGCAGGAATTTTTCATGCTTTAACTCACTTCATTCTTTCAATAACCTTATGCGGTAAGTACTTGTATTATTCCCTCTTAAGATTCTTTTATGATTATTTGACAGATGACAAAAGCAAGTCCCAGAGAGGCTGAGTGAGTGGTGGACACAGAGGCGCTCTGACTCCATAGCCTACACCAGTCACCATATTGTTGTTGTATCAATCTCAATAAGCCTCTTGCCTCATCTGTAAAGTGGGAAAATATTCTCTCCTTCAAAGAACTGTTGTGGCGGTGACACACAGTGACATAACTGAGGCACTCAGCACCTAGCCTGGTGCACAGTGGTGCACAGCAAATGGCTGCTATTGTTTTCATGACGGCAGTGGTGGTGGTTCTAGTTTTATGACTAATGGAGAGTAGCTGTGTTCAGCAGCTCAGCCAGTCAGGTACCAAACACGGGCGGATGCTGAAGTGTCAGCAGACTGTTTCTAGCATCTTCTAGTCGGCCTCCCCGGCTCTCTGCATCCTGGGCTCAGTCTCGTGGGGCCAGCGGTGGGGGTTTGCTGCCCTCTGCTGGCCGCCAACCTTCCAGGAGGCGCTACACAGGCTTTTCCCACTACATTGGCCGAATGCTCTTGTGGACAGTTTAGAATCTTTTAAAACAATTTTATCCTCCGAAACTGTTCTTGGGACACAAATATTACAACAATGAATAGCATCTTTAACAAAGAAACCAACACTCTCTCTCACTAGCCCAGCATAGCCCTGTTTACACCATTCTGTGTCTCTTTCAGTCTTTGTTCCCACAGGTGTTCAGCAAACCACCGTCTTCACACAGGAAAAAGCCATGGTGGGCTCTGAGCCCTCAGGGCTTCAAACTGGGTGTGCTTATCGGGGCAGAAAGGCCAGGTCTTCCCACAAGGTGATATTTTCTGCCAACATCAAATATCTAAAATGTCCAAGGTATCTATGCACTTACACATTCAGTCAGTCAACAAATATTTACTAAGCACTTGCTATTTTCCCAGTGCTGTTCTAAGTGCTTGGGGACCACTAATGAACAAAACAGACAAAATCCTTGCTCTTGTGCACTTTTGTTTTCTCTTGTTTTGATGGGGAGTAAGAGGAAAGACTGACGATAACCAATAAATAGAATAAATAAATTATTGAGTGTGTTAGAAGGTGTTAAGTGCTATGGGGAAGAAAAAGCTCAGAACAACATAGGCCTGACAAAGAATGCCCTGGGGATGGGAGGCCACATTGCCATTTTAAAAAGAACCATCAGGGAGCCTCTTTGAAGGGAAGAAAAGACCCATAGGTAACAATGGAGCAAGCCTGAGGCTGAGGGAAGAGCATTTTGGGCAAAAGGGACAGCCAGTGCAAAGGCCCTGAGTTAAGAGTGTTGCAGGCATGTCCGGGGAGCAGAGGGAGGCCAGTGTGGTGCCGAGAGCAAGATGACGTGAAAGAGGGAACAACAGGGTCAGGTGGTACAGGACCTTGTTGTGCATCCTTAGGACTATGTCTTACTCTGAGCAAAATGGGGAATCACCAAAGCGTTTGAACAGAGGAGTGACAGGCTCCAACTTCATATTTTAAGGGGATCACTCCAGGTGTTGAGTATGGAGCGGAGGGGAGCAGGTCACACAAGGAAACCACATGCCAATCTTACTTGTTTTATAAATATATATATATAGATAGTTATAGAGTTACATAGTTATATATATATATATATATAGCTTCAGATAGCTGTTTTCCTGTTGAGATTTAGGGAAATAGTTCTAGTGCTTAAAAAAAAAAAAAGACAAGAAGGGGGCACCTGGGTGGCTCAGTCGGTTAAGTGTCCAATTCTTGGTTTCAGCTCAGGTCACAATCTCATGGCTTGGGAGTTCGAGCCCCAGGTCACACTCTGCACTGGCAGCTTGGAGCCTGCTTAAGATTCTCTCTCCCTCTTTCTCTGCCCCTCCCCTACTTGCACTGTCTCTCTCTCTCCAAATAAATAAAAAAACTTAAAAAAATATTTTAAAGACAAGAAGAAAAAAATTTCCAAACCATTACTAAGGTCTGATGCTAAAATTAGAAGCCCCGTATTAACTGATAAACTGACCCAGAGTGGCCACAGGCAACAGCAGAACCACCAGGGAAGGCCGCCTGCAGGAAGGTATGTGGAAAGGGTCGGGAAGAAACGATGGGGCTTTTTGCAGTTCCTAGTAGGGAAGCCTGTGAGAGGGAAGGTGGGCAGGCCTGAGAGCAGCTGTACTGACTGCATGGGGGCCGCCCCCTCCCACCCTGGATGCACTGGGGACAGCCCAGTGGGTCACCCAGCTCCTCCCAGCTGCTCAGACCTCACTCGTCTCACACAGAGCAGTGAATCATGCCCGAGTCTTACAAAAGCCAAAGAACATGTCATGGGGCTAGAAGACCCTTAAAGACCTGTGTCCCAGCACCAGGACGTGGTGTCGATTCCAAAACTAAGAAGTGTGGAGAAGATCAGCAGAGATGATGGGTGCAGCCACTGAGGCCCTGTTCAGGACAGGTCTTGTCCAAGGGGAGTCCACCAGCGTTGATTCCTGAGAACCAGCCATCCAGGAGGTACAGAAAGATAGTCCATGAGAGCCCAGACAGACAGAAATTCAAAACTGCAGGAGCCAGCAGGCAGCTAGCTATAAGGGCAGATGGGACAGGATTGGAAGGTGTCAGTGCTCCTTTATCTTTGGACAAATCCAGGAAGCCTTCCTAGAAGCAGGGGGATTTTAAGCACCGTAGGGAGATAAGAAGGGAAGGGAGGTGATGAGCGCTAACAAGCATCCCAGTTTACGTAGCACTCAGGAGGAGGATGGCCCATCTGTGGGCAGATGTGTGAGTGACAAACATCTGGGGAAAACTCGGAAGATGGGAAACAGGAGTGGAGCAGATTCAGGTGGAGTCACAGCTGTTGCCTTGGTCTCCAGGGTGGGGTAAAGCATCTCTCTCACTCAACTGAGTCTCAAAAGCTTCCTGGAAATGACTTCTTGGGAGCATTTTACGTTGCAGGAGAGATGTGGGTTATTAGGTGCACATTCCCGACACTGGGTGTGACCTTCAAAAGATAGAGGAGCAGGAGGGGACAGGACCAAAGAGGGTGATGATGACAGCACCCAGGACAAGTGGGTGTGGAGGGAGATAATTGGAGTTACCTGGGAAGCCCCGGAAAGGGCATTTTATGAGCTGCCTGCTGAGACAGAGGAGGAGAAATCACAGCCTCCCTCTGACTAGTTCACAAAGGCTTTCTGGAAGAGGTGGCCAGCCATTTAGGAATATTCCAGGTAAAGGTGTGACCAGAGAGGAGCCTTAGGTGTAGAGAGAGGTGCAGGGAACCTATAGGGCACAGTGGGAGTAACTGAGAAGGAGGCCAGTGAAAGGAGGTCGACTTCCCACCCCAGAGTTGGTCCCATAAGCAGAGGTGGTCACGGGTGATGAGTAGAGCCAGGCATGGGGCTATGGCTTCTCTGTCCCTTTCTTGGATAGAACCAGACAGCAAAGGCCCTGGTCCCATGGGTCTACATAAACCCCCAGGGCTGGTATGTCAGACTGGCCTGACCTGTGAGTTTCTTGCTTGCCCTGGACACCCTAGGAACAGCCTCATTGAGAACGTAGCCTCCCTTTCCAGCCCAACCACTCTAGTCCAAAGCACCATACGGACAGCCTTCCCCAGCAGCCCCGACCATCCCTGGGCTCATCTGTCAGCTGTAACGACGCAAACTTTGCCCAGAGCCCATGAGCACATCCCTATGCCGGGCTGGGGCCTGCTCTCCCTCCTGACACACTCCAGTCCTTGTTCCCCATGTCTCCTGAGTCCCCCCAGCCCCCCCTTCCCCATCCTCAGTACCCAGGCCCAATTCAAGGTGGAGGTTTGGGACGTGTGTGTGTGTTTGTGTGTGTGTGCGTGTGTGTGTGTGTTGGAGATATGGGGAGCAGCTGACTCAGGAACCTCCCTCTGGGACAAAGCCTCCACTTCCGCCTGCCCTCCTGCCCCCAAGGAGAGGCAGAAATGGATCCAGTTTCATCCTTCTCAACAAGCTGAAAGAGAGTAGAGGCTTATGCGAGTTGAGAAGAGGGGTTTTGTGGGCTTTCCAAGCTGGCTGAGCAGAAGATCTACCCACCCTCCACCTCCCACACCCATCCATACTCCCTCCCCCGACCTCCCACCATGTTCAAAGGGCCCAAATCCTTTTTGGCCCACACATCAGATTCAGGTCTACACAACAGGCAGTCAGGAGCTCACTGTCCAAGGCGCCAGAATACATCCCTAGACCCCGGACAGCGGGGCCCCCCCACTAAGGGGTGGGTGCTGGGAATCATACTCCTTAGCCTCCTCTCTCCACCCCCAGACTCCAGCCCAAATTTTTATACTAGTGAAATCAGGTTAAAGGAAACATTAAAAGCAGCCTTGAAAGGGTAAAGAAGTCATAAAGGTGCAGAGGAGGTGAAGACCATGGGTGGGGCAGGAAGTACACCCACTCTCTGCCAGGTGAGGGGTGCAGGGGGTGGTAGGGGCATTCCTGATAGGAAGCAAATCCCCTTCCTTCATACAGGGAAGCACATACTTATGTCTTATCCACATAACCCTCCCAACAACCCTGGAAGGTAAGGACGTATTCCACACTACAGTCAAGGAAACAAAAGCTTAGAGCGGTAAGAAGGTCCTCAGAGCCGCACAGCGAGGAAGCATCCTCTACCAGGCCTTCCGACTTTGGTTACGCTGCCCAGGTTGCTAAACCCCAGCGGCACCCCCCAAGGCTGACTGTGATCTGAAGATCCTTCGGGGCCAGCTGGTAAGGCTGCCTGCTCCTCCCCACCATTTCCCAAAGTCTCTCTGCCCTCCTTGGAAGAACACACGTGGAGTGTGGAGATAGAAAACAATCATCCTGGTCCTGGGTGAAGACTTACGGCGGGCCCAGCTCTGGAGAGGAGAACAGGACCAGGACAGAACGTCAGGCACGTGAGGGAAGACGCAGGCAAGGGGCCGCACAGTGGCAGTGATCAGCTCTGGGAAGCTCCCCGGAGGGGTTGTCACCCTCCGAGGAAATTCCTCTGCCCTTCTTCCCTTCTTCTAGAAGTTCCTAACACCTGGGGTGCCTTAGCTGGCCTCCCTGGGGGCAAAGACCACATCCCTCAGCTTTGTGCTCAATGAGCATTAAAAGAAGAGCAATCATTATCCTAATAAGTGGCTCCAGGATACACAGGGAAGCAGGGACGTTATGAGGAACTAGGTACCCACAGCCCCCGGAGTCAGAAATCACAGCGTCCTCTGAGCAGAAAAAGCCACTTTCCCGCCCCATCTCTAAAGGTTTCTCTAGGGGTGACAGTTTCAGATGCGCCCCTCCTCTGGTTGGTAGTCTTGGAAGGAAGAGAGACTCAGAGAACCTGTTTCTTCTTAAAGAGCCAGGAGAAGTTGCCCAGAGCAAGTTCCCAGAAGCCAAATTATCCCGGGATTGGCTCTTTCTATCCTTGCAGCCCAGTGGGAGAAAGTGGCTAAAAGGAAAGCCTTCCCATTATCCACAAGTAGCCATTATTGTGGCCACCGAGAGTTGAGTGGTTTGCAAATTGCTGGGTGAGAAATGAAGGCTCTGAAGCAGAGCCTCTGGGCTGGAATCCAGAACATTCTAAGAGACCATGGGCTTTAGCCCTCTATCCTGCAGGGAGCGTGGTCAAAATGGTCCCACGGGTCTGAACCACTTTCCAGGTGATCATACCTGGGTGAATTCGACTTGCCTGATCCATCAGCCCCCAGAACACAGTGATTTACTTGAGACCGTGTCCTGCGTGGAGCCCTGGAGGACAGAGGTAATGCCTTGCCTTATCAGGATCTCACCAGAAATGGGGCCCTAGACCTTCCCCCTTGAGACAGCGGCCCCAGTCTCTACCCCAACGCCAGCCACCTCAGACTGTTGTGGAGTTCAAATCCGTCTCCAAGTGTGGGTTGGGGCCATCTGAGACTGAGAGAAAATTAATTACTTAATGTATGTAAACGAGCTTTGAAGATGAAAAGTGCAAACACAGTGTCCCTAATAACATCTTCAATACTTTTACGGAGGCCCCAAGTCGTCGCTGAGCTCACCTTTAAGACGAGTCTTTGGGGAGTTGCTGGCAAACTCCCCAAGCCAATAAACAACATAAAATGGCTTTTCACTCCTTTTATGCAGCCAACCCCAGCTCTCCCCACCAATAAAAGGCCCAGGGAGGATCAGAGAGGCCAGAGGATCCTAAGCAGCGCACCAGAAGACTTTACGCATTCCCGCGGCACTCAGCCTCTGCTCAGACCCACACGATGTCCTGCCGCTCCTACAGGATCAACCCAGGATGTGGGGTCACCAGGACCTTCAGCTCCTGCTCGGCGGTGGCCCCCAAAACTGGCAACCGCTGCTGCATCAGCGCCGCGCCCTACCGAGGGGTGTCCTGCTACCGGGGGCTGACCGGCTTCGGAAGCCGCAGCCTCTCCAACCTGGGCTCCTGCGGACCCCGCATGGCCGTGGGCGGCTTCCGCGCCGGCTCCTGCGGCCGCAGCTTCGGCTACCGCTCCGGCGGCGTGTGCGGGCCCAGCCCGCCCTGCATCACCACCGTGTCGGTCAACGAGAGCCTCCTCACGCCCCTCAACCTGGAGATCGACCCCAACGCGCAGTGCGTGAAGCATGAGGAGAAGGAGCAGATCAAGTGTCTGAACAACAGGTTCGCTGCCTTCATCGACAAGGTCAGTGAGGCCTGGGATGATGATCCACAGAAGGCCCTGGCCTGCCTTCCCTTCAGGAAAGTCCTGTGTGTTGGGGAGACCGCATGGAGCCAGGTTTGAGACGGCAGAGGGAGAGAATGGCAGGCCAACATAGGCAAAGGATCAGTTTCTGTCTCTTAATTCCAGCAAGGTGCAGCAGAGGGCCCGGAGTGGTCCAGAAATGGAGTCTGTGATCTAAAGTGCGTGTGTGCTTCTGGAAACAAGACGACACAGGAATATCAGAGGTGCCCCCGAAAAACTGGATTGGGCACCAGCTGCTACAAGAGTGGGAGATAAGGGAGAGAGTAAAAGGCATATGGCCTCCTGCCAGGCAGCTCGGGGAAGTGGGCGGGCACGACTCAGAGCCACGCTACCTCCCTATCTTTGCTCTGCCCCTCCCAGTGTGAGACCTTGGGCATGTGACTTGTCTGGATAACAGAACCAGCCTCACATGCTTGTTATGAGCCTTGATGGGTTTGTGCTTGGAAAATGCTGGCACATAGTAGGTGCTCAATGAACATTCGCTGTTAGCGTTATTCTCCCAGGATGATAGTGGGCAAGGAGGTGTGACAGTTAACCAGCCAGGGTTGTCACAGCCACCTTCATGGATGGAGGGCTGGGAATGTGGAAGACAGGCAGTCAGGCTGGTGGGAGGAAGCCCACAGATGCAGAGTGTGAAAACCACCACACTGCCTTGAGGCTGCCTCCCAAGAAGGCCACCCATGCCCCTCCCTTTGTGCTGGCCCCTCTGTCTATGCGGCCTCACTCTGGCAGAATAGATAGGACCCGGTTCTGGGGTTGGAGTCAGGGGCTCTTAGTGAGCTTAGTTCATCCTCAGAATGACCCAGTGGGGTAGGTATTATTATCTCCATTTTGTTTAATGTTTTTTATTTGAGACAGAGTGTATGCTCAAGCAGGGGAGGGACACAGAGAGAGGGAAAGAGAGAGAATCCCAAGCAGCCTCCACACTGTCAGCACAGAGCCCAGTGCAGGCTTGAACCCATGAACCATGAGATTATGACCTGAGTTGAAACCAAGAGTGGGACACTTGACCAACTGAGCCATGTGGCCACCCCTCCATTTATTTTTTAAATATCAGATTGAAGCTGAGACAGTTTAGATGAGCTGCTTGGGCATACTATGGTGGGACAGGCAAAGGGGACTCCAGGGACAGCAGACCCCTCCTCTGACTTACCATTTGTGTGACATGCTAGGTATCCCAGTGTCCCCATCTGTACTAGAAGGTATATAATATCTTCCCCCCAAAGGGTTGTGAGAATGGACTGTAATTGACAGATGGGTAGATAGAGACCAACAGATAAAGATATATAGTTGACCCTCAAACAACATGGGTCAAAACTGAACAGATTCACTTATAAGAGCATTTTTTCTGATAAATACAATGCAGTGCTATAAATGTATTTTCTCTTCCTTGTGATTTTCTTAATAACATGTGTTCTCTGGCTTACTTTGTTGTAAGAATACAATATTTAATACATAAACAAAATACATGCTACTCGACTATTTATGTTATCGGTAAGGCTTCCAGTCAAACAGTAGGCTAATAGTACTTACTTTTGAGGGGAGTCAAAAGTTATATGCACATTTTCAACTGTGTGGGGGCGGGGAGGGGAGGTGTCAGTGCCCCTGACCCCTGCATTGTTCAAGGTCAACTATAGATATAGATAGATCTGTGTCTGTGTGTGTGTGTGTGTGTGTGTGTGTGTGTGTGTGTGTGTGTCTTAGCATGGGCCCTAGCACCACACGCTAGACTTTCAGTGAGTGTTGCATAAATTAATAAAATGAGGAACTGCTAATTAAAGTAACAGTTAAATTAGTTGAGCATTTACCATGTGTCAGAAATATTCTAAGCACTTTTCATGTATTAACTTGTTCAATCTTTACAACTCTAAGGGAGGCACTATTATCATCTCTGGTTTAGAAATGAGAAAACCAAGCACCAAAAGGTCAGACAGCCTGCCCACTTAAAGTGGCAGAACTGGACTTGAACCAGACCTCTGGCCTCAAGCCCCACAGCGCTTTCCCCCACACCCACACTGCCTCCTGGGGGCCGGGAGCAAGTCCCCTTGAGTCACAGAGACTCAACCCCATGCTCAGCCCTTGGCTGGCCCTGGCCGTTCAGTGAACACTCAGGGCAGAAAGATCTCCGGGGGGCCGGCACCTCCCGGGACTGCCCCTGAGTCTCATCCTCACACCCTGGGCGGCAGGTGCGCTTCCTGGAGCAGCAGAACAAGCTTCTGGAGACCAAGTGGCAGTTCTACCAGAACCAGCGCTGCTGTGAGAGCAACATGGAGCCCCTGTTCAATGGCTACATCGAGACCCTGAGACGGGAGGCAGAGTGCGTAGAGGCCGACAGCGGGAGGCTGGCCTCAGAGCTCAACCACGTGCAGGAGGTGCTGGAGGGCTACAAGAAGAAGTGAGTGCGGCTGAACAGGGGGAACACAGGGAGAGTAGGAAGGCTCCACCTTCAACCTTCTTGAAGCAGCTTAAGAATCCTGTCTGTCTAGCAGCAGGAGCTGCCTGGAACCTAGGGAGGGGTTGTCCGGGGCTAGGCCTGGGTTTCTTCAGATTCTTTGGCCCCAGTCTACCCCTTGGAGGCCCTATGGGTCTTAAAGCTGCTTTGATGGAGAGTGAGGAGAGGAAACCCAATGGAGTTCTACAGTTTTCTGTGCTCTTTCCCTGCCCAGCTCATGTTGTGATGCTGGCTCTGGGTTCTCACTGCCCAGGGCACTGGCTCTCTTTGGCTCTAGGATGCACAGAGGAATTTAGATTTAGGGAACAGTGCGTGCATGCCCTGATCTCATCCCAGACACAGCAGGACTGTGGTGGAATAAGCCAGGCTGGGCCAAGAGTTAGCCCAAGTAAAATAACGCGCAAACTAGACCATGGAGAGGACAAGATAACATTCGCAGGGACTCAATCCCTTTTGACTCCTGGAAGAGCTTGCCTGGAAGCTGGGATAGTATCCAAGCCCCAACCCCTCAGCTGTGACCCCTCTCTACCTCCCTAACCCAGGTATGAAGAGGAGGTGGCTCTGAGAGCCACGGCAGAGAACGAGTTCGTGGTTCTAAAGAAGGTGAGGGGGCTGATCATGGGGCAGGAAAGGAGGGGGACCCATCTGGTCAGCCTCCATCGGGGCATGGTCACAACACTGACCCCAGAGGCCTCCCACACATACACTCCTTGCCTTTCCCTCGAACACCAGGATGTGGACTGCGCCTACCTGCGGAAATCAGACCTGGAGGCCAATGTGGAGGCACTGGTGGAGGAGTCTAGTTTCCTGAAACGCCTCTACGATGAGGTAAGGGAGCCCCTGCCGACCAGCCAGGGCAGGTAGAAGGGAGGTGGGGGACCTGAGAAAGAGGGGAGAGAGTGTGCCGTGTGCACGTGTTCACCCGATGTGTGTGATGTAAGCACGGGAGAACATGCAGACACATCCGAGAGGGCCATGTTGCATGGCTGTGACAGACACATGCATGTATGTACCCAGGGAGAGCCTGGCACATGTGTTTGAGGACCGAGGAGTATGTGTGCGCTCCGGCTTCTCCATGCCTGTGGATTTGTTGTTGCAGTGTGTGTGCCCGTTTGCTGGTCTGGGGGCGTGTCAGTCTGTACATGGATATGAAAGCATATATGTGAGGGTGGGGGTGGTCAGGGTGGATCTCCGGTTGGAAAGGCCTCTTAATTAATGGACAAATCACTGGTCTCGGCATTCAAACCCCAGCTACGCAGCTGGGTGAGTCAGGTCTTTTTCACATACTGGGATTCAGTTTTCCCATGTGTTAAGTCAGCTCCTCTCTGGGGCCCCTTCCAGCCTCCTTGTTTTATGATGTACCCGTGTGTGAATGAATGAAGTTGGGGGGAAGCACGTGGAGCAGGAGTCATGTAACACACATGACCAGTGCCCCCTCCAGAGAGGGGACACTGCCCCTAAGGGTGGAGCCCATGGCCCAGACCAGGCACCAGACTCAAACGCATTGTCTGTTGGCCTCCAGGAGCTCCAGGTTCTCCATGCCCACATCTCTGACACCTCAGTCATCGTCAAGATGGACAACAGCCGGGACCTGAACATGGACTGTGTTGTGGCTGAGATCAAGGCTCAGTACGACGACATCGCCAGCCGCAGCCGGGCTGAGGCCGAGTCCTGGTACCGCAGCAAGGTGAGGGGCATAGGACACCTGCCTTCTGGACCTGACAGTGGGAAGATTGCCAGATATATATTAAAGAAGGCCTCTCTTGTCTGAGGATTCTTATTTGTAGGGATGGTAAGAGGACAGATATCTCTCAGTTTGGATGGTAGAGCAGGACTGTCATGTATAGTTGCACAGGCTGAGCACTGTACTGAGCTCTGTACAACCTCCCAACCATCTGTGGTGTCTGAATGGGAGGAAACTCCAATCCTGAGCCTCAGGAGCATCTCTGCTTCCCCCCAGTGCGAGGAGATGAAGGCCACGGTTATCCGGCACGGGGAGACCCTGCGCCGCACCAAGGAGGAGATGAACGAGCTGAACCGCATGATCCAGAGGCTGACTGCTGAGATCGAGAATGCGAAGTGCCAGGTATGGTACAAGGAGGGGTGGGGGTGGGGAGTGTAGATCACAGTCTGCACAGGCAGACTAGACCACTGGGCACCTTGCCCCCAGGAGGGCAAAGGCCTGGCCCAAATGAGACCTCACAGTGTGCCTGTGAGGAAGCAGGGACCCAACCAAATCTCACGGCACTTGAAGTGGGATAAGCCACATGACTGATGTCACCCTCCTTGGCCATTCAGCAGCCACCACCAGGGAGAGATGGTGAAAGCCCCTGTCTCCTTCCTCATGGTCAAGGTCTCATTGGATACCTGGTCATACATAGTTAACCTAACTTCTCTCTGGACCCTGCTCTCCCTGCCCCCGCTCCCTCAGCTCAGGTGAGCCAAGCTCAGCCTTCTCTCTCTTATCCTTGCCCTCACATCTCCTTCCTCCTAGCGGGCCAAGCTGGAGGCTGCTGTGGCCGAGGCAGAGCAGCAGGGCGAGGCGGCCCTGAGCGACGCCCGCTGCAAGCTGGCCGAGCTGGAGGCCGCCCTGCAGAAGGCCAAGCAGGACATGGCCTGCCTGCTCAAGGAGTACCAGGAGGTGATGAACTCCAAGCTGGGCCTGGACATCGAGATCGCCACCTACAGGCGGCTGCTGGAGGGCGAGGAGCACAGGTAGGGCTAAGGAAGATCTCTCCAACAGGAGGCTCTGGTCCCTTGGGAGTGTGTTTCCCTTGGCCCAAGTGTGAGCTACATCTCTACCCACGGCTCATACAGCTCAAGCTTCGATAATCATCATTTATCAGATACTTAGTGTGTGTTGGCCCGTGCCACGTGCTTGTTTTAATCTCCACAATCCAATGAGGTAGGTGTCACTTTTCAAATCCAAAGATGAGGAAATAGGGCTCAGCGTGCAGTGACTTTCTCGTGACCACAATGAATAAGAAGTGCAAGAGGCAGGACCTGTGCCCAAGTCATGCATCTCTCAAACCCAATTTTTCCAGACGCTCCCTACATGAGGCTCGTGCACCATAAGGACGATGCACTCCATATGCACTCGCTCTTCACTGGCACAAAGCCCTTCCACACACATTGCTGCATTTGATCTGACTCTCCTTCTGTGAGCCTGACCAGCTCTAGGCAGGGTGCGGGGTTGCTACAATTGGCGGCAGCCGCCAGAGTTGATCATCACGCCCACCTCTGCTTGAAATCAGGCGGCCTTTTGTCTCTGTGCTCAGAGAACGGTTAGAGAAAGAACGTGATCATGAAACTCAGACTTTGGGGAGCCCTACCTGCCTCTCAGGGGCAGGATCTGTACACAGAAAGGCCTTCTCTGTCCCTGCCTCAAGGAACCCAGCTCCATGTCCTGAGCTAACCGAGTTTTCTTTCCCCCACAGGCTGTGTGAAGGTGTGGGCTCCGTGAATGTCTGTAAGTATCTGCTTGAACATCCTCCCAAAAAATGGCTTTGCGGATGGGCTAAACTGAACCTGGAATGCTTCTGGACCGGCAGGAGGTTGCCCGCCCCCTCCCCCGACCCCCCCCTCCCCCCCGCTCCTCATGGGGAGCACCCCTGCCGTTAGGGATGGCCGCGTTGAGCGCCCTCAACTGGTGGCGATGTGAACTGCAGGCCATGGAATTGGTGCCAGGCAGCTTTACCCTGGGTGGGGTGCTCACTTCCTTCCTGTCCCAGCCCCCTAGAAGGACTGAAATGCTGAGAGGAACCGGCCCTCAGTTATTAACCAGTAAACCTCTTTCCGGAGGAGGAAGCTTCTGCTATTCGGAAGCCCCTTGGTTGGTGAGGTCAGAGCAGGCCTCTCACCCTCTGTGTCCCCTCTGTCCCCACAGGCGTCAGCAGCTCCCGCGGCGGAGTCTCCTGTGGGGGCCTCACGTGCAGCACCACCCCGGGACGCCAGATTGCCTCCGGCCCCGTGGCCACCGGAGGTAGCATCACGGTGATGGCTCCCGACTCCTGTGCCCCCTGCCAGCCCCGCTCGGCCAGCTTCAGCTGCGGAAGCAGCCGGTCTGTCCGCTTTGCGTAGAGTCCCGGGTCGCCTGCGTTCCCGTCCCCAGAGCGCAGGACGGTGTGTGAATGAATCGTGTGCTTGCTTCCGGAATCTTCCACATGTTCCTACAGAGGGAAAGACCCTCAGCCGCGCTCTGCCACCTGCTCGTTTTAGGGAGTTGTTTTCCTGGTTCTCCTCTGGGCTTCAGTTAGAGAGTCATTCCCAGCCTTTCCCAGAATGGGAATTTGGAATCAATTTGATTTGGAATCAATTTTGATTCCAAAATACCCGTGGCCAGTTTGTATTATTCTCCAGGCTCTCTGGGACACTGCCAATCACCCAGGGTGCCTGGGCTTCATGGGAGCTTGACCTTCCCCAGAGAGAAAGAGTGAGACTAACATCTAGCCAAGTCCCCCACAACCTGAGAATCTGAGAACAAGTCCTCCCTCCTAGCAGCTATACTCTCCTGGCAGGGAGGTCGGCTGGGGGAAGCACTTGCCCTAGGGGTTATTTTTGTTTGAGTTTTGCTTGTCTCTCTGACTGACTGCCTTCTTTGGTTAACCTGTCCTAGCCAAACTCCTCCTGTGACCTCCCAGTTGAGGGGCCCATTACAGAGGAGAAATCTTTTTGACCTGGGACAGGTCTTGCTATTCATTGCACCTTTATACATTTCAAAGAAAACTCCAAGGTTGCTCCAGATCTCCCCCTGCCGGTGCAGCAGGGATCTGTCCAATGCAGAGCTGGTGGGATGGAGAAGGTTAGGCCACTTCCTGAGTCTCCCTCTTGTTACGACTGTCTGTGGGTGCCTTGCCTTCTGGGTTGTCTCAGTCTGTGTTTCAATAAATGCTGCTTCCATGCAAGTATATGTAGTCTTGTGAATGACAGTGATTCCACCCCACCTCCACCCCCATCTGTGCGACACTCAGCCCCATCTCCAGCTGGCCAATTCTTTCCAGCTCCAGGCAATGTTTCCCTCACCCTCCAGTGATTTTGCCTCTTCTCGTCCACTTCCACAGCCTGATTCCAGCTCAGTCCTCCTCAGTCCAGTCGGGCTTGGACCACAGCTCCAGCTCCCCCCTTGCTTGACCTTTTGTTCCCTGCCCCCACCCACCATGCCCCCAGCAGCCAGAATCCCACCCCAAATTCATTGTTGACCATCCCCTGCCACCTGGTTCAAACCACTTCCCAGCATGTGTTTGTGATCCTTATGCTAAGCTCAGGCTCACTCCGGCACTTCTTTTCACACCGGCTCCACAGCCCTGAGCAATCCGCCCATCCCAGTGCTGATGTTCCCAGATGCCTGCTCTACCCCATGGAGACAAGCCCACCCTCTAAGCCGCCCTTGACCATCCTACCTGGACACATAAGCCATCCCATGCCTCTCCTCCCGTTGCCCAGTGCTCTCTGTGCTCTCCCTTTCTTCCCTCCCTTCCACATGTACCATCCCCCTACCCCTGCCCCACACTGCCTCCCACCGTGAGGATCTCTGGATCTGACTTGGTGGCTCAGGGCCAGGGAGGTCACTGGGTGTTTCTGGAGCCTGGATCAAGCTGTGGAAGTTCCTTGAGGGCAGGAAGTATCTCCCCCTAGCTCTGACCCCCCAACTAAGTCCCAGGATGGGACTCTAGGACATGTCAGACCTGGGAGGGTTGGATGAATTCGGGCAGCTGGGAGAGCAGGAGAAGCCGTGTGGACTCACTTCCATGTCTCCATTAGGAAAACAGATTGGCTGTCACCATTCTAGGCAGATGTCCACCTGCCAGCCCCCTCTGCTGCCCCACCCCCTAGTCTTTCCCTGGGAGGAGAAGTTGAGGCTCTGTGTGCTCTGATGAACCCTCACTTCAGGCCCAAAGGCTTACAGATCCACTGGGGAGGCAGCCTGCCCCTTCTGAGTGCTCAGGCTGCTGCCATTTGAGGTTTGTTGGCTGACACTAGGCAGGCTTCCTCCAAGTTTCCCACTGGCCTCCTTCCTTTCACTCACCTCCCTGGGCCTCAAAGTCATGCTCATAACCACAATAGGACAATGTTCAATTTAGGGCACATTAGTCATCCACAGGAAAGGTTGAAAATCAAGGGCTGAAAATCAAAATGTGAGCATGAGCACTGCCATGTCTCAGTGATACATCAGGCAAGAAGTGGCCCCCATGCAGTTTGGATCATCCTGGGGGTCTGTGAGATGAGCCGTCTCTGGTCCTGTTAGCTCCTGTGGTCTCGGGTTGCCCAAGTGAGTCTGTGCTTGGGGAAGACATCTCAATGTTACCATAGGTCTGGGCCAAGCATAACCAAGATGCCAAATCTGATAGCCCCAAAATAGGACATCGCATACACTGAAAAAAGTCAAACAGCCACAAGCTGGGAGCTATTAATAAGTTTTTTAATAAGTTTCTGTGCTTTGTGTGCAAAGACCAGTCAACTGACTCAGCCAGCCAGAGGTGCCGTTGCCTTCTGAGGATGAAACCTCCCCCTCCCTGCCTCAGCCTTCCCTGCAGTGAACAGCAAAAATGCTGAACAAGCTCTTCTAGTTCAAAGGATTCTGTGGCTCCCATAGCTCTATCCTGATAAAAGAACAAAGCAAAGGATATAATCCAAGGGCAACTAAGGATTAAAGTTTTATTAGAAAAAAAATTTTTAATGAACTTTTTTAAATGTTTATTTTATTTTTGAGAGGGGGGAGGGGCAGAGAGAGAGGAAGACAGAGGATCGGAAGCAGGCTCCTTGCTGTCAGTGCAGAGCCCGATGCAGGGCTTGAACCCATGAACCATGAGATCATGACCTGAGCCAAACACAGACGCTTAACTGACCGAACCACCCAGGCACACCCAAAAAAATTTTTTTTAAGGAGAAGTCAAGTGGTCTGAAATCAAGAGATCAGGTAAAGTCCAGAGGGAGTGGCCCAAACAATAAAGTTGGTCTATGTGGGTGATTCCAGAGTTCTTGCCTGGGCTCCTCTCCCCTTGAAACTCTGCAAACCAAGTAAGACATCAGTCAGAGAAAATCAGACCTTCTGTTTGTTTTCTACTCTTATTCAAATATCCAATGTCCCCCCAAATACAAGAGTCTCCAAAGGAAGACGGAAGTATGGATTATAGTCTTTTCCAAAAAATCAGGTTAGTTTGGGCTTTGGTGTCCTCTCATTTCCTCTCTGAGGCCACAAGCTCTCCTCTGCCGAGTCTCAAGTACCCTCCCCTTGCTCCATCCTCACAACACACACTCCCAGGTCAGCTCTTTCCACCAGCCCAGTATCTCCAATTTCCCTGCTTCAGTCTTTGGGATCCCAGGAAATACAGATTGGTGCCATTATTCACCTGAACTAAGGGCCGTGAGAAACGTAAATTCACCATATGATCAAGGATTTGGAATCAATTTTGTATATCAGTCTTTGTAATGGGCATGGACACTGGAAATGGCTCTCTGGGAATTACCCCCTGTCCGCATCTGCATGCCACCACCACGCTCTGGGAACGTGGACTCTGAGAAGAGACTGCATTGAGTGTTTTGTTCATTGAAAACCAGAGCGGCGAGGACATCTAACTAGCTTCTGCTCTCTTGGGGTCGGGAGACTTGCACTGGGGAGAGGCTGAGTTCACAACTGCCTCGCACCACTTTGCTGCCCCTCCTCCAACCCTCACCACACCCACTTTGGGCCCCCTGGAAATCCCTGCCCACTGCCACTTTGTTCAAAAGCAAAGGGTCCCCCAACATGCCCATTCTTACTCTCTTGGCGCTGTTGGATGGTGGGGGGGGAGAGGGGCAAGTGAGAGGTGGGAGGTGGAAAGCCAGGGAATGGAGTGGGATGGAGGCAGCACTCAGAGGAATGAGCTTTTGCATTAAAAATGGAGAAAACAGGGGCGCCTGGGTGGCTCAGTCAGTTAAGTGTCCGACTTCAGCTCAGGGCATGATCTCACAGTTCGTGGGTTCAAGCCCCACCTCGTGCTCTGTGCTGACAGCTTAGAGCCTGGAGCCTGCTTCAAATTCTGTGTCTCTGGCTCTCTCTGCCCCTCCCCCACTCACACTCTGTCTCTCTTTCAAAAATAAATAAACATTAAAAAAAATTTTTTTAATGGAGAAAACACCAGAGACACGAAAATGTGAACACAGGCCCTCTACCACCACTACCTGAAAGGAAAGGCAGACCCTCCCCCATCCCACCCCCTGTTCTGCCCTAGGGCAACAGGTGCCAGTTGGAACTCCTTTTCCTCCTCAGAGCAGATCTAGTGGTCCTTTGAACCTGATTTCACCTCCATTCAAACTTGGTGGGATCCAGACCACGGTGTGCCAGTGGACAGCCCCTGCGGGATCTTCCAAGGCTAGGCAGAGACTTAGGGAGCAATATACTTAAGAAACATCTTGGCCCTCCCCAGGACCCAGGGGAACCATGTGTGTCCCAGAGGACAAATTCTGAAGGCATTAGAAGGACTGCATTGCCCAGAGAACTGCTCCAAGGTTTTTCTGTGTCTTGAGATCAAGTACATATTCTTATGGCAAAATATCTTCTGCCCAGTCAGGCTGTTTTTAAATCTTTTTTTTTTAATCCCAAATAAAATAAAGTGGAAGACGTAGAGTTCTTCCTATAAATCAAATGAAAAAAACTTGTCCATCAGAAACCCCTTTCTCCACGTCATCAAGGGGACACCGCTTGCATCAGAAGGGACTCCAAACAGACTTCCCCCGGTGGGACATGTTGGGGACTGTCAGTTCAGGAATTGGCCAGAAGCAAAGTTCCCCAATCAATTGCCCCTTTCAGGCCGTTGGGGAAAATGTCCTCCAACCAGAGGTCTGGATTTTATTTCTGAGTCCCCACGTAATTAGCCTGTTATTAACTGCCCCCTACCTAATAAGATCTGTTCAAGATTCTTGGAGAGCAGAGACTATGAGAGTTGTTCCTACAAACAATTCCAGGGGGTCCCTTTAAGTCATCTTCCATGTCTTATTTTTGAAGGGTCTGAATAGCAAGTAGGATCAGTTAGAATGCCTCCTGCAGGAGTGTTGTGATGGACCAGAACGTTTAGTCTGAAGGAACAATTTGGGGTAAAACCATGGAAAGTATATGAACTTTGACATTCTCTAAACCTCAGTTTGAATGCTGGACTAGCTGTGTAATCTTCATAAAGTTACTTAACTTCTTCGGGCCTTAACTTCCTTATCTATAAAATGAAGATAATAATACTGCTGCCGTGAGCAATGAATGAAATACACACACTATGTACCAGACACTTAGCAGGTGCTTGTACATAAAGGCTCCTGTATCCTCCTCTCTTCTATCTTTCCCTCCACCCCACCCAGGCATGGGTGACTCAGATTGGCTCTGACCTTTTGGCAAAGTCAAAGGAGAAATGCAAAGAGATGAATCTGATCCTGTGAGAATCAGAGAGGAAGTCAGTTCCTCAGTCAAAATTATCTGACCCTCCTACTCCCTTTGCCCACATAAACCAATGGTTCTCAACTTTAGTTCCTACAGAAATCGCCTGGGAGCATGTTTAAATTCATATTCCTGGGCCCATCCCTGGAACTTCTAATTCAGTAGTTCTGGATGGAGCCCAGGATCTGCTTATTTAAGAAGTCCTCTCCACCCCTCACCCCCATCCCGGCAACCCTGGTGTATATGGTGGTTTGTGGCCCAAATCTGCAAAAGCGTTGAAATGGCCAAGGCTTTGAAGGGGGCTGGGAAAACCACAAAGGAGGAAGGCATTAATTTGTTTACTAGAAGAAAACTTTTTGCATTGAGATTTAATCACGCACACCCAAAGAGAGAAGGAACCATAACAGGAATCACCCAAATACAAAAAGAAAAAAAAAATCCAAACTGCCAACCATAAACACCTCAGCTATTAGCTTCATTCAAACTTTCCATCCTGACATATAAATAGCTGGGGGTCACTCTGGGAATACACAGTCTCTCAGATCAATGAGGGCCCTCCCAGACCCCTAGTCCACTTCTCCCTTTGCCCCCTCAGTGTTGAGATGACATGCCCCACCCCTCATCAGGGGCAAAGCGGAGGTGCACCTACCCATTGCCATTCCCCTACTTGGCTCCCTTCCCAGAGGGCCTGGCGCACGGCTAGTACTTAGTAAAACGTCTGCTAACATGAAATTAGCTGGGGAAGAAAGCGGCTGAGCATCTTATATCAAAAAGCCTTTACATGCCTTTCCTGGACCACAGGGAAGGGGGAATTGATGGAGGTGGCAGTAATGTCACACCCAGGGTTTGCACTCAAAGAGTAAATCATAACTCCAATAGGAAGGAAACTGGAGAGATAATCTGGGTTCCAGCCAGGGGAAATTACTAAACAGACATTGGGGTCCAGGAGAGAAATGATTTCCCTTCCTGCTCCCCACGTCTGCCCCTATCAGACCCCACCCACCAGAATCCTCCGCCCACTATGCAAACCTCACGGATCTCACACCAGAGCAGGCCCCCACTACAGGGGGGGAGCAGAGGACGCCACTGCTGGTGGCCACAACCCCTGGGCCACGAGGGACAGTGGCACTGAGGTCGCCGCAGATCACGCCACCCTGGGAACGGCTCACACCTGCAGAAGGAGACACTGGGTCAGAATTCTCCTCCATCCCCGCCATGACATACCCTAGAATTTTTTGGAACCAATGATTGACTTTCATATTTCTGAGGGACCAGCAACATGAATCTTTAGACCTACAGGCAAATCCAAAATCATTGCCACCTGCTTCTTGAAGGAGCATGGTTTGGCAAATTCGACACCTAACTCTGCTTGAACCAGACTAATGTTGAGATGTTTTTATACACTCATTGAGCAAAAACTGATGGGTGTTAGTGAAGGAATTACCTAGAAACATGGTTGCTGGGGAGATGACAACAGATGGACACCTAGCCTAGGGATTGTGTACACATTGGATTATTAAAGATAAAGAGTTGCCTGCAGTGACCCCAAATGATCAGAATAAACATCAAAAGTGTTTCTTATTAAAACACTGTGCCACTTGAAGAATATTCTGTGTGTAACTGAAAGACTTGAGAGCTATTTTTGCAAAACCAGTTAGGAAGGCAGAACTTCCCACAATCATTACCTTTTGCTTCACGAATGTTCCAGATGGATCCACGTAGGGACCAAATATTTTGGACCATCCATTTGTCCAGATTCCATAGACCTCAGCTCCCATCTCCTCCACCCAGTGCCCACAGTCACTGATTAGATGCAACCCAATATTAACACCCAAAAGAATGATGCCCATACACACATACACCCAACTTACAGATATTGATGGAGCCCACGCCTTCACACAAGCTGCAGGGGAAAGAGAAGGTGAACATTTAGAATGGAGTATCCTCTGCTCTTGCAACAGGTCTGCTCTGCTCCATCCTGAGCGAAGAGAGCAGAGCTGAGGGGAGGGGACCTGTTACCCACCTACCGCAGAGAGCATCAGTGTCGCCACTGCTCCCAGGGACCCCAAAAGGACAGGTGAATGTTAGGTTTCAGGACCCAAAGGCCACTTTATGCCTTGTTTGCTTCTCAGCCATGGAAATGTGATGCACTGAAAGGTAGACATGGGGTTATCCTCCTTGTCCCCTGGCTGGAAATTCCAGCACAGCCAAAGAGGGGATGGGAACAGCCATTGCCTAACTGGACACCTCCACGTAGGGAAGAGTTTGCCTAGCATTCTAATTGAGCCATTTTTATCCCACGAGTTTAAATGCTACCCCAGATAGCCATCTGACTTGATATATGCAGAGGGGGCTGGAGGGAACGGTGGTCACGAGCGTGGCCTCCTGGGTACAAATCTGGCTGAGCCACTTACTAGCTGAGTGACCTTGGACAAATCACCTAGCCT
Source organism: Cryptoprocta ferox (assembly GCA_028646485.1). Lineage (NCBI taxonomy): Eukaryota > Metazoa > Chordata > Mammalia > Carnivora > Eupleridae > Cryptoprocta > Cryptoprocta ferox. The sequence continues at coordinate 59,569,045 of CM053571.1, forward strand.
TTCTGTACCCCAGTTTCCTCATTTATGAAATGGGGGTGATAATACCCACCTTCCAGCATTATTGTAAGCTCCACATTGCAAAGTGCTTATGGGTAGAGCCTGGCACACAGTAAGTCCACTGTGTTTGCAACTAATATTATAAACATCTCATTGATGATGAGACATTTACACCACTGCCATGGGTTCCCTCCTCCCTCACACTCACCTGCACTTTCTGTTGTATGTCGCCCACTTTTTTATCCCCCAGCTTCAAACTGTTTCCTCCGGTAAAGCTCCAATCTGATTCCTTTGACCCGACTGAGCACTTCCACATGCTACAGCTTTTCAGTGAGTATCTATGCTTTGGGCTCACTCTCCGGCCACCTGAATCTGACTCTGCCACAACCCTGGAACTGTACCCTTCCAGAAGATTCTCGCCAATGCCCATCATGATGCCTGTCGCACCACAATACTAGCAGCAGCTATCACCAAGTTGAGTGATTGTGGCTGCTTTGTTTTCTTATTTTCTGTGTTTTCTGCAATAAGAATTACTTGTGTAATCCAATTAAATTTGTTAAGTGCCAAGTAAAGAAGATCTGTCGAAAGGTCAGTGGTCATAATATGCAAAGCACCATATACCAAACCATCTTGTAAAATCTCATGTGGTGAAGACAGTGCCTCGTGCATTATAGAATTGAGTTCTTAATACATTAGTGATGATGATGATTATAATGAAAGTAAATTTCACAGCGCAAATGCCGAGTGCCTTACTGAATGTTGATGAGTGGGCCTGGGGCTTGAGTGTACAAAGGAGGAGATCGCTCTGGTGGCTTCATCCAGAGTCCCAAGGAAATGGACAGGAAAGTTGATCTGTTTTGGTCAAGTCTGGCACAAATCCAGCAGCACGGCCAGCTGCCTAGGGGGCACACACGTCAGATTTCTAATGCTAACTGGTCAGTAAGGAGCCTCTCCATGGTACAGCCCTGCCTGGCTACCCTGGATAGAGAGAGTCTTGTTCTGACTATAACCTGCCCCTACTGGTGCTTTCCATCCACACTAACTCATTTAATCTTTGCAACAGCATAAAATGCTGGGTTTTATGATTATCTGTTGTACAGATCGGGATGCTGAGGCACAGAGGTTCAGAGCTAGTAAGTGGTAGAGCTGGGATGTGAACCCATGTGGTCTAGCTCACAACCTGGGGTCTTAACCTTTCTATGTGACTCCCCAGCTAGCCTGCTCCACTGTGATGGGACACAGCTAGGAGGCAGTAATGATGGGGCCACCTCCAGGCTAGGTGCTCGTCACTGCTCCAGGTGTAAATCCACAATGCTCCTTCCTTTGCTGACTTCACCTGCCCCAGTTCTTAGCTCAAACTGTCAGCACAGCCCGATTTATGTCTGCCCCTGTATTTCCCTGCTAAGCAAGGACCCTGTGCTGGTCATTTCTATTTGCTGCTCCTGAACACAAGACTATGGGGTTCCTTGTCCGTACATCCCAAGTCAAATGGCCTTTAACAAATCTTCTGAATGATTCCAGCCTTCACAATCCACTGAGATGTGATTTCAGAAACCCCTTTGTAGCCAACAGGGTAAAGTGTTTGCCTTGGAATGAACTTAGTTGCATCAGGAGGGGCAGTGTGGGAGGGAAAAGATCACCAGAAGACTAACCAGGAGACTGGGGTAATTTTAGCATAGCCGCTACATAGCTGTCACCTTGAACAAGTTCCTTCCCTCTTTAGGCCTCAGTTTCCCCATATGAAAATGAGGAAATGGTTGGACTCCTTTATTTCTAGAGTCTCTCTGGAGTCTTTCTCAGTTTGAATACTCTCTGCCCAGAGGATGATAGTCTATCAAGGCAGTCCTCAAGCCCTGAATGGGGAGGTGAAGTGACCCTGAGCCCCATCCTCACCGGCTCTCTTCGCCCTCCAGCAGCTTTCGGTAAGTGGCAATCTCCACATCCAGGCCCAGCTTGGAGTTCATCATCTCCTGGTACTCTTTGAGCAGGCAGGCCATGTCCTGCTTGGCCTTCTGCAGGGCAGCCTCCAGCCCCTCCAACTTGCACTTGGCATCACCAAGGGCTGCCTCGCCCTGCTGCTCAGCCTCAGCCACGGCACCCTCCAGCTTGCAGCACTGTCAGGGAGGGGAGGAGGGAAGGACCTTGAGGGGGGTGCAGGCTGTGGGAACCCTAGTGGGTCCCCCATGGCCTCCATCAACCTATCTCACCTCCATTCAAAGTGGTCCACTTGCAAATTAATTAGGCATGGAAATAATGGCCCTTTGGAGCTTTCTTCATTTTTATGCCACTTAATTGTATTATAAAACCCAAGTCCCCAGTGAGCTGTTAGAGGGAAGATATGCTAGCACTGGAACAGGACTGATAATAATTAGTGATATTATCTTACATTTGTTTACTGTTGTTGGTTTACAAGGCACTTTCACAGATGTTGCCTATCTGCTTCCAGGTACTCTGTGAGCTTGTCAGAACAGGCATGATTATTTCCCATTAAGCAGATGAAGAAATTGAGACTCAGAGAGGTTGTGGGGAATGGAATGAAGATGAAGGGCAAGCCATGTTCAATTACAGAGATGAACAGACGGTGCTAGTGTGCACTGTGAACAGAATGGTCAAGGACTGGTTCAGGTCTGTGCACCTCAAATCCATCCAGAGAGGCAGGGAGACAGCCAGCAGGACACAACCTGCACTAGACTGCATTGCCTAAGGTGTGTTTAAAGAAAAGAAACATTGGTGGGATATGAAGGGGAATAAGAGCAGATTTCAGAGATGATAGACCAACCAATCTTCCCCCCAACAATGTTTTGTGCAAACAATGTTTGTAGGTCCTTCAGGTGCAGGTGGTTAAAATATAAGCCTCTTCAAAGAGAGCAGCAGCCCCTCAAGGCAGGAGGAAAGTAGAGAGCAGATCAGAAGCAGCAGGAGAGCAGATCAGAAGCAGCAGGAGACCAGATCAGAAGCAGCAGGAGAACAGATCAGAAGCAGCAGGAGAGCAGATCAGAAGCAGCAGGAGAACAGATCAGAAGAAGCAGGAGAACAGATCAGAAGCAGCAGGAGAACAGATCAGAAGCAGCAGGTGCACCGAGCAAGGTCTCATTGCCCCCTCACCTGCTGCTTGGCATTCTCCACCTCCGCCGTCAGCCTCTGGATCATGCGGTTCAGCTCATTGAGCTCATCCTTGGTTCTGCGGAGGTTCTCGCCCTGCTGGCTCACTGTGGCCTTCATCTCCTCGCACTGTGGGTTGGGAGACAAACATTAGGACTAGCCAATGGTTGCGACATTGTTGGAGGGGTTGCTAGTTTGTCACCATGGAGAACCAGCCTGCTGTTCTGTTTGGGTTTGTGCTGGAGCCCCTCTGAGTGCATGGGTGTGTTTCCCAGAGAAGCTCCAGGTTCTGGCTATCCCTTCCTGCCCAATGGGCAGCCCAGCCCCCAGTTCACCTTGGTTTGGTACCAGGACTCAGCCTCAGCCCGGCTGCGGCTGGCGATGTCATCATACTGAGCCTTGATCTCAGCCACCACTGAGTCCATGTTGAGCTCCCGGCTGTTGTCCATCTTGACCACCACCGAGGTGTCAGAGATTTGTGACTGAAGGAGGTAGATTTCCTGTAGGAGACAGCAACCAGTGCCCTCAGCTCCAAATCCCCCTCTGATTCCCATCGTTGTAGGTAAAAAACCGTCCTCATCTGAAGCTTTAGGAAATAAACTGGAGAATTCCAAAAGTGCAGCTCTAACTATCTGCATAAATCTAATCAACCAGATAATGGACAGATTTAGAGTTCTGGGTTTTCTAATTAACTTTTCACACTACCTGAATTATCAATTCAATGAATCACAGTCCTTCAAATCATCTGTATGGGTTTTTTTCTTTTTTGAAAGAAGAGAGACTGTGCAAGTAATGGAGGGGCAGAGGGAGAGAGAGAAACCCAAGCAGGCTCCACACCCAACACAGAGCCTGACATGGTACACGATCCCACGACCATGAGATCATGATCTGAACCAAAATCAAGAGGACGGTCAACTAACTGAGCCACCCAGGCACCCCACAAGTCATTTTAAAGGAAGGGCATCACTCATTTCCATTTTGAAAGGAGGCCTAAGCAAGAGAAAATCTCCTCTGGTCACGGAAGGAAAGGATGTTCAGGTCCTAGAAGAGTTAGGGATGGACAACACTTTCTAACACCAAGGGACAAAAACAGCTCACAACTCAAAAGGCCCTCCACCTTCTCCTCCCTCACTTGCTCTTCTGGAGAAGAGGAGAGACTCACCTCCTCATAGAGGGTCTGCAGGAAGCCCATCTCCTCCCTCAGCACCTCCACGTTTGCCTCCAGGTCAGCCTTGCGCAGGTAGGCGCAGTCTATGTCCTGGTGGACACACACGGGAAAGGGTGGAACAAGGGTTACTCAGTGCCCCTGCATCTCTGCCCTCTATAGGGGGCCCTGAGGCCATGTTTTGGCCCATTCTTCTCCTATCCCAGAAACATTGGTGGGGCCACCTCAAATAGAGAGTGGAGAGAAGTCTGACCCCTGCAGACTTTTTCTCTTTCCTCCAGAATTAGAGACCTTTCTAAAGCGAGTAGCCTAATATCATAGCCCAAAATGCCAGGCTGCTACCACTAAGCCAAACTGTCCCATGGAGCATGACCACATGGTGGCCACAGAGCCATGAGTGCACCCTTTCCGCAGGCTGTTCTTGGCACCTAGGCTGGGCAGCATCCAAGTAGCTGACTCTCAGGCCCAAGGCCTCACCAAGCTGCTGTCTGGCTAATTAGACTCAGTGATCACTTCATTTCCCTCTCATACAGGCATTGCCAACCAACTGGTCTCCATTTGTCACTGGACTCAAGTGCCTGGCTGCCATGACTGGACTGCCACAAACTTGGCAAGTGGCTAATCTCAGAGGTCCAGCATCTAAGATTTCATTCTTCCCCATGTGGGAGGAGTCACTCACCTTCTTCAGCACCACAAACTCATTCTCAGCCGTGGTCCTGAGGGCCACTTCTTCTTCATACCTGAGGAGAGAGAGCACAGGTGGAGAGGCCCTTGGAGATGAGGGCTTTGGGCGGGCTAGCCAAGCCCTAGCTTTTCAAGACTCCTTGGTTCTAACCTTGACTGGCTGTATGCCTTGGGAAAAGAGGTTTGGCCTCTCTGGACTTCTATTTTGCAGTCACCAAGAACCCACCAAAAGGACACTGGATATGAAGTTCAAGCCCTTGGTTTCTGGTCCAAGCTTGGACTGAAGTTTCTGGAAAACCTCAGGCAAGCCATTTAATCTCTCTACATCTTGGATTACATTGCCTCATGTGCAATAAGGCATGCTGGAAATATTTGTGGGATGAGTGAAAAACAGATGCTCTGGGTGGGGTGGGGAGGAGGTGTCTTTCAACCCAAAACTTGTACAAAACACAAAGCTCCATGAAGCCATCCCATGATGTTCTCTTCCTCTCCGCCAACATCCAAGGATTTGAAATCCTAGAAGCACCCCATTATGCCCAGACTGCTGGGGGGCATTTCCACAGCCCTCCTGCACTGCCCAGCCCATTCTCTTGTGCCTGCTCATGAGGTAATTCCTGCATTGGCCCTTCCCAGCCCACAGGGATGACCAGAGTCCTCACAGCATGATTTTCACAACTTTTTAATGACAGAGTAATTTGGGCTGCTATAAACTCTGGGCTATGTAATTACTGGCCCTCACACTCCCCCCACCCCCCAGACTGGGAGACAGACCTTGACACTAGCAAATAGAATTGTGTCTGCATTTGCATCCTCCCCAAAGAGAGTGTAAACCCATTGCTGGGTCCATCTGGATGGTAAAATCCGATCTCCCAAGATCGGAATTCCAGTTACTTCCAATTGCAATGGTCAAGACTGACTATGTCAGAATCACCACTCTCTGTCCGTATCTACAGGGAAAGAGGACCAAGTTATCAGCCACTCAGTGAATTTAAACTAGGTAATGGCCAAAGGTAAACAAATCACTTTACAAGGGAAGATTTACATGGGCCTTTGAATCGCAGAGCCTTGCATAACAAGAACCTGGTGATTTATCCACAGAGAAAATAAAAGAATTCTCCAAGCTTATCAGATACCTTGAATGGCATCGGCTGGATCATCTTGGAGATACCTCCCCAGGGAGCTTTACTTTCCCCCCATCCTAGCACTGACTGCTCCCAAGTTCTTCCCTCCAGTCTGCTGACTTCTATCTTCCCATTTCGTTGTTCCTCTCTCTCTATCTCAAGGCACTGTGTGCCCTGAATGTGTGTCCCACTCTCCTAGGATGGGAGTACCTCTTCTCCCCAGATCTCTCCCCATTTCCCAGGATGGGGCTGCAAAAGCTGGGGGCTGAGACCAGATAGAGCAGGCTGAGAAAACAGAACCATCTGAAAGGTAGCCTGGGATGGCCCTAACCTTCAGCCATCCCCACCTCCGGGAGAGTTGTGTGGACCCAGCCAAGACCTGCCCCACACCTGTAACCACGCCCTATCCAGCCGCACTCACTTCTTCTTGTAGCCCTCCAGCACCTCCTGCACATGGTTGAGCTCAGAGGCCAACCTCCCGCTGTCGGCCTCCATGCACTCGGCCTCCCGCCTCAGGGTCTCAATGTAGCCCTCGAACAGGGGCTCCAGGTTGCTCTCGCAGCACTTGCGGTTCTGGTAGAACTGCCACTTGGTCTCCAGAAGCTTGTTCTGCTGCTCCAGGAAGCGCACCTGCCACCCAGGATGGAGGAAAGAGACTCAGGGGGAGCCCAGGGTGGTGCCCGGATCCCAGAGCCCTCTCTGCCCTTGGGGATGCTCCCTGACCTGCAGCAGCCTGTGACCTTCCCTCAAAGCCAAATCATTTGACAAAGCCTGAACGTGCAGGTCACGTCTATTCCCCCAGGGAAGTTCCCTCATCCTATGCCCTCTCTCCCAGTAGAGCACACAATTTATTTGTGTTGTGTTATTTCTGCACAGAATGAAATAACATCCGATCTTGCAAAAATACCCTAGACCGTGTGTAGTGGGCCAAAAATGGCTCCTCAAAGCTGTTCACGTCCTAATCCCTGGAACCCGCGAATCTGTTATGTTACGTGGCAAAAGGAACCCTGCAGGTGGAATTTAGGTTATTGTGCTGAAGATCAGAAGATCTGGAATTATCCAGGTGGCCCCGAGGTGTCATAATGGGCCTTTTAAAGTGGAAGAGGAAGGAGGTGCGTGGGTGCCTCAGTTGGCTGAGCAACTGACTTCGGCAGGTCATGCATGATCTCTCGGTTCATGAGTTCAAGCCCCATGTTGGGCTCTGTGCTGACAGCTCAGAACCTGGAACCTGCTTTGGGTTCTGTTCTCCCTTTCTCTCTGCCCTCCCCTGCTTGCTTGCACTCTTGCACTCTCTCTCTCTCGCACTTTCTCTCTCTCTCAAAAAATAAATAATAAACTTTTAATAAAGTGTAAGAGGAAGCAGAAGAGTGGAGAGCTACACAGAAGGAGGAGGTGGAGGAGAGACTCAAAACCAGAGGCAGCCTCAGCCACCATCACTGGCTTTGGAGGTGGAGGGAGAAGGAGCCTGAGTCAAGGAATGCCAGTGGCCTCCAGAAACTGAGAATGAGCTCCAGCAGCCAGCCAGCAAGGGAACAGGGACCTCAGTCCTACAATCACACAGAATGCAATTCTGCCAAAAGCCTGCCTGTCCCTGAAAACAGGTCTCCCCTAGGGCCTCCAGAGAGAAATGCAGCTCCACCAATACCTTGGTTTTGGCCTCATGAGATATGAAATTTGTATTGTTTTTTTAAAATGTTTATTTATTTTTCATAGACAAAGAGAACACAGAGGGGAGGAAAAGAGAGAGAAGGAAACACAGAATCTGAAGCAGGCTCCAGGCTCTGAGCTGTTAGCACAGAGCCCGACCCAGGGCTCGAACCCACAGACCGTGAGATCGTGACCTGAGCTGAAGTCGAACGCCCAACCAACTGATCCACCCAGATGTCCCTAAATTTGTATTGTTTTAAGCCACTAAGTTTGTGGGCAGTTTTATTCCAGTGATTTAAAAATGTACCCACCAGGACTCTCCCTCACTCGGATCCTGGGGCAGAAGAGCTCAGCCCAGGGGCCCTGGACCAGGAGTTAGGATACCGTCCACTGCCTGACTGCCACTAACCAGGCCCTGTACCTCATTCTCTCTGAGCCTTATTGTAAACCGAGGCAGTGGAAATACATCAGCAATTGTACACTGGCTGGCCCCAGGCTCTTTCTGCCCCACAGGCATGTTTTATCTGGTCTGCAAACTGTTTCATAGAAATCTGATTCCTGGCCAATGTTTAAGAATTGAATAATTTCAGATGAGAATCTGGATCTCCGTGACCTTGACCAACCAGAAGTTCAGTTGCTGGGCCTGGGTCTGGAGGTGAATGGCAGCAGGTGCCCCTCCAGGCAGGCATGCCCCTCAGCTTGGCTTCATTCATGTGTCCTGCCAGGTCCGATGCCATTGCCAGCCTGAAACTAGTGATCTCCTCCCAAGCCCTAACCTTCTGGGAGCACAAGCCTGATCTAAAGCAACCCTCAGTTGCCCACTGTTGTGGGAAAAGAAACCAAACTGATTATCCAGAAACATCTGCCTTGGGTTTCCACACACAGGCCCACGCTGTGGGGACAACTCTCTTGTTTGCCTGCTCAGCAGGCTTAAACCCACCTGGACAATACCTTTGGCACAACTTGGAGCTCCTTCTGAGGAGGTGGGGGACTGTCAGCACACCAGGGGAGGGAAAGGCAGCCCGGGGCAGTGGCCTGAGTCTCTCTCCTCAGGCCAGAACTGACTGCTCACAACAGAGACGGCATACCTGCGTGCTGTCCAAAAGGCCTTGTGCGAAGGTCCTCCTGTGCTCAGGGACCTTACTATGCTTTCAAGCAAATTAGGCAAAGGGGCTGCTCCAGGCAGACACAGCCTCCTGCCAGGGCACACAGCCCGGTGAGCAGAGCATGGGCTGCATTTCAACCTCCTCCCGCTGCCCTTGGTGGGTGTTCTTGCATCATGAATAACCCACACGATGTGCTGGTGGAAGGAAAGAGCCAGAAGCATGTGAAGAATAGATGTACAGGGGAGCCTGGGTGGCTCAGTTGGTTGAGCATCTGACTTCAGCTCAGGTCGTGATCTCGCAGTTCGTGAGTTCGATCCCCACTTGATCAAGCTCTCCGCTGTCAGTGCAGAGCCTGCTTTAGTACTCTGTCCCCTTCTCTCTTTGCCTCTCCCCCTCTGGCACTCTCTCAAAAATAAATAAACATTAAAAAAAAAGAATAGGTGGACAGCACCTTCTCTTGCAGAGATGCCTATGTCTGATGGTGGCTCTTGTCAGAGAGCAAAGCTTCCACACACATCACTCTTGTGTGTTCCACTTACAAAGACTCTGGGTGCAGATGTGCACACCACTCAGCCCCAGAAGGTGACCCTTTCCTCTCCTGGACTTCAGTGTCTGTCCTCCCCCAGAGACACTCGCAGAGAGGGCCCCACCAAGTCAGAGGACACCAGAGCTATACGTCCAAGCAGAAGGTGGGCTCAGAGACCACACATTTGAAGAATGCAACTCAACAGCCCCTCCAAGGGCTTCCCCCCTTAAGTTTCTCAACTCACTGTCTTTACTCTGCATAACATTGGGTGGGGAAGAGCGCCTGGGGCAGAAGTCCCCAGAACTCACAGCCTTCCTGCCTGTGTCCCCACTGGAAGGAGCAGGAAAGGAGCTTCTGGTCCCTCCCCATCCTGGATCCCTTCACCCTGGGGATGGCAGCATCTCCTCTAGGAGTGGGGTCCTACACAAACCTAAGCAGACATCCCACCCCACCCACCCCCCTCTCCCTGGGTGATGGCTGAGATCCAGAAGGTGGGGCCACAGACACACACCCAGCTCTTTTTGGGCAGGGACGCCGCCGCAAAAAACTTCCCATTCTGTCTGGTTTCACATCCATTGCTGCATTTGACTCTCCTGGTAACATTTGAAAACCAAGAGCCTGATTCAGTCAAGGTCCCAAGGCCACATGCTGATAGGTAGCAGGCCTGGGACTCAGAGAATGTGAACACAGCTCATCACTGGGTTCCAAGCCCCTCACCTGTGCTGCAGCCCCGGGGAGCAACCCACACACCCACCTTCTCGATGAAGGCAGCGAACTTGTTGTTCAGGCACTTGATCTGCTCCTTCTCCTGGTGCTTCACGCACTGTGCATTCGGGTCCATCTCCAGGTTGAGGGGCGTCAGGAGGCTCTCGTTGACCGACACGCTGGTGATGCAGGGCGGGCTGGGCCCGTAGAGGCCCCCTATGCGGTAGCCAAAGCTGCCCCCACTGTGAGGGGGCCATCCACGGCTCACCGCCACCCGCGGAGACCCCACTGCACACAGGCTCCAGCTGCCAAAGGCCCCGAGACGCCTGCGGCCGGGCCCCCCAGGGCTGCCCCCACGGTAGGCCATGGCACTGGCGCAGCTGTGGGCCAAAGGCTTGGGCAGGACGGCAGAGCGGCAGCTGAAGTTCCTGACCCCACAGCCGGAGCTGATGCGATGGGAGCGGCCGGCCATGCCTCCGCTGTGCAGGGCAGTGCAGGGCGAGTGGAGAGGCCCGAAGCACACGGGTCTCATGCTGGAGACCTGTCAGTGCTCCTGCCTTTTATCAGGCAGATGACAGGCCTCCCGACTACATAAAAGGCAGGAGAAAGTTATTAAAGCCATTTATGAGCGTGGGAATCTCCCACTAGGCAGACGGAGAAGGAAAGCTGAAACTTGTCTCCTTTAATGAGCCTATCAAGGAGACCCTGCATCACAATAAACCTGTCCCCTGCCTTTGCAACCCCACAGGCCTGGACATATCTATCCAGCCCCTAATTCCCCTCCCACCCTGTGAGGCCACCTGGGATCATTATCCCACAGGGGCAAGTGGAGGCTTGGGCCAGCACATTCCTGAGACTCAAAGGGTCCCGTGTCCCACAAGGTCCCATGGGCCCATCCTTGCAGGCAGATCATGTGTTTTCCTCCCTAAGGCTGCAAGGATGCCCAGCTCATCTTTCCAGGGTGAGCACATGTGGAGTGAACTCTTCAAGCCTTCCCTATTCCTGCTTTTCCTACATTCTGTGTGATAGTAGAGTGACTGGGGTCAGTACAGCCTCCTTGATTCAGAAAGCATGTCTTATCTACTTTCATAGCCATCCTGGTAACCAACACTCAGTAGGTCCTCAGTAAGCACGGCTTGAATTGAATAGACTGGGCCCAGAAAGGTGTGGCCAGTATCTGGAGAGCGTCCTCATCTGGTCCACAAATAGCGATTGAGCCTCCACTCTATGCCAGGCCCAGGAGCTGTCCTAGAGAAGCGCCTTCATTCACGGGCAAGTACTGAGGCCCCACCAGAGCGGGACCCTAATTCAGATGCCAAGGGAAACAAAGCTCGGTGGACAGAGCTCGCCCTTGAAGAACTGGGTCTCACAGGGACCCCAGCCAGAGGCAGGAAAGATCTATGGCAAGAGGGAGAAAGACAAGTGATCAGGTAAAGGAATGCTATAGGCTTTCTGAGGAGGGCCACTCACAGCAGGTGGAATGTCACAAAGGAGGTGAGACCCGAGGCAAGTCCTAGAAGATGGTGACACGTGGCAGAGAGAATAGAAGTGGCGGTGCCAGGCACAAAAACAGACACATAGACCAGTGGAATAGATTAGAGAGCCCAGAACTGGACCCACAAATGTACGGCCAATTAATCTTTGACAAAGGAGGAAAGAGTATCCAATGGCAAAAAGATAGCCTCTTTAATAGGTGGTGCTG
>CM053571.1:59581299-59607802 GCA_028646485.1 Cryptoprocta ferox
CACCAAGCTGGAGACGGCAGTGACCCAGGCTGAGCAGCAGGGCGAGGCGGCCCTGAGCGACGCCCGCTGCAAGCTGGCTGAGCTGGAGGCAGCCCTGCAGAAGGCCAAGCAGGACATGGCCTGCCTGGTCAAGGAGTACCAGGAGGTGATGAACTCCAAGCTGGGCCTGGACATCGAGATCGCCACCTACAGGCGGCTGTTGGAAGGCGAGGAGCAGAGGTAGGGCCCAACCCAGCCTGGCTCTGAGCTGCTGGTTCCTGCCCCTTGAATAATCACCATCCTTTCTTCTGTTTCAGCACTGGCCAGGGGTCTAAGAAAACCTGTTACTCATCACTTTGGGGGAGAGGGTAATTTGGGAGGGCTGTTCCTATGACCCTCTGCTCCTGCCCTGACCACTTATGGACTCTACCCCAAGGATTTGGGGAGCTCTGGATGAATCACTCATGCTGCCTTTTTCTTCTTCCCTCTAGACTATGTGAAGGCGTTGGGGCCGTGAATGTCTGTGAGTAACACACCCCTATGTGGATGGATTTACTCCCCTCCAGTAAGGGGTAGCAGAATCTGGAGGGTGGGGTTCGACTGAAAGCTAAATATAACAGAGTGGGCTGGCATCACAGCAGGAGGGATTTGGGGTCAGAGTGCAGCAAAGACCACAGCTTTGGACCTAGTGTTGTCAGTAAAGATTCTCTTGACCTTAAGACACAAGGCTCAGGGCCTGGGGATGGGCATCATGTGGGAGGCTGGTGGCTCGCCCCCAGAATTCTGACTGGGACTTTGGGTTTCACAGGCGTCAGCAGCTCCCGGGGCGGGGTCGTCTGCGGGGACCTCTGCGTGTCTGGCTCCAGGCCCGTGACCGGCAGCGCGTGCAGCGCCCCCTGCAGCGGAAACCTGGCGGTGAGCACTGGAATGTGCGCGCCCTGCGGCCCCTGCAACTCTGTCACTTCTTGCGGCCTGGGCACCGGTGGTGTGGGCTCCTGCGGCATCAGCTCCTGCGGCGTTGGCTCCTGCTCCAGCAGCTGCCGCAAGTGTTAGGCGACAGAACTCATGCCTCGGGCCTGGGGTCTCTCCCACCCAGCCTCCCCATGGAGCAAGCTCCGAATTACTTCTCTGGCACTTTGAAAGGTCTGGCACTCTAGGCCTCTCATGTCTACCTACATGTGATCCCCTCTTCCTTGGCTCTGCTGCCCGTGCTGGGAAAGGCTACCCCTAAAAAGAAGTCCTTGATGCCCCTACGAAGGGGGCTCAGGGGCCCAGAGGACCAGGACAAGGGCCTACCCTAGGCTGTCACGGGGCTGATGGCCATATCCTACCCCTAACCATTCCCCTCCCACCTCTGCCGTGTTCATCTGTCTTGATCTGTGTTTCCAATAAATCAATGTAGCCGACTCTGAGCCTCATCTGCACCTGTGTTATCCTCAAGGGTCAGGGTTTGGGAGAGTCCCCAAAGTCACATGGAACAGCAAAAGGTCTAGTCTGGCGTCTATAGCACAGTGCTCTCTCCCGGGCCTCACAGCAGTCTCAGATTGAGCCAAGCATGGTGCTAGGCCTCTACACCAAGTAATTGTGTTCACACAACTTTAATGTGTGATCCAATGTGTGCTTAAAATTAGCCAGAACCCCCTCAGGGTATCTTGCAAACGAAGAAGCCAGAGCCCAGAGACACTCCGTAACCAGGGGAGGACCCCGCAAGCTTCCGTGGTCCAGCTGGTGTTTGAACCCTGTGTGTACCTTTAGTGGTCATTTCATGGACACACCATTGCCCCCCAGAAAACATCCCTGTGCATACCTGCCAACTGATGGAAAACGAAAATTAGATTCATCAGCCACTCAAAACTTAAGGAAACATCACTCATTGCTTTCTGGGGAAGACTCATGTCTGAGCAATTTATTAGAATTCCTTAAAGGGAAACTATATGAACATGACTTAAGCTTTCAAAAAGCCTTTGATGTGGCTACTTTTTTTTTTTTTTTTTTTTGGAATGGAGTCCTTTTGAGGTTTGGAGATCTGCCATAGCTGATAAATTACCTCTAAGGTAGAAAACAGTGCATAGCAAGATGATGAGGTGTCACAGAGGTGAAGGACATAGACTCTGCACCCAAATGACTTGGGTCCAAAACTGAGCTTTGTTCCTTCCTGGTTGAGTGACCTTGGACAATTTACTTAACCCTCTCTGTGCCTCAGTTTCCACGTCTCTAAAGGGAGAAAGATCAAAGAGCGCCTACATAGGTAGATGGGAAGACTAGGAATTTCATACATGTAACATGTGTAGACGGTACCCGCTGCCAAATAATCATGACACGTGCTTGTCATTAGCCATATTCTTTTGCAGAATATAAAGTGGAAATCCATCCAGGAAGTGAGGCTATGGCCAGCCTCCTGTGAACATCTGTAAATGATTACAGGGGCGCCTGGACGGCTCAGTCGGTTAAGTGTCTGACTTCCGCTCAGGTCATGATCTTATAGTTCGTGGGTTCAAGCCCCACATCAGGCTCTGTGCTGACAGCTCAGAGCCTGGAGCCTGCTTCAGATTCTGTGTCTCCCTCTCTCTCTGCCCCTCTCCAGTTCCCTCTCTCTCTCTCTCTCAAAAGTAAATAAACATTTAAAAAGTTGTTTAATTAAAAAGTGAACAAACATCTTTAAAATTTTTTAACAATAAATAAATTGATTACATTTACCTCTTATTACACTTATATCTGTGATCAGAGATAGCAAGTAGAGAAATCTCCACACCTTCCAGGGCCGTTGAGCTCCTTCATGTAGAGAACTGTTTCCCCCATGACACTGATGAGGCTCTTACAAGTAGCAAAGAAAGTGGGGAGATGGCCCCTCAGCCTTGCTATGGCAAAGGCAGGTCCCTGAATATACATCTGTACAGCAGGATGAATCCCTAAATTTCCAGGACCAGGCCCAGAAAACTGTAGCAGAAATCTAGGCCCACCCCCATCCCTCGGGGCAATAGAAATAAATAAGATTATTGAGAGACGAGAAGCAAGTGGTCTGAAAAGACCAGGTTCTTTTAAGGGAGAGGATCAATCCAAGGCCCACCCATGGCCCTTCTCCCCTCCTGATGGGATTCTGAGCAGGGCAGGACCCTGGGAGAGTTCCAGAACATGCAACTGTTCTAACCAGCCCTCTGTGCTGTGACACCATACAGCTCACAGCTCAGGAGTCCAGACCTGAAGACCAAACCCCCGCCCTATCACTCCATCTCTCCCTAGTTCAGAAACTACTCGAGATCGACTGCAGTCCCAATGAACGTCCCATCTCTGCCAACCGAGACCTCCCTTCCCATCCTGCTGGTCTCATCAGCCCGGCAGGGCCCTGATGACCTGCCCTACTCACTCTCAGCCTCCGTCCAGTTCTGACTTTCGCCTCCGTCCTACTCCAGCAGCACCATCCTTTCCTCCCTCCAGTTCCCACTCCCAGAAAAGCTCAGTAAGAGGAGCTAGAGTGAATGAATCAAACGCATAATACTCCTGATGCAGAATGGTGACAAAAACAAAACCTCGCTGTGTGACCTTTAGCAAGTCACCTCCCTTCTCAGGGCTTCAGTGTATTCACTAGTGGCTGCTGAGGTCCCTTACCAATGTCAGGCTCCATTAGGCTTCAGGAGAGGTGGGACAGTACTAGGAGCTGGAGGGAGGAGGGAGGTGGGGAGCCCAGAAGCCATGCAGTCGTGCTGGGTGCATTGCTGTCTGTACCTTCATTCCGCAGAGCTCATGGTCTGTAGGCAGCTATCTGTGAGTAGAACAATAGGACTGAATCCAAGTACAGGCACATCTCCCGAAATCTGTGTGGAAGGCTGTGTGTGTGTGTGTGTGTGTGTGTGTGTGTGAGACTGCGAGCATTTCTACACGCGTGATTGTGCGTGTGAACGCGCGTATGCCTGTGTGTACATGTGAAGAGGGGAGCTCTGTGGGTACACTCGGATAGGACCTCAGTGTGGGTGACGGGTGGACTCATGTGCCAATGGGGGAGGCAGCGGAGAACAGGGCTAAGGCAGGAGTGGTGAGGGTCGGTGCCGCTGGGTGTTGTCCTGGGGAGGTGCCCTGTGGCCAGGGAGCCCCAGCTCTAACCCATGGGGTCCCCTAACTCCTCTCCTGCCCTGTAGACACTCCAGCTCCAGCTGGGGCAGCAGGAAACCAGCTGGTCTTCGACTCGTAGAGCCTTCTTGTAAAAGACACTTATTGGGATGAGCACTGGCAGTGATATGTAAGCCAATTTGACAATAAATTATATTATAAATAAATAAATAAATAAATAAAGGTGCTCAGAGCCTTTTCCAAGACTCCAGTACACAAGATAGTAATTGCATTTATGTAACTCTTACTATGTTTTAAGGACTTGACATAGAGTAATATATTTTTCACACAACCCTGTGACAGGTACTATTCTTGTTTTCCTGGTAAACTATGGTACAGAGAGGTTCAGAACAGAGGAAAATGAAAAGGAACGGATGAATCTTCACCAGTTAGATTTGGGAAGGGCGGGACTGAGACTCAGAAACAGGCCGTGGTGGGCCAGGGTAACAGCCAGATTGGGAATGGAATTCAGACCCTTCCTTCCTTACTCCAGGCTGGCCTGGCTGAGATCTTGCAGCTGGAATTGCATCCAGATCTCATCCAGACTCATCCAGAGACTCCTGAGGGGTTTCCATAGGGTGAGACAGGTTAATGGTGGAAGAATGACCCAGTGTGTCCAAGCTGACCACACAGGACCGTAGAGCCTCAGTTGACCCGTTCACCTGTTCACCCGTTCATATCCACTGAATGGCAGGCCCTGGAGATGGGTGGACAAGACAGTCACTGGCTCCAAGGGGCTTATATAGAGATGCCAACATGTAAGTTACATCTAAGTGTGAGGCAGGCAGGGGGGAGCCAGCAGAAGAAAGCTGACCCCCTAGTGGTCCCCTTCTGCTGAGAAGTGATGTCTTAACTGGTGACACCCATCTCCCTTCAGAAGTCACCTTGACTAACAAAGCTTGTAAATAGGCTGGAAAGACTCTCCTTAAATGTACCACACAGTTCTCTCCCGCCCCAGGCTGGAATGTGGCCCGTGGCCAGGGGAGCCACTCAGAGAATCGGTCCCCAAACCACAAACATTGCTGGTGGCCCACGCAAGACACGCAAGCCTGAGCCAGCAGCCCTTGGGATCTGGACTGATGTCAGGCTTGGGATTCAAAACGGGAAAATGTGAGCACCCAGTCCTCACTGGCAGAGTGCTCACCATAAACCCTGCCAACGACTCCTAGGTGACGTTTCCCTTGGTGCTTCCCTACAAGCCCTTTCCTTGACATGATCAGCGCAGCTGGAGCTGGAAAAACCTGACCTTGAAAATCACAGAATGTCATTACCTCCTAGCAAAATGCAGGGAACATGGAGCCCAGCTGCAAAATCTCTGCTTTTAGCTGCTTTGCACTGAGAGTGTCGGTAAGAACATTTGTTTATACAGTTGGTGTCCATCAGTATTGATCAAACTGGGCTGATGTGTGCATCCAGTGCGTCCATGTCCCCTGCCCCCCTGCTGGGTGGCAACCTTATGCCAAGTTTCGGTCTCATTCTTCTTGCATGAGACAGTTCTGTTTACCCAGGAAGGGGGCCTTTTGGATACTGTTTTCCGGGCAGGGACCCAGGAGAACACAGCAGACAGCCTGGCACTAGTGTACCTTAAAAGGTAAAGCCAGGGCCTCTGGCCAATGACGCACCTTCACCCCACCCAGGGACATAGAAAGCAGGAACCATTGTTCCCCACGTGTGTTGATGATGTAACCCTTTGTGCAATAGAGAAAAATGTGAACTCACCGAGTGGAAGCTTCTCTCAGGCCTGTGTGGCAAAAAAAGAGCCCAGAAATCCAGCCCTTCTCTGGCCACCCCCCTCAAACTGGCCTATCCTCTGCCCCTGAAAGTCCTGTTACCTTGTGAAAACCCAGAGCAAACCACACCATAGACCTGAAAGTAGAGGCAGAGCTGGAAACTCCATCTGATTCTGAAGACATGCTCTCTTCCACTGAGGGAAGCTGTTCCCAGCCCACCATCAGGTCATTTGTTAAACTAGAACCTGGGCCTGGGCCACCCAGTCGTGTTCATATCCCCCCACCGCAATCTTCGAGGGCTGTCTTCCCCAGGCCCTGTCCTCAAGTGCCCCTGCCTGGGCGGCAGAGGTCGATTCGCCCTCATCCCCACCTCCTCTATCCTCTTTGGGGCTGGTTTTGGCCTGCCTCCCCACCAGAACGTCCTGTGTAGGGCCAGGACCAGAGTGCCTCACTCAATACTGCACCTGACCTTCAGAGGCCATTCAGTAAGTGAGCGGATGAATGAAGGCAGCCCTCAGCAACCAGACATGGTGGAATGCAGGCCCCAGGCTGCGGAATAGGCAGGTCTGAGGAGGAATTAACCACTTCTTTCACTTCCCCCAAGGGCCCTCTCTCAACCCCCACCCCCTCAACCTCAGGATCCTGGTTCAGTGACCTCATCATAAACTGAAGTCGTGTGGACCTACACTCCACAAGGAGAGGGCTGCTTCCTGGTAGTGTTCCCTCCTTTTCCCCCCTTACCCCCAAATCCAACCATCTCCCCTACCCCCAAATCCAGCCAACTTCCTCTCGACTCTGTACCTAGCTGGAGGAATCCAGGTGCAAACAGCCCAGCCGCTCAGTCCACGGAAGAACTTTTTATTGCAAAGGAGGAGTCCCAGGAAAATAAGAGTGGGGAGGGACCAGGTCAGAGGGGCAGGGTGCTGTCCAGGTAAGCCACACGGCCTCCCCAGTGGCCCAGCATCCGGGCTATCTTCACCCTGGAAACCGGGCAGCCACCGTCCAGGAAACTAGATTCCAAGACTTTTTGCTCCGGGGTGGGGGGCAGGCAAGAGGGGAAGATGAGGTGAAGTCTAGCTCCATGGGAAGGGGCGTCTGAGACACAGGGCCAAGTCCTTGGGGCAGAAGTTAGGGTTCTTTGACTTCTCCAGAAGTCAAAGTGGGGCAGGAAGGTTCAACATCCGCAGGCACCGCCGCAGCCAAAGCCCCAGACGCATGCGGCGGAGCCGCAGAGCGCGCAGCCGCCGCCAGGGGCGCTCGTGTCCAGGGCGCCGGAGCCCACTCCGGGAGGCAGCAGGCTGGCGGGGCACGAGGCTGAACCCAGCCCGCAGGTGGGAGCGCTGCCCAGGGCTGAGCAGGAGAGCAGCTGTCAGAGGGGAAGCCCTCTTCTTCCGCTCTGCCCCCAGACGACAGACATACAGACTCCTCTCCCAGAGGGCAGATGCAAAGACCCTCCTGCCCCCCAGGAGTCAGAGGTGCAGACTCCCCAAAGTAATGATACACAGACCCCTTCCCCCAAGAAACAGACTCCAGAAGGCTACCCCTTCCCTGCAGTTGGACACTCAGATTCTCCCCCAAGGGAGAATCAAACAGTCTCTTCCACAAGTACAGACCCATAAGACCTCCTCCCACAGCTCAGGACAAACCAATAGAACCTGTCCCCAAAGGACAGACCACAAGACCTCCTCCCCCAACACACACACACCGAGAGAAGAAACAGTCCCCCACAAAAGGTCGATACACAGAGGGAGCAAATCCTTTCTCCCTTCCCCAGAGAATGCACACAAAGGGGTGTGGGGGATAAGAGTTAAATTCCTCTAACCCAAGCTATGTCTATTATTTACTTACTGAAGCTCCCTGCCCCAAATCCCAGACTGAGCCTGTGGAGAGAAGGAGGAAGCAGGTGAGTGGACATACCTCCTGGGTATAATCATCCCCATTCTCCGAAACAAAACTCTCCTGGCCCTCTCCGGACAGGCAGAGATCTATCCTTCCTACTTGCCCCCTATTCTCTCAGATCCCCACAGCTCTTTTCCATCAGACTTCTCTGGATCTTAAGCTCAATCCTTCCTCCTTAAATTCAGATAGCTCAGCTTTACTGATGACCTCTTGGAGGAGGGAGAAGGCTAAAGATGCTTTCTCTGGCCTAAATGTAGCCTAAAAGGAGAGACGATGAAGGGAACATTTTAAAGGACCCTGTAGAGGAGATAACTCAATTATCTGAAGAATATTGATCAAGACTCATCCAATCACTTTCTACCTGTGTGTCCTTGAGGTGGTCCTTTACCCTGAGACTCAGTTTCCCCATCTGTAAAATGGGGGTGACAGCACCTCCCTCCCAGGGGTTTTGTGGGGTTGGAAGATAATAAATGTAGCACGCCTGTTACATGGCGGGTTCCCTTTCCCTCCCCTCAGCCTAGGGTACTCAGATGGAGCTAGCAGCCCTTGGGTCTCTACTGCTGTCTAAGACTAAAAGCCAGGCTCTGCCTGTTCCCATTAACCCTGCCTTCCGGGCAAGAAGGGCAGAATTGAGAAACCACTCCAAACTGGGGACATTATTCCCCCTGGCTGGGCCCTGGTCCTTGCAGCTGCTTCAGTGGACAGACTGGCCCCTGCTTTCTGCCCCTGGGGGTGAATGACCATGTGTCATCCCATCCCAGGTGCCAAGGGTGCTGTTAGCTCCACCTTTTTGTCTAAAGGGCCTTAAGCTGGTGGGGAGAAATTGGCTCCGGGAGAACAAGGCCCTGGATCCCCAGGTCATCTCTCCCCCACCCCTCCCCAGCCGGTGAGGACCCAGATGGTGACCTCCCTGTGCCCTTCCACTCCTCACCATGGCCACACCCAAAGCACCGCCCAAGCCCTCACCGGCTCTTCTCTCCCTCCAGCAGCTTGCGATAGGTGGCGATCTCAAAGTCCAGGCCCAGCTTGACAATCATGAGCTCCTGGTACTCGCGAAGCTGCCGCGCCATGTCCTGCTTGGCTCGCTGCAGGGCGACCTCCAGCCAGGCCAGCTTGCCCTGGGCGCTGTCTGAATCACCCTCCTCCTGCAGAGCTGGTGGCTCCCTGGCTCGGTCTAGTTCACAGGCCTGGGGGGCAAAGGGAAGAGCACAAACAGGACATCCTTGGCCTCCACCTATGCCCTCCTCAAGGATCCAGACCCTTCTTGAAGGTTGGAGCCCAATGAGGGATTAGAGATCGCTGTAAGGAATGGGTCTGCCTGTTCCAAAAAATGTGTTTGTGTGTCTGCCCGGCTCCCAGTATGGAGGTTTGGGACCAGCCATCTGGGATGGAGGAGAGAGCACCTTTCACATCTAGTATGGTGACTCTTCTGAAAAGGGCTACAGTCCAGGAACCATCAAATGCTCCTGGGCACATAATGCTAAGTTTATGGTTTCATCAGGGAAACTAACAGGAAGGCTATCCTTTCCTCACCAGAAACTAGCATCAGTAGTCTCTGCGGAAATATAACAATAATAAATGCTCGCCTTGGTGAGCTGTGCTTGCTGCTTAGGAAACTGGAGGTGGGGGTGGGCGGGACAGGGATCAGAACAACAGAGGCTGGTGGCAGACTGAACCATGACAGGGCCACCCATTCACTGTGCCACCCGCTGGAACCTGAACAGCTGTCCCTCCTCACAGTCATCAGTTACTGAAGAAGGGAGGACCCCTCAGAGCCTCAAACACTTGTATCCACAGAAAGCAAGGGAAAACAGGGAGCAGAATCCCTTCCCTCTGCAGATAGAGCATGAGCCCGGGGGGTGGGGGGGGGTGCAGGGGGCTTGATAGGGCGGCTGGGAGGAGAGAGGGGAGGTTGAAAGGCAGAGAAGTCAGAAGAAAGAAAACATCCATGTGGGAACCTCTCCTTTCTAAGGCCCAGAGCCTGAGCTGCAAACCTGAATGCCTACAGAGGCGTGGCTGCAGGCATCCAAAGTCCAAATGTTAACTCTATAACCATGGTATCCGGTTCCAGAAAGAAATATGCACATTCTCAATCTCCCGCAATCACCAGGACATCTGTCTCATTTTCAGTCTCTCTTGTCTCTAATTTAGAGACATGGGTGTGGTATCTTTTATCTTCCACAAGGATAGATAATAACAGCGCCAGCCAAGATACGAGAAATGGCAAAAGCCCTCTGCCTCTGTATCAAAGGACGCAGCTTGGGGTGGTGGGGTCAATGCATGCACAAGGAGCATGACCTTGGGTGAAGGTGACAGAGAAGACAGAGCCTCCCTTCCCTAGCCAAATGTGGCCAAATTCATGCATTTTTTAAAACAGAACCCAGAAAACTGAATTTCTATGTAAAATCTTGCGATTTCCAAAGATGGGCTCAAGTTTAATGCTATGTAGGACAAACAAAACACACGGATACAAAATTGCACATGCACATAAAAAATGATAGGCAAACAAGCATACGTATTTATACATATTTACCTACATGTTAATTACATGCCCGCATGAAATACAGAGAGTCCCAGGCAAAGGCGGCATGATGTACACGTGTACGGCCACACTTCTATTTGTTTGGACACTCACAGAGAGAAACTCTATCCATCTATTCCAGAGGATGGGGGATGACTAGTCTAGCTGTCATAGGTAATGGACACCCTCCCACCATTCATCATTCCGGTGCGCACCCCCCCACACACA
This sequence comes from Cryptoprocta ferox, assembly GCA_028646485.1. Taxonomy (NCBI): domain Eukaryota; kingdom Metazoa; phylum Chordata; class Mammalia; order Carnivora; family Eupleridae; genus Cryptoprocta; species Cryptoprocta ferox. The sequence continues at coordinate 59,591,761 of CM053571.1, forward strand.
CACACCCCTCACCTGACTCTCAGCGCGGTTCACCTCCGCAGTCAGCCGCTGGATGGCCTCGTTAAGCCTGTTCAGCTCCTCCTTACTGTGCCTCAGGCCCTGCGTGTGTTTCTGCATGGTCAACTGTATTTCCTCGCACTGTGGGGCAGAGGCAGCACAGAACGGGGAAGGGTCAGGGAGAGGAGGACAGCCAACAAGGGTACTCAACTGAAGCCAGCAGGACAGCTCCAGTACCAGCCCGTCCACCTTCCGTCAGGAGCAGATCATCTAACTTCTCTGGGCCTCTGTTTCTCTATCTGGAAAATGGGGATGATCATCTTTTCTATTGCCGAGGGTGGATGAGACAATAAAATGCGCTTGGCAGGCACACTGGCGGATGCTGTATCAGGTCTAGAGATGCCGGAGGCAATGTGAACAGATGAAACAAAGAACAATGCAGGCTGATAATCTGTTGAGTCTTTGGACTGAGATCACATAGGGTTTATCCCAGGCATGAGGGTAGCTAACCTCTAGCAAGTCAGTTATGGTCATTCACATATGATCATGTCAATTAATACAAAAACCAATTTTAAAAATCCAACAGTGATTCCTAATTTTAAAAATACTTTTGAAAAGCTCAGAATATGAAGAAACTCCCTTGACTTGATGAATCCAGGGACCCAGGGATCCAGATTCCAGCTCCTTTGCTAAACCCAAAGCCACTATGGGGAGAGCTATCTAGAAGGGACGAAATCAGGGGGGTCTTTTCCCTTTCCTGCACCTGTCTCCACACACTCGCCCAGAAACGGCCTGAGCTCGGTAACTGACGCACACTGTGCCTTATTCTCTTCAAGGTCTTTTATCTCCACCGTCTCACCTGGGCCCATGACCACCTGTGAAGGAGGCCAGGTGGGTGTCACTGTCTCCATTATCTTTCCTTGGGCAAGCTGAAGCTCATTACATCTAATGTCCCAGGAAGTATGGACCCAGTGGGACATGAGTGACCCTGCCAGTCATGAGCTGAGCTAGACTGCATCTTAAGTCCATGTTCTTTGCTCTACACCCTGAGGAATATAAAGTCACACACTCTTCAGCCCAGAGAATAGGAACTGTTCACACCAAGCCCAGTGCAAGTTGCTTTCCAAGGCAGATGGGGTATGGGAAATGGATATGAACAGCCTCCCACAGCCCACCCTTTCCGGCTCCCATTCCCAAAAGCTACAGCTTTTGGACACAGCAGACAAGCTTGTGTCTGGCTAGGTCCAACAGATCTGGGCAGAGTCCAAGACCCCCTCATCCCATATGACCCGATGTGCCACGTAGACCAGTCTCACCATGATGAAGAGAGCTGTTGTCTCTCCAAGCCTCCAGGGAGCACCTAAGCTCCGCTCTAGCCCAGGGAGATCCCAGAATCCTCGCCTCTGGGGACAAAGCCACTCCTTCCCAGGGGGCTTTGTGACCTCACCTTGCGGAGTTCTGACAGGGGCCAGAAGGAGCTGTTCTGTCAGCCCAGGTGGGAGAGTGGAGGTCCCTGGGCTGGAATCGGCCTTGAAGGCAGGAGGAGGAGAGGGAAGGAAGGGTTCTTCAGGTGGGGGAAATGTAAAGAGCCAAGAAGCTTGGGCGTATGGAATGAGAAATGGGGAGCCACGGAAGGTGCTTGAGCAGACCACCACCTTGGTGTGCGATGCAGTTTAGGAAGGCCTGTCTGGTAGCAGGGGCAGGCAGAGAGGAAGGAGAGACACTGGGGCTGGGGTTTCAGTGCCAAGACTAGGTAGGCAATCTGGGATAGGATGGCGCCTCTAAATTGCAGGAGTAGCCAGGGACCAGACAGCACACACTGATTAGCATTTTCATTTTGTTTTATCAACTTCTCATGCATGCAAAATAATGTGTATGTAACCTACATTTAATGACTTAAACGGCAGCAGTAATAAAAACGAATCCTTGTATACCCACCAGTACCTTCAAAGCCCCACGTGGGACCCTTCGTGATCACAGCTTCCTCTGCCCCTGACCCTATCCAATCTCCAAAGTAATCATTCTCCTGGGGTTTCTATTAAGCATTCCTTTGCTTTTCTTTATTCTTATGTGTGCATGAATCTCCCAGCATTTGTTCAGTTTTGCCTACCTTTAAACTTTATAAAAATAGAATTATGTTGTTTTTACAACTTGCTTTTCCCTCCCCAACATTCTAGATGTAGGATTTTGATGTCTACAGTTTGGTTTCTTTGTCACTGCTGCACAGTATCCCGGTGTGTGATTATTTTTCCATTCCCCTGCGGGTAGACATATGTGTACATTTATTTTTGTTCTAACAAACAACGCTGGTGTGACCCTTTAGGTACATATCTGCTGTCATGCTTTGGCGAGAGGATGTTTTGGATACTGGCAGTCAAACTAATTTTTAACCATATTGTGAATCAGTACCTATCTAAATGTTCATGCACATAAATGGAAGTTTCATGAAGAATTTCTCACTCCTGCTACGTGTGATGCATTCTGACCCTCTAACCAGTCACCAGCACACATTCTCACTTTGTATGGCTTTATGTTTTATCTTCAGGTTTTCAATATGACCTTATGTTGAGATTTCATTTCTTGTAAATAGTATATTGATTTTGTTATGTATTTAATATAATGAAAATGGACTACCCATGAAGCCACTTATAGGCACAACAACCAAATGTCACTAGTAATTTACACGTGCCTGCACACTCCCTCCCCAGCTTGTCCCTGCTTCTTGCTCTAGGAGGGGCCACTTCCTTGAATTTCTCATCATTCCCATGCTTTTTCTTCTAGTTTGATCACATGCAGGTACCCAAAAACATTTTTTTTTTTTTTTAGTTTTTCTTATTTGGTTGGGTTTTGGTTTGGGGTTTTGGGTTTTTAAAGTATATCACTTACAAAGGGACTTGCTTTTTTTTTGTAATATTATGGAACTAAGGGTCGTCCACTAGGATTCATAGTATTCTATTATGTGAATACAAGACGCTTTATGTAATTCTATTTTTGTTTTGTTCTGTTTTCTCTTACAAAGTTGGGGCTACGAACATTTTCCTAAATGTCCCCGATGAATATATGTGAGGACTTTTCTGTAATACACATCTGGGACTGGTATTTCTGAATCAAATAGTCAATATTACAACACAAAAATTATTTTTCGAAATCTTTTAATAACAATTTATACTTTGATCAGCAATATATAAAAGATTTGTATCTTCTCTGATGCACCTATATTTCAAAAATGAGGGGCGCCTGGGTGGCTCAGTCGGTTAAGCATCTGACTTCAGCTCAGGTCATGATCTCACGGTTCGTGGGTTTGAGCCCCGCATCGGGCTCTGTGCTGACAGCTCAGAGCCTGGAGCCCGCTTCAGATTCTGTGTCTCCCTCTCTCTCTGCCCCTCCTCTACTCATGCTCTGTTTCTCTCTGTCTCAATAATAAATAAACATTTAAAAAATTCAAAAAAGAGATGATATAATCAGTCTTATTTTTGGTCTGTACTTTGCATTTTCATGATTCCTATTGAGGCTGAATATCTCTTTAAGTGTTTATTACCTGTAGGGGTTTCCTTTTGTTGGGTTGTTTGCCTTATTCTTACCAGATTATAAGTGTTTTTTATATTTCTATATAAATTTATATTCTATATATTATACTTTGTCACTTATACGAGTCACAAATATCACCTTCAAGTTTATGGCTTGTCTTTTCACTTTGTGAATCTTTTAATAAAAATTCTTAATTTTAGTGTCTAATTTTACCCACTTTTCTTTCAGATTAAGCATTCAGCGTGCCCTGAGTAAAAACCCTTCCTTATACCAATGTCAGAAATAGAGGGGCGCCTGGGTGGCACAGTCACTTGAGTGTCCAACTCTTGATTTCCGTTCAGATCATGATCCTAGGGTCGTGGGATCAAGCCCTGCATCGGGCGCTACACTCAAGTGCAGAGCCTGCTTGGGATTCTCTCTCTTTCTCCCTCTGCCCCTCTCCCCTGCTAGGGCTTGCTCACACTTTCTCTCTTTCTCTCTAAAATTAAAAAAAAAGATATTTGCTAACTTTTTCTTCTAAAATTTTTAAAGTTTTGCACTTGACATTTACTTTTTTAATTTTTTTAATGTTTATTTTTATTTTTGAGAGAGAGAGATAAACAGAGCATGAGCAGGGGAGAGGCAGAGAGAGAGGGAGACATAGAATCTGAAGTAGGCGCCAGGCTCTGAGCTGTCAGCACAGAGCCGTGAGATCATGACCTGAGCCGAAGTCAGACACTAAAACCGACTGAGCCACCCAGGCGCCCCTGCATTTGACATGTATAATTTTAGTTTGCTTGGAATGATTTTGTGTATAATAGAAGGCAGGAATCCAGTTTCATTTTTTTTCCACGTGGATAACCAATGCATAGTCCCTTCTTTACTACTGATCTGCAATATCACTACTGTTGCATATCAAAGATACAGATCTAGATATATAAAGTTATATATGTAACTCAACAATACAGACTAGTTACATATATAACTTTATATATTACATTTAACTTTAGTTATATATTATATAACTAATATATTTATATAATATATGTACAAGAATAGACAAATTGATCAATGAAACAAACTAGAGAGCCCCTAAATTGACATATATTATGTATATTACACATAAAACATATATAATATGTTGTTAATATATGCATAATATGTTTTTATATAAAGATGTTGCATTACATATTATAATAAAAAATGCATAAAGCGCATCTAATAGGATATGATATATATGCATAATCTATATGTTATTTTATATATATAATTTATGTCAATTTAGAAGCTCTCTAGTTTGTTCTATTGGTCAATTTTTCTATTCTTGTATGGATATTACACGGAATTAATAGCTTTATAATTATCTCTGAAAGAGCAAATACCTATTCATTCTTTTTTATCCCATGTATTCTTTTTATTTTAATTTTTTAAATGTTTATTTATTTTTGGGAAAGAGAAAGACAGAGCACAAGTGGGAGAGGGCAGAGAGAGGGAGACACAGAATCCAAAGCAGGCTCCAGGCTCTGAGCTGTCAGCACAGAGTCCAACGTGGGGCTCAAATTCGGGAACAGCAAGATCATGACCTGAGCCGAAGTCAGATGCTTAACCCACTAAGCCACCCAGGCACCTGCCCCATGTACTCTCTTATAGTGCCTTGACTATTCTTCATTGTTATCCTTCACCATAAATGTTAGAATCAACTTGTTAAGATTTATGTAAATCCTTATTTGGAATTTGATCATAGTTGCATTGACCCTGTATATCAGTTTAAGGAGAAATAATATCTTTATCATAATAAAACTTCCATCTATGAATATGACATAGCTCTTCATTTAGTTAGGGCTGCTTTGCTATCTTGCCTTTCACATAATGTTTATATTTCCAGAGGTATAGCTTTCTCCCATATTCATTAGACTGGGACTTAAGTCATCATTTTATTAATTTTATTGAGATAAAATATACATACAATAAAATGTACACATGTGAAGCATACAGTTCAACAAGTTTTGACAGATGTGCGCCTCACGTAACCTCCACTGAATGAAGATACAGAACATTTGCATCATCTCAGAAAGTTCCCTCATGTCCCTTTGCAGTCCATCTCCCTACCTCATCCCAGACCAGCACTGATCTAATTTCTGTCACTGTAGATTAGTATTGCCACTTCTAGAACTTCATATGAATAGAAGCATTAGGTATGTGTTCTTTTGCGTCTGATTTTTTCACTCAGCATGGTTTTTTTAATCTTTTCAAGTGTATTTATTTTGAGGGAGAGTACAATTGGGGGAAGAGCAGAGAAGAGGGGGAAGGAGAGAATCCCAACCAGGCTCCATACCGTCAGCGCAGAGCCTGATGCAGGGCTCAAACTCACGAACCGCAACTTCATTACCTGAGCTAAAATCAAGAGTCAGACACTTAACCAACTAAGCCCCCAGTTGCCCCTTCACTCGGCATGTTTTTAAGGCTTATCCATGTCATTTCATGAATCAGTAGTTCATTCTTTTAGATTGCTAGGTGATATTCTGTTGTATAATTATATCTCAGTTTGTCCACTCACCTGTTGAAAACATTTGGGTTGTTTCCAGTTGGGGACTATTAGAAATAAAGGTCCTATGAAAGTCATGTACCAGTCTTTATTTCAACCTATTTTTCATTTCTCTGGAATAAATATCCAAGAGTGCAATTTCTTTGTCTTTTGGTAGCATATGTTTACCTTGATAAGAAATTGCCAAACTGTTTTCCAAGGTGACCAGACCATTTTACACTCCATGAAAGCTCCAGGCACTCCACGCTTGGAATTGTCAGTCTCTTAAATGTTAGCCTTTTAGTGGGTGTTGAGTTTTTCCCAGAGTAGGTTTCCCTGATAACTAATAATGATGCACAAGTTCCCGTGTGCTTGTTGGCCCTTAATACATCTTCTTTTGTGAAGTACTGATTGAAGTCTTTTGCCCATTTTAACCGAATTGTTTGTCTTCTTGTTATTAAAGGATTAGTTCTTTCCAGAAACATGTAATGTGATTATGTATGATTGCATTTGAGTCAACCATCTTGTTCTTTGTTTCTCATTTGTCTCACATGGGGTTTTTGCTGTTGTTGTTTCTCTGTTGTTCCTTTCTGCTTTCTTTGGAGTTCATCAAATACTTTTAAATATTTGATATCATTTATCCTATCGAAATCTTCTGGTTTTATTTATTATAATACATGTTTGTTTTTAGTGATTGTTCTAGAGCTAACACTATACATCCTTAGTTATCAAACTCTATTTGGAGTTAATAGTGTGCTGCTCCCCAGTTCACAACCGACATGTCACCCTTGACAACAGTGCAATCCAGGGACCCGCCTCCCATCACTTCTGTCATCCGTGCCCAGATCTTTTACTTCTACGGACGTTACAAACAATATCATTATTTTTGCTTTAAGTAGCCAGCTGTCTTCTTGGGCACAACAAGCGTTCTTGGCTCTGTGAATTGATGTTTTTCACCAAATATGGGAAAGTACTCCTTCAAACGCTTTTCCACATCACTCTCACTCTTTTCCTTCTGGAACCCCAGGCATGCATATGCTAGATGATTCTATACTGTCCCACAGGTCTCTGAGGCTCTGTTACTTTTCCTTTAATTTCTTCTCTCTGTTGTTTGGGTTGGAAAATGTCTACTCATCTGTCTTCAAGACACCAACCCTACCCCCTGACATCTTCAGTCTTTGGTTAAGCCCCTTCATTGAATTTTTCATTTCAATTCAATACTTGTCATCCCAGAATTTTTCATTTTGTTCTTCTTCATAATTTCCAATACCATTTTGCTGGCTCAATGATGCATTAAAATGTAGTTTTAGGTATATTTTCCAGAATTTTAGGTGACTCACGGCAAAAGGATGTGTCAGAGTTCCTAGTCTGCCATTTTGCAAGAAAAGAAGTTCCTGGTTGCATTTTTCAAAGGAAAAAAAATAGGCAGGAATCCATGACTCGTTGGATGAGGAAAATAGGTATCAAGGTGTCTTAAGCTGGAGATATTAGAAGGAACAGGTAGAAAGAGGGAAAGCTGACAAATGGGCATCGGTACAGGGGGGAATGACGAAGTGATTTTAAGGCATTTTGAATTCCAAATACCAGTGCAATAGTCAAGTGAAGATGCCCTATGGGAAATTGGAAACTTTAGAGATGAATTCATTTATCCTCTTCACATGGCTCAGTGCCTGCTATAAGTCAACACTGGGCCAGAAGCTTCCTGGCACCGAAGCACTCCCTTGGAGAGCCTGGAGCCATTAGATCACCCCTCCTCAATGTCCCCAGCCTTGACACTCAATTAAATAAATAGGTGGCATGGCCCTAGCAGCCCCCACCACATCGAATGCCCCCCTGGAGATCCCACCCACCCTTCCTAGGATTAAAATAATGGATAGAAAGATCGAAAGCATGACAGGAACTATGTGACTTTATTTTAAGCACCGATGGCAAGGAGGGAAGGAAGATTCAGGAAAGGAAGGGAAGAGAGAGAATTCAGGGAAGGGCAAGGGTAAGGGGTGGGGGCTGAACGACAGTCCCCTTCATGGGTCAGGCATCCCAGAATCCTCTGAAAGAATATATCCCTGTGCCTCTCCTCCCGATATCCTTTCTCAGCCTCAGGGAGGCAGGAGACAAGCAGGGAGAGTCCTACCCAACAAGAAATGAGAAGTGGACAGCAGGGAAGATGGGCCAGGGTGAGCTCAAGGGGCTACACCCCACCACTAGGGCCAGGCTGGGTAGAGAGCCAGCTGGGAACCTCAGGGAGGATGAGAGCGCTAGAGGCTCGGTGTTTCATCAACCCCTGGAGGCTCACACTTCCTAACCTGCTGCCACAAACTCCCATCCTACAGGTTCTGATGGCACAGAAACGGGTGACTGAGAGACTCCCACATACCACTCCGCCTGAGAGCTGCTCACAGCTGCATAGGGACAATGATAAGTCAGAAACTTGGGCAGCGTGGGGACCAGAACTCCCACCCTACCCACCAAGAGCACCCAGATGGATGAGATGGCCCTTGCTCATCCACATTTCCAAGGATAAAGGAAGCCTACATGAGCTTCCCTGTGGCCTGTCCCAGCCTTTCCTGGAAGGGAGTCCATCTCGTGGTTTCATCCCAATCCCTTCTTAATCTAGTCTTCTGGAACTGATTTCAGGAAGACCTCCCTGGGGACAACCAAGCTAATGAAACCCCTGATTTAGTCCAGAGAAGTATTTGACATCTTGAACTTGGACACAAGTTCTTGGACAAGGAGAAAATAAAAGCTTCCCAACAACAGCAAAGTAAGACTTCCGCTCCGACGGACATGGCATGAGGAATTATTCCACCCGTGACCCTTCAACCAGCTCCCTCTTTGTAACTGTGGGGGCAGGAAATGAAGTAAACCCCTTCCTCTCCCTGGGTCTCTCCACCCTCAGAGCTCAAATGTTCTTCCCACTGTCTAACTTTGGTGTCTCCCTTCAGAGCGAGAATGACTCACAGATATTCACAGCACTGCTGCCTTCACACAGCCCGATGCAGGGGAAACAAGGTCAGGGTTAGGACTGGGCACTAGTTCCTGATAGTGGTCCCAGAAGTAACGTGGTCCCCAGCTCTGAACCCAGTCACCAAAGGAATCATTCAAGTTTCCCCAGAAGGTCAGAGGAGAAGGTCTGGGGTGCAGTACCCCCAACAGTTCAGCATCTCCCCAACCCTGTTCCAAAAGAACATAAGGGTCAAGCTCTCCCAGATCCCTCTGGGAAGTAGGACCCGCCAAATGTGGCAGGACACAGATATCCCTCGGCCTGCCCAGGAGTCCAGCTCTGGGCTGCCTCCCCACCCACACTGATGGGCTACATGATCACGCATGATCCAGTCTCCCCAAGCTACCGTTCTGTCTTTCATCTCTCCAATAGGAACACATCTTGCTCTTTGCACTTTCAGTGTGAGACCTCCTTTTACCCTGCCTTCTAACCCACAGTGGTCTGGAACCAGGTCACAGAGCCTGTTTTATACATCTCTAGCCAACCCTAAATGAAGTCACAGCCGGCCAGGACATAAGATTTTACACCACTGAAAATGGCAAACAGTGTAAATCGGGCTTTTGTTTCCCTCCGAGAGCTGGTCGTTAAATATTTACCAGCAAGCCATTGCCCCTAACTAAATTCTACAAGAGGCATATTGGAAATCAGGCAGTGGACCTCAGCTAGAACTTTCTCCTGAAGAGAGGGCAGGGAGGGTCCCTGAGAAGGTTCTAAGATGGGAACAGAAGAAGAAATGGGGGCTGGAGAAGTAGTGGAGCAAAAAAATAGGTCAGGGCTATGCAACTAAGGCTCTGGCCACCAGTGCGGGCGCGCCCACCTTCACTCCTCGCCCTCCAGCAGCCACCTGTAGGTGGCGATTTCGATGTCCAGGCCCAGCTTGGAGTTCATCACCTCCTGGTACTCCTTGACCAGGCAGGCCATGTCCTGCTTGGCCTTCTGCAGGGCGGCCTCCAGCTCAGCCAGCTTGCAGCGGGCGTCGCTCAGGGCCGCCTCGCCCTGCTGCTCAGCCTGGGTCACCAGCTTGGTGTTCTGGGGCCCAGAAGAGAACAGAGTGGGTTATGATCCTGGGTCTCTCAGTCCATTTCCTGGAGGTGTCCAGTCTCTCCCCTCCCCCAGCTGGGAACACCCCAAGAACAGGCCTCTCCCCTTCATTAACTGAGTGCCCCTGAGGGACCACGACCAGGGACATTAGTCATGCAAATGAGCTGGAGCATGAATGGTGAGAACCATCTGGGGCACACACTGCCTGTGTGATTGGTGGGGTAGGGTGGGGGGCAGATGATCCATACCTGGAACTTGGCGTTTCAACCTCATCTGTCAGTCTCTGGATCATTCAATCCACTCATTAATCTCCACCATGGCAGGGTCTCCCCACACCAGATCAACATGGCTTTCATCTCCTCATATTGAAGGAAGCAGAAATTCTCCCAAGGCTCAGGATGGTGCCCCAGCCATTCAGACACCGCAGATGGTTGGGAGGCTGTACAGTGCTCAGCCTGTGCAGCCATACATGGGAGCCCTGCCCAGACACTATAACCTAAGAGCTGTCTGCCCTACTGTTACCATCCCTAGGGATCAGAAGCCCCAGACAGAAGAGGCCTTATTAACGTATACCTGGCTTCCTTCCTACTGCCATGTCTAGGAAGCAGGTGTCCTGTGCCCCTCACCTTGCTGCGGTACCAGGACTCGGCCTCAGCCCAGCTGTATCTAGCAATGTTATCAGAGTTAGCCTAGATCTCAGTCACAGTGCAGCCCATGTCCAGGTCCCAGCTGTTACCCAATTTGATGATGACTGAGGTGTCTGAGACGTGGCCTTAGATGACTCTCATCTCCTGTGGGGCCAACAGCCATTCACATAACCTATACCAACCAGAGCCAGGTAGAACAGAGCCCACATTCCCCCCTCACACACACACATACACACAGAGCCACCATTTCCAAAGCCCTCATGCCTGCAGACCCCCTCTGTTCAAAGTCTGGTCCGGAACAGAGTGAAGAGAGATGACTAATGTCCTCCCTGCCAGTGGTCACCTCCCCACATACGGTGTTCTGGAAGCTGATGTCCTCCACCAGGCTGCCAGCATCGGCCTCCTGGTCTCCCTTGCGCATGTAGGCACAGTTAACCTCCTGGAAACAGTGCACAGACAGTTCCTAGTTGTTGTAGAGACTTTGCAGGGCGCTCTACCTCCCCCAGTCCAACTTTGGGAAATTTCCAATCCCATTTCCAGCCCTACAGAGCCAGTCATGGGCATAGATCCAGAAGTCAGGGGTTGGGGAACTAAGCTATCCCTTCCACTCTGACAAAACATAGTGTGTGACTTTGGGGAGTTCTTTTATCTCACTGGGCCTCTCTGTAAAGAAGATCCGGAGAATCTTTGCCCTGTGGGTCTCCTGCGGTAGAAGGAAGAAAATGCCCTTCCATGCGTGGAAATAAAATATGAACTTATAACTGACAGAGGGAATACTGGATGCTCCTGAGGGCTGCCGCAAGCAACCCACTCGCCTGCTTGGTTCTGACAAGCTCATTCTCTGCGGTGGTCCCCAAAGTGAACTCCTCTTCATACTTCCCCAGGGGAAGGGATTTGGAGCAAGAGAAATTATCAGAGATTTGGCTAGTAGTGGAAGGGAGCATCCATGGACCTATCACCTCCCCCCCACAGGATGTCTGAAATATCCCTCTGACCCCCAAGTCTCATAGTACATTTCTCTAACTTAAATAAGCATTACTAATTTTCAAGATCTTGGTTTTGTTTTTACTCTAATATAATAAACTGCCTGAGCTTCGATCCAGGAAGGCAGGTGGAATTAGCAACATGCACCAATGAGTGTGGACAGTGGAGCAGAGGTGATATCATTTCTCTGCACCCCTAGTGCCCAGCATAATTTTGGAATCGAGTTAAGTGCTCAGAACAGGTCTACAGGATGGGTGGATGAGTAGGGATATGGCCCCTATTCTAAGTTCATAATGCAATGGGGAAAGGCTCTTAGCCGAGATCTCAGCTTCTCTTCCCTTCCTGTGTCTGCCTGTCACTGCCTCTAAGGCTGATAAAAGCACAGAGTGGGTTCATGAAGGAAGAAGTTTCCAAAGCCAGTATGCTCAGTGGCTCCTGTCTGTCATATCATATAACCCCTTCTGAGAGAAGCAGACCTTCCCCACCAATTCGCTTCTTGTAGCCCCAGCACCTCCTGCACATGGTTCGGGCAGGGGACACCTGTGATGCAGCAGGGTCACAGGCCAAGGTACAGGTGAAGATGAAGCCAGAACTGTATCTTTGAGTGATTATGCGGGAGCTGGGTTTGAGGACTCCATTAGGGGAGCTAAAGCAAGACAATCCACAGGTTATGGTGAACTAGGCTAGAAGAGATAAGGCCAGAGGAAGAGGAGAAGGATTCTGACCCCTCCTTCACTGCCCCTCCCTTTTAAAAACCTGCACACCTGGGTCTACCTGCCCCACCATGTGGAGTGGCCATTTTGTCACCTTCATGGGCTTGGGACACTTTGCGGCCATTTCTCCTCTTTCCGGGGGTAACATAGTCAAGATGGAGCTTTGGAAAATCCTACACTCAGTCAACTCTGAAGTCTTGGCAGCATTTCTTCTACAGTTGAGGGCCTGAGTGCGCCCAAAGAGTCAAGGTCTCCCAAGGCCAGTAGACTCTGCACTTTGTGCTACAACTCAGGAGGGGAAGGGAAGCTGGGTTCAGATGGTTTCTTTCAGGGAACCCTGGCAGCTTTGGAGAAAGAATGTTCCAGGGGATCCACAGGCAAGGCCTCAGAGGACAAGTTTTCAAGGCAACCCATGATACTTCACCCTTGGCATGGCCAGAGGGAGACTGCGTCTACACCACCAAGACATGGCAAAGTCAACCCACGACCCAAAGAGTATTTGTTCCGCCACTTCATGCTGTAGGACCAATGAACTTAGTGCATGTGGTGTGAGGGTTCCAAATACCCAGATTCCTAAAACCCACAGCTGCCCATTCACCTCCACGCCTTCTCATGTGCCTTCAAGATTTCTCACCCCCACCCAACATTGAGTCTCTCCCTCAACAAAACCATAAGTTCAAGGCCACACTCCCCAGACAGTCTTTTTCAAAGGGCTCCCTTTGGGGACACTTTCAGGACAGTCAGCTCCATCCACCCACCAAAACCCAGAAAGAGGTCCAAGCAAGCATCACATAGGGCCCCCCCTAAGTCTAATTCAAGTTCTTTGTTCTTCAAGGGTGCCTGGTGGCTCAGTCGGTTAAGTGTCTGACTCTTGATTTCGGCTCAGGTCATGATCCCAAGGTCATGGGATGGAGCCCCATGTTGGGCTCTGTGTTGAGCATGGTGCCTGCTTAAAATTCTATCTCCCCCTCTGCCCTTCCACTTGCTCTCTCGCGCTCTCGCTCTCTCTCTCTCTCTCTCTCTCTCTTCCTCTCTCAAAATAAATAAAATAGGGGCACCTGGGTGGCTCAGTCCATTAAGATCCAACTTTAGGTCAGGTCATGATCTCCTGGTTCGTGGGTTCAAGCCCCATGTTGGGCTCTGTGCTGACAGCTCAGAGCCTGGTGCCTGCTTCAGATTCTGTATCTCCCTCTCTCTCTGCCCCTCCCCTGCTCATGCTCTATCTCTAAAATAAATAAACATTTTTTAAATTTTTAAATAAATAAATAAAATAAACCCTCCATGCTTCAGGGTAACTCCGTTTCTTCTTGTGAGGGAGACACCAAGAAAAGACTTGCCCAATACTACCATTCCCTGGAGAAACTTAGAGTAGAAATACGTGTACTGAAGCCATCAGTAACACCACCAGCAACCCTAGCTAAAGCTGGGAGTGGAACCACAAGACACTGGAGTTGGACTCCACCCTCCACAGAAGACAGCACCAAGGTTGAGTTGAAGCCCTGCAAAGTCAAGGCTAGACCAAAGGGATTCAGGCCCACACGAGTGTTGAGAAAGACAGCAGAGGAGGCAGAGGGGCAGTCTCTAAAAATGGGTTGCCAGACAGCCCAACGCCAGCCAGAGCTGCCCATGAAGACCTCTGGGGTTCCAGGATTTAATTACCCTTTGCATAATAACAACTTATATTTAAAAGCAAAGGAAGCTAAGGATGATTTGCATGTTTTTCTTTAATGCTGCCTGCTGAGTTCACACTCTAGTTTCCTCTGCCCGTAATTGGACATATAATTAACTTCCATTATAATGGGTTATAGCTTTCAGAATTGGTGGCCATGACCAAGCCCTAGTTGAGGGGAAGGCTTTGGATTGGGCCTATTTTTCTAAGAGCCCAAAGCCTAGAAGTGTGGGCTCCAGCCTAGGGAAGAACTCAACCCTCACCGAGTCCCCAGAGACTCAGAGCTTGCGAGGGGCTAGCATGGGGGAGGGCTGGGAGCCTCTTTCCAGATTCTGAATCCCCTCCTCAATAGAGCTTTCTGCGCTTGATCTTAAACAAGTCACTGGACCACTCTGAGCTCACCTTCCCAATCAGGTAAATGGGCACAATAATACTGACCTCAGAAGGATGCCCTGGGGTAAAGATAAGATAATGCATTTTTTTTTTTTATTATTGAGACAGAAACAGAGCATGAGTGGGGGAAGGGCAGAGAGAGAAGGAGACACAGACTCTGAAGCAGCCTCCAGGCTCTGAGCTGTCAGCACAGAGCCCGACATGGGGCTCGAACCCACGAACTGTGAGATCATGACCTGAGCCGAAGTCCGTTGCTAAACCAACTGAGCCACGCAGGAGCCTTATGATAAGATAATGCATTATAAAGCCCTCACACAATGGAGGCACTCCATTAATGCAACGCTTGTCCCCTCCCCCAGGAGAGTGGAGAGGGGTACAAGAAGCAATTTGGGGGTTTAAGGGGTGGGGGCCCCACACTTAGGAGGAAAGGAGCTATGAGCTGAATCTGAGAAACAGAGAAGGGAAAGTTTTTGCCCAAAGGGAGACAGGATGAATATGGCAAAGTAACAATGGTAGAATAAATAGAACAAACAAATAAACAAATATTTATGGAGCTCTTATTAAGTGTTGGTAGGGCCCTAAATGCTTTCCTGTCCAGTACCTCATTAGGTCCTCCCAACAGCGTGCAGATGGGTACTATTTAACACTCCTAACTTGCACACGAGGAAACTGAGGCTCGGAATGACTTTTCACTTGTCCAAAGTCATGACAAGAATCTGCAAGACCAACTTCAGAGACCCCTTCCCCTTCGACAAACACACACACTCACTCCCCACTCCATGCGCACAGAGACCAAGGCTGCAGGGCCCCGCGGGGCGGTGGCGCTTGGCTGGGACCCAAGCAGAGCCGGGTGTGCCCAGCTGGCCAGCCCCGGGACCGAGCCTCTGACGATCCAGTGCCGCCGAGGGGCGCAGAGGGGGGCACTCCGAGTCCTCGGCGCACGGCCCGCAAAGGTGACCAGGCGTGTCCCGGCCCCATAAAGCGCGGGCGGGGGGTGAAGCCGTTTTATGGAGGCGGCCGGCTGCCCGGCCCGCTTTGATTCCCGCCTAGACGAGGCGCGAGGGCCGACCTCCAAGCTCGTAAACGCGTTGGCCGCGCGCTCCCGCCGGGCCGGTGGGCCGCGATATAAGGCGCAGCGCGGGCCTCGGGCTGCAGCCACCCGCCGCCGCCGCCACCGCCGCACCATGTCCTGCGTCTCCTCCGGCCTCCGCGCCCCCTGCGGGGTCCGCGCCTTCAGCTGCGCCTCGGCCTGCGGGCCCAGGCCCGGCCGCTGCTGCATCACCGCCGCCCCCTACCGCGGCGTCTCTTGCTACCGCGGCCTCACCGGCTTCGGGAGCCAGAGCGTCTGCGGAGGCTTCCGCGCCGGCTCCTGTGGCCGCAGCTTCGGCTACCGCTCCGGCGGCGTGTGCGGGCCCACCCCGCCCTGCATCACCAGCGTGTCGGTCAACGAGAGCCTCCTCACGCCCCTCAACCTGGAGATCGACCCCAACGCGCAGTGCGTGAAGCACGAGGAGAAGGAGCAGATCAAGTGCCTCAACAGCAGGTTCGCTGCCTTCATCGACAAGG
>CM053571.1:59608302-59726524 GCA_028646485.1 Cryptoprocta ferox
GCCTGTGGGGAGAATATCTCTTCAATCTCCCCCAAACTGTGTTTTGAGCCAGGGGCATGTTTACATATCATTTGCATCTAATTTGCATCAAGATTATGTGGAGGTCAGAATTGGCAGGCGTTGCTCTCCCCAACTAATTTTTGTCTCTGCTCTCCCCACAGGTTGTGTGAAGGCATTGGTGCTGTAAACGTCTGTAAGTAATCTATGCTGTGGGTTCTGAACTGAGGGCTTGGGGTTCCTCTGGGCCAACTTTTTCTTAAAGGGCCAGATATTAAGGCTTGTGAGCCATCCAGACTGTCTCAACTACTGGACTCTGTCACTATAATGTGAAAGCAGCTACAGCCATAAGAAATACCTAAGGCGTACATATGGCTTGCTTCCAATAAAACTTTATTTACAAATATAGGAGGCCAGCACAGGCCATAGTTTGCAACTCTGAAAGGAAGGAGGGAGTGTGGCAGTGAATGATTATGAGTTAAATAGCTATTTCTGCCTATAGGGAGGGCCTGGGAGAACAGTTTATCAAGGATGCTTGAGGCCTGCATGCAGGAAGGAGTGCCCAGGGGTGAAGGTGTTGGGGCGGGGCGGGGGGGGGGGGAGGGAGGAATAGAAATGAAGGGGAGGCGCTCAGGGCAAGAGTAGGGCCCTCTGGCCAGTAGGCAGGGGCCGCCAGGACGACCTCGCCCGGGGGACTAAGCTCTGTTCTCCTCCCGCAGGCGTCAGCAGCTCCCGGGGCGGGGTCGTCTGCGGGGACCTCTGCGTGTCCGGCTCCCGGCCCGTGACCGGCAGCGTGTGCAGCGCCCCCTGCAGCGGGAACGTGGCGGTGAGCACCGGAATGTGCGCACCCTGCGGCCAGAGGTGCAGCAGCAGTTCCCTGGTGCGGTTCGCGTAGCGCCCCCGCCCTCCCCTCGCTTTGTAAATACACCGCTCTCGGAGTCAGCAGTCCCTGCCTCCAGCGGCGGGTCCGGGAGCACCCCAAGTCCGGGGCCTTGAAGCGGAAGGGTTTTGAGAACCTGTCGTCCTGACCTGTTGAAACTGCAGCCTTATCTTCTTGCATCTCCTCCGCCTTCTCCCCCTCCTTCGCCCTTGCTCTTTGGGGTTTCTTCCGGAGAGGGCCGGCCTCTCCGCCCAGTTGGCGGCCGCCTCCTCCTCCTCCCCCAGTCCCAGAAGGCTAAATGCCTGCCTTCCTCGCAGCCTTGGGCAGAGAGCCAATCCTGACTCCGGCTGCTCTGGGAGCCGGCCTGGCACAAACCTGTGGCTTCTAAGGGACAGATTGGCCCCAGGTCCCCTGGGCTATGAACGCGCCTCTAATCCGCTGGGCCTCTCCTGCCTTTCAAACCCTGGGAGTGACTGAGGCTGCGGCTCCACAGGGACATCTCTTGGCGGCCGCCTGGGCTCCCTCTCCCTCCTGCTTAGTGCTTAGTGTCAACGGTTCCAATAAAGCTCATGGGTCATATATCATGCGCTCAGAAAAGCTCCCTTATGTGCCTACACCTGTGGACGTCCAGCCCAGTTTGGGCCCCTCAGAGTTCACAGCCAAAGGGGAAAGAGGGCTGTCTCAGAGGCGGTACATTCACACGGCCTGAAGGCTGCAGGGGGGACTGGCCGGAAGCCCCAAATACCCAGACACTCAACACGAGGAGGGGCTGGAAGGGAAGGGAGAGAAGGGCAACCAGGAGGAGACTTAGCCAGAAGGGCCAGGGCCTGGCTCTCCTGACACCTATGGTGGGGAACCTTATCACTCACAGCTGGTGGGACACTGACGGTCCACTTTCCCCACTTCCCTGTTCCACCCCTACTTCAATATATGAAAATCCTGACCATGGGATCGAATATAGACTTCCCAGAGACCAACACTCTTGATAGCCCCCTTATACACACCACCACCATCCCCTACTACCCCCTCCCCACCATCCATTCTATGTGCTGTTGCCCATCAGGAACGGATATCCCCCACAGACACTAAAAACACCCCCACACTCACACAGATGCACAGACACCCCCCCACACACACACACAGATGCTCTTATCAAGCAGATAATACACAGATGCCCCTCCCCCCACCAGGGGATCTAGACTCTGGGACTCCTCACACTACCCCCTCCCAAACACACACAGACCTCCTCTCGCTGCCATCCTCACCCTCACAGAATCCCAGACCCAGAGAGCCCCCTCCAGGGCCTGAGGGCCTGGCAGACCCAGCACCAGCAAGGGTCAAGGGTGGGAGTTGGATGGTGTGTCCGAAACCCAGGCCTGTGGCAGCTGAAAGTCTGGGGACTTCTCACGGCAAGGAGTGAGCTCTGGCAGCACAGGACATGGGGGTGGGGGTGTGCAAACATCCCTCCCCTCCCTGGGCAAGAGAAGGCTTCAGCACCCACTTCCTGGGCAGAGCCAGCCTTCCCTTGGGTATTTCTGGACTTCAGGAGAGGAGCTGGACTGAGCCCCAGCCCTGGAAGGAGGCCAAGGCCTCACACCGGCTAAGAGCCACACCCCTCAGAGCACCACCACCATGTCACCAGGGTGCTTTCCCAGTGGCCTGCAAAAGTGGCTTCTCAGTATTCACAGCAGACCCCATCCTGTCTAGGGCCCCTTCCTCCCCATGGATCCCCAACCGGCTTATGAAACCAGGATCCCAGGGCCAGGATGGGGCTCACCCGGGCTTCAGAAAGCCTGCTTTATTGGAAGCTTTTCTGACATCACTTTTGAGATGGGCTGGCCCTCTTGGGACCAATGATGGGAGTCCTCCTGTGACCCTGGGGGGCAGGGCTACAGGTCTCCACACATCAGAGCTCATTTTCGGATGCTCCTGTGTGTGGTGGTGGAGGTCCTAGTGGAATAGGACTTAATGGCCCCGGGCACCCCGCCACTCGAGAAGCTCAGGGCATTGCTACCCATGGTTCCTCCGAAGGCCAGCCGGGCCAGCCCGCTGCCACCTCCACCGGTGGAATTCACCACAGCTGCAAGAAAAGGGAGGAGGGCTCCGTCAGCACAGAGCCCACCACCTGCAACCCCACCTTGCTCCACCCTCCCCTCCTACTATACCTGCCCCTGTTCCTCCCCATTGCTTCACTCCCCTTCTCCCGCTCCTCGGACAGGCCCAGAAGAAGCCTGGGACAATGCAGGGGACAATGCACCACGGGTGTCCCCCACTTCCCTGGGCCATTGAGCCTGACTGGCTGGGAGTCTCAGGGCACCTGCTAAAAGCTGGTGAGGGAAAAAAGCTCCTGTCCCAGACAAGGCCAGGCCCTCAAGCCAACATGCCATCCTGTAGACCTAGTCTAGTCCAGACAGCACAGGAAATGGGCCGCAGCCAAGGACTTACCGATGTTCACAGCTCCTGCTCCATCTTCGGCTAACCTGGGGGCAGAGGAGGGACCTATGAGAGCAGCTCTTTCCTCAGAGCTGTAGGACACAGTCCCAGGCCCCTCCATCCAGGCACCAGGCAGGACTGGTATTCCTTCCTCTGTCCCCACACGTTAGTCTTCCTTCCGCCTTGTTGCAGGAAGGAGACGTGACCTTGGTCAGCGTCTCAGAGCCTCCCTTTCCTCACCTATAAATTGGGCCTAACTCAGTCCCAGCCTCATAGACTTGTTTGTGAGGGCTAAATAATATCATTTACTTGAAGCCCTGGGCACACAGGATTCGGTGAATGGTAGCTGTTATTATTTATGAAGACAGCTGCCTCCCCTAACCAAATCATAAAGTCCTCAAAGCAGGGCGTAACTTATTGATGCTTGGGTCTCTGGCCCCCATGTGAAGTCTGGCATTTAGTAATTACTCAGTACATATTGAAATAATTAGGGAATTGGAGATTTCATGAATGCAGCTAAGGCAGGGACTGAGGAGGGAGCAGAAGGTAGTCGAGATGGTTTTAAGCAGCCTCTACTGGAAATAGAAAAGCCATGGGAGACAGCTGGATGTGTTTGTTTTACGACTCACAGCTCCACTGTCACCAAGCCCTTGGCCTTGGGCGTTGAGTTTACTCTGCAGTGGGGAGGGGAGAACTCACTTTGCTTAGAAGGAGTGAGGGGAGCCCAGCTGGCCTTATCATCCCCAAGTCCAGAAAGGGGGCGGAGCAAGGGCCAAGGGCAAGAGATGGATATGCCAGGAAGCTTCCAGGCCCCTTGTTCAACTGGCCCCTATGAGTGCTGGGAGTTGCTATTAGTTGTGGGTGGGGAGGGAAACCAGGTTGCAATTAGGCAGCAATTCCATGTAACAATTTCTGGCACCACGCCTCAAGAACTGAGAAGGAAGAGACCTGAATGTCTGTGGCTCTAAAGATGGGTGTGATTTTTCTTTTCTCATCCTAACTAAATATATGTTTTTGTGCAATGGTATATTTGTAACTCTGTATTCTTAAAAGAAGGCACCCCAAATTGCATGAGTTCCTAAGACCACAAATCCTAGATCTGCACCTGAGTCAAGGAGGTAAGGGATAAAAACACAGAGTCCATCTCCATGCCTCCTAAGAGTAGACAGAGGACCGTTTCCTCTCGGAGAACCAGAATGTAAGCCCCGATGGTAGCAACCGACGCTGAGATTAGGCTTTGCGGGGAATGTTTCCACTCTCTGTAACCTTGGCCATGCCACTCCCCATCCGTGAGCTTCGGCCTGCCCAGCTGCCCATGGGAGGAAGAGGCTCAGGCCCCGTTATAAGGGTCCCCAGCTCTGGTTCTATGAGGAAAAGAGGCACAAGGTATGTGTTCCCAAGGGAGTGCCGTCCTCGTACCTGCGGTGGAGATGGGTGCAGAGAGAGGCATCATAGCTGGGAGAGTGGGGATCTGGAGGGGCCCTGTGCCCCAGATCAGCTGCTCTCTCTTCCCAGAGGCCTTTGGTGGTCAGTCCCTCTTCCCACAAAGCCTGGGTGCCAACCCAGGTAGGGGACAGGTCAACTGTAATAGCAGAGACCCGTCCTCCTCTCCTTCCCTGACTCATATATCCTGTACCCATGTTTCTTCTCTCCCTTTTGCCTACATCCAGGCACTCTACCCTAGCACTCTCTCATTCCTCCATTCCTTCCTCTCCATTCATTCATCCTCCAGCTTCTCTCCCCATCCCCTCAGGAATAATGCTCCCAAAAGAAAAAGTTCTGTGTAAATTCAGCATTTTATGAATGCAAGTGAGTGGTCTCTAGGCGCTTCCTTTGCAAATGTTTGGTCTTCTCGGCCTGGGTACAAGCTCCCCAAGGGCAGAAGCGTGTCTTTTTTTTTAATGTTTTTTTTTATGTTTTTTTTTTTATTTTTGAGAGAGAGAGAGAGAGAGAGACAGAGACAGAGCATAAGCACGGGAGGAGCAGAGAGCGAGGGAGACACAGATTCCAAAGCAGGCTTAGGCTCTGAGCTGTCAGCACAGAGTCCAACACAGGGCTCCAACTCACAAACTGCGAGATCATGACCTGAGCCGAAGTCAGATGCTTAACCGACCTAGCCACCCCGGCGGCCCAGAAGCATGTCTTACATGTTACCTATCTCCGTGCTAGGTTCCACTAAAGCAAGCCATGGTGAGTCTTACTTCCAAGCCATGGCCCACGCTGTTCCCTTTCACCCTCTCCAAACCCTAACCTTCGCTCAAGGCAGAACTCTAAAGCCTTGCAAATTGACTGAATGAATCAACCAACCCATCAAGGCGAGAATGAAGCCCCAACTTCACGGACATGGATTCCAAGTCTTTCACGGAGAATTCCTATCACACTGACCCAGCCCGGCCTGCTCTCTGGCAGCAGGAATGCAGATAGCTCTGGGACCTCTCCACATTCAGTCAGTATCCTGTGACTTAGCATTCAGTTATGCACTGAGAAGCACCCTGGCGTCATGGAAGATGCTTGGACCAGGAATTGGCAGAGCATGACCGCACACCTGACTTGCCACCTCAATTCATAAGACAGAACCACAGTTTCCCCTCTGTAAACTAGAAACAATGCCTGCCCTGCTTACCTGAATGTATTGTGAGGATCAAATAAGTCGACCTTGGGGGCGCCCGGGGGGCTCAATCAGTTAAGCGTCCGACTTCAACTCAGGTCATGATCTCACGGTTCGTGGGTTTGAGCCCCGAGTCGGGCTCTGTGCTGACAGCTCAGAGCCTGGAGCCTGCTTCGGATTCTGTGTCTCCCTCTCTCTCTCTGCCCCTCCCCCACTCTCACTCTATCTGTCTCACAATAATGAATAAATATTAAAAATTTTAAAAAAAAAAACAGATGACCCTAGCCACACATATGAAGGGGCTATTATTACTCCAACTTTCTCATTGAGCTTTACTCCACGTGGTCTTTCCTACTACAAGGTCATCTCAACAAGGGCAAAGAAGCAAACATCAGC
The DNA here is from genome assembly GCA_028646485.1 of Cryptoprocta ferox. Classification (NCBI taxonomy): domain Eukaryota; kingdom Metazoa; phylum Chordata; class Mammalia; order Carnivora; family Eupleridae; genus Cryptoprocta; species Cryptoprocta ferox. Next base: position 59,614,617 of record CM053571.1, read on the forward strand.
TATACCCTCCCTGCATTTCCCGCCCCCCCACCCCCAGGCCTTGCAGAAAAGAGTACACAGGAAATGTCTGTGGATGGATGAATGGCAAGCCCCAGTCCCCAATGAGCCCCCGAAGGATCCCCTTCCTGGCTTCTGTGACCTCACCGGCTCTCCTCGCCCTCTAGCAGCTTGCGGTAGGTGGCGATTTCGATGTCCAGGGCCATCTTGACATTCATGAGCTCCTGGTACTCGCGCAGCTGCCGCGCCATGTCCTGCTTGGCTCGCTGCAGGGCGGCCTCGAGCTCGTCCAGCTTGGCCCTCGCATCCTTGAGAGCCAGCTCCCCATGTTCTTCGGCCTCTGCAATGGCAGCCTCCAACTTGGCACACTTTAAGCAATAGCACAGCTGTGAGCTGGGGGGCAGTCCTCACCAATCACTGCCTTCCTGCCACCCCAGCCAACGGTGAGCGCTGGGGCAACTCGCCCACAATGGTTTTACTGGCATCAGCCAACTCCTCCGGCACTGGGGAACCCCAAGGATTAAACATGGGCTCTGATATCCAATGCCTAGGCTCCAATTCTGGCTCTACCCCTTACAAACCATGTGATCTTGGACACATCAACCCTTCCAGGCCAAAGTCTCCTTTCTTCTAAACAGCAATAACCCGGGTGTCTACCTCACCGGGATACTGTAGGGATTAAATGAGGTACTACACAAGTCCCTGGCACAGGATCTAGCATATGGTAAGTGCTTAATAAATGCTATTATAATCATTATTATTTTTTGTCAACCTCCAATCTGTTCTCTGTTTCTAGGAGTTCTGTTTTTTTCTATTCCACCTATAAGTGAGATCATGCAGTGTTTCTCTTTCTCTGCCGTATTTCACTCAGCATAATGCCCTCAAGGTTTGCGTTGTCGCAAATGGCAGGATTTTTTCTTTTTCATGGCTGAGTAATAGTCCATTTTGTGGCTGAATAATATATAATATAATATAATATAATATAATATAATATAATATAATATATGTAATCTCACGTTTCCTTTATTAATTCATCCATTAATGGACACTTCAGGTTGGTTGCAATGTCTTGGCTATTGTAAACAATGTTGCAATGAACATAGGGGTGCAAGTATCTCTTTGAGACAGTTATTTTATTTCCTTGGGATATATACCCAGAAATTGAATTGTTGAATTGTATGGTGGTTCTATTTTTAGTTTTGGGGGGAACTTCCATACTGTTTTCCACAGTGGCTGCACTAATGCACGTTCCCACCAACAGTGCCCAGGGTACCCTTTCCTCCCTGTCCTCACCAACACTTGTTACCACTTGTTATAATCACTATAATTAATAAATGCTGTTAGGATTCACACATGCCCATCTCTCCATTCCCCAGCCGGAGGAGATCCAAAGCCACAGGATCTTAGTTGAGTCGCCAAGTTTCAGGCAGCTGGCCAGAACAAAAACCATTTTCAAAACAGGTCCAGGACAGGGGGACTTGGAGCAAAGAGACACTGCTTGGAACCCCCAGACCCAAAATGTCTGATCAACAGCCCCCCTGGTTTGGGCCAGGTTGGTCAGATTCATGATGGACCAGAGCTGCCACATCCTGCCCAGCATGAGCATTCCTTCTGTTAGCAGCTAGTCCTCGCCCCAGGAATCTATCTAGTCCTGGGCCTCCTCTCTGGGCCTCCTCTCGTGCAGCTCAGAGAGCCCCCACTCTCTCCCCCACCCAGCAGCCCAGCATTCCCCCTGCCTCCTCACCAGCCACTCTCTGTCCTCAGACCCTGCCTTGTCTCCAGTGAGCCCTTCCTCCCTGCCAGCCTTCCTGCTCCTCCCAGGAGGCCCTCTCATGTCCACCCATCGGTGGCTTTCCCTATCACACTGGTGCCCCCTTGGCCAGGGCCATCCGGCTGCCTCTGGGCCCCTCGATGGTGGTCACCCCAACTCCAGGGCCTGGCTCTGCCCTGTTATACAAAAGGAGAACCAGATGTGGGAGAAGCTATAGGGTTTGGGAAGCCAGCACACGTTATGCTGTGCCTCCCCTCCTGGCCTGGAAGCTGGCTAGCTTCACCAGTGGTGCACAGTCCTGCATCTGTGCCAGGAGCCCGCCTCCGCCCTCGAGTGAAGTGGCCTGCTGGGCTCCAAGGGGCGGGCATTTCTGGGTAAATCACCCTCACATCCCATCCCCCCAGCTCATCTGGAAATGAGCTCTCTGGAGCTGTAGCACCAGTTACCTCCCTGCCCTGCCCCCTCCTCAACACCTGCCCCCTGCCGGCTACACAGCACATCCTTCCTTCAGCCTGTTGTCAGAAGCCTGTGCCCAGGCATGGGCGCATTATTTGTATCTCAGTGGGGGTGGGGAGCAGCCAACCACTTAATGAGTAAGACAGAAAACTTCAGATAGTGATAGATGCTTCAGGGAGCTTCAGACACACTGCTGACAGAGTGGCTGGCGGTTGAGGAAGCCACCTCTGAAAAGGGGACTTGGGTCCAAAACCCCAGGGATGACAAAGGGGTGGCCATGTGCTGAGCTGAGAGAGCCACATTCCGCGAAGAGGGAACACCAAGTGCAAAGGCCCTGAAACATGAACGTGTCTGGCAAATGCAAGATGCAGGAAGCAGGCTAGTGTGGCTGGAGCACAGTGAGAGGCAGTGAGTGGTAGGGAGTGAGGGACAGGACCTTGTGAGCCACACTAAGGGTGTCTGCTGGCCTCTGTCCCTCGAATCCCCACAGACTGCAAGCTCCCAGATCGAGCTGCAAAGAGAGTGGTCAGTCCCAGCTTGGTAACCAATGGTGGTTTTTCTCAAGCTGGGTAGTCTGAGGTTCCCTCCACAGGCTCTGTGCCCAGCTAGGACTCCTCTCCTCCCTTTGGCCTCAGCCAGGACCTGGCCACGAACCTCCTATCCTGGAGATCTCACAAGGGCCCCTGAGATCTCGTGGGGCCTGCAAGACTTGAGCTGCACCAGCTTCGGGCTGGGAGAACCTCCTGCTCCTCGTTCTCAGATGGCCGCCCTTCATGCACCCCAAGAAACAGGGAGGAGCAGGGAGAGTGCTTGTTCCCACCTGGTTCTTGATGCTGTCGATCTCAGCCTGCAGCCTCTGGATGGCACGGCTCATCTCTGCAATCTCGTTCCGGGTATTCCGGAGGTCGTCCCTGTGCTTCCCAGCCTGGGCCTGGAGGGTCTCAAACTGCGGGGCCGCACAGAGACATATGGTGGGAAAGTGGTGAACGATTACAGGGGACTCCTCCCTTGTCCCATCCAATGAAGGCCCAAGGTTCTGAGTGATGAGACCCCCTAGCTTATCTTCCCAGGAAGCCACGCTCTGACCCCCAGCAATCTTCATGCCCTGCCAGCAAGCCAGCCTCTTGGGCAGTGGGGTATAGCAGGGGTTTTCTTTCCTCCCAGTTGGGACAGGAAGGGCAAGGTTGGCTCCCTGGGGCCCATCCCCATTGATCCTGGGGCTCTGCCCATCCCCATCATGTTCCAAGTGCCCAAGAATCACTAGATGTCTGAGATCCTCACCTGTTAAACAAACCCCTATTAAAAAAATACACTTATTAAAAACATCAGCACCACCCATTTTGCAGATGGGAAGAATAAGTCCTGGAGAACAGAAGCCACTGCCCAGGATCACATGGCAAGTCTGAACCCAGGTCACCTTGTTGGCATACCTGTGCTCTCGTCCATGTCCCATAGATGACTTCCTATCTCGGCAGAGACATCCCTCTGCTGCTTTAAATGCTGCCTCAGGCTCCCTCCCCCAGAACACTGGTTTACCCCCTACACTCCCTCAGCACCTGAGCAGTCAGCCGCCCTGTCTCCACACTGCATGGGCACTGATCAAACCTCCTCGGTCCAGAGGCCTAGGACCCAGGATCTAGTCCCTACTCTTCCATCTACTAGCTGTGTGGAGTTAGGCAAATTACTTAACCTCTCTGTGCTTCAGGTTCCTCTACCCTGTCACCCCATCAGGCTGGGATCTCTTCCTGGGGAGGGACCTGGTCTTCACATCTGCTTCTTCCCAGGGCACTGGAGAGTACCATAGACTTAACCACTGGTGCCTGCCAGGACACTGAGACCCAGACCCTAGAGGCTTGAGACAGGTGAGGAGTAAGAGAAGCTGCCACCAAGGATCGTGCCAGGAAGAAAAGAGGACCCTCAGCAGCCTCACACCTTGGTCTGGTACCAGGACTCAGCCTCAGCCCGGCTGCGGTTGGCGATGTCCTCGTACTGGGCCTTGACCTCAGCGATGATGCCGTCCAGGTCCAGGGAGCGGCTGTTGTCCATGGACAGCACCACGGACGTGTCTGAGATCTGGGACTGCAGCTCTGCCAACTCCTGCAGGGGTCAGATGGGATGTCAGGACTTGGGGCATGACCCATCCTTGTTCCCGCACCCATCCTGGGACCCTGCCCCTCACACTAGGGGAAGGCAGAGGGAGAAGAGGTCAGAGTGGGTGCGGGTCACCAGGCGGCGAGGAAGCACAAACCCAGCACCTGCTAAATAGCCCGCCCACCCTTGGCAGCCCAGAGAGCCCATTAGTAACTTCTCAGTAGAAGAGTCTGGTGGGATTACAGTGGATAAAGAAGTGACAGAATGTGATGAACTGTAATTGCTCCTTCTGTGAGCTCTGCCGTGGCATGAGCTCAGTTGTGAAGCAGATCTCTAGGGGGTGGGTAAAATAAAACATCCCACCCTATAACGGAACTCTCTCCAACCTTCAAAACTGATGATATGATGGGGCACCTAGGCGGCTCAGTGGGTTAAACATCCGACTTCAGCCCAGGTCATGATCTCATGTTTCATGAGTTCAAGCCCCCATCAGGCTCTGTGCTGACAGCTCAGAGCCTGAGGCCTGCTTCAAATTCTGTGTCTCCCTATCTCTCTCCCCCTCCCTGCTCACGCTGCCTCTCAAAAATAAATAAACGTTAAAAAAATAAAAAAGAAAACTGATGATATGGCTGTATTTATAGCCATGGTACACCATTACATGAAAAAAATATGCTCCTATTTTTATTAAGCTATATATTTCTATATCTCTCTGTGTGCATAGGCACAGGAAAAGTCTGCAAAGGTGGATACCAAGATGATAAGAGCACAGATAAATGACCTGTTTTCAGTTTTGTGTTTTACTCAATTTTCTGGATTTTTGGCCACAAGCATGTATTTCTTTCATAATGAGAGGAAAATAATTAAATCCACATACACATATGCGTATGCACACATATGTATACAGAGACATGCATATATATAACATGCAACAGACGTATGAAGGCCTGCACAGAGATCAGAATGCCCGAAGGAAACCTCAAGGAGCCAGCCCCTGCATTAGCACACGTGGAAATTCACTGAGGGGCTAATGGAGGCCGGACGTTCACCAAAGCCAGACTGAAAGGAGTTGAGAATTGGTCTATAATTGACCTCATATGTAATAAAGTCCCAGACAGCCCTCCCAGATGTCTGGCCATCCTATCTTCTGCTAAAGGCCAGAGACTCCCACTGATAGGAGTGGAGAGGTTCTAAATCTCTGAGCGGAAAAAGAGCTGAAAGCCCAAGACAGGGGAAGAGGGAGAGAATGAGACCACAGGGGCAGGCAGAGCAGCCTATGGGTAGGAGGCCACCCATCCAGTCCCTCTGGGTGTAAACTCTTAGGCACTCCTGTCTGTCCTGACTTGGGACCACCTACCCACCCCACTCAGCCCACCTCTGAACTCTGTCACAGCCTGGGATCCTTAGACATCCTCCTGGTTCCTTCCCACGCCTCCCAACACCCCTCCTAACAAACGGTCATCCCATGTCTCAGGAAGGCCAATCCTAACTGACCCCACCCTGCTCTGCTACCCTCAGCCCCTCCTAAACTCCCTGCCCACCATGGATTCCTGAATCCAGAAAAGATAAAGAAGATAAGTGTCTGCACACACCCTCGACACACACCCAGATGGCCCACAGGCATGGGGTAAGCCCCTTGGTTAGGACATGGAAGATATGACATGGCTCCCACATCCAAGGTCCTCACCATCTCATAGAGGGTCTTGAAGAAGCTGATCTCATCATTTAGGGCATCCAACTTGGCCTCCAACTCCACCTTGTTCATGTAGGCAGTGTCCACATCCTGGGGCGTGGGGGATGGCAAGAAGGGGTAGAGAGACACCATGGCTTCATACACAGACGATTTAGCGGGATGGGAGCAAGCCAGCACTGTCCAACCCACAGGCTCAAACACCAGGGCCCTACCAAGAAGCATATCATTTCTCCAGGCTGTGCAACCTGGCCATAGGACATTTCCTCTACTGGGCCCTCCCAGGCTACGCGAGAAACATCATCGTGCATCATTCCAGGCACCATACAGGTTACTGCCTTCCCAGCACTGGTAGCCCAAAGCAGCCTGGAGCCCCAAACCTAGCACTCTACCAGTTCCTGACTGGTGGTTTGGACACAGCCCTGGCTCTACCACCTCCTAGCCATGTGACCTTGAACAAATCACTTTAACTCTGTGAGCCTCAACTTTTTATGAAATAGGAGAGCACAAAATCGTTCAGACTCCAGGATAAGCCTCGTACACAGGGAGGAGCTCCAGCCCAAATGCAGCTTAGGGGATTGTGACACACAGGTAAGCCATAGATAACAGTGCAAGCCCAGGTGACCCTGGGGAGCCACACATTTCCTGTACCCAAACTCCCATGGGTAAGGCTGCTTTTATTCATCCCCGAAGCTCCTAAATGTCGAAGGCCCAGCACCCTGGGGCAGCTTGTCTTCATGTGGATGGCCCGTGAACACTGAGTTGCCCAGTGAGTGCACTGAATCAGAATCTGAAATCAGGGGCACCTGGGTAACTCAGTCGGTTAGGTGTTCGACTTCGGCTCAGGTCATGATCTCAAGGTCTGTGAGTTCGAGCCCCGCATTGGGCTCTGTGCTGACAGCTCAGAGCCTGGAGCCTCCTTCAGATTCTGTGTCTCCTTCTCTCTCTGCCCCTTCCCTACTCATGCTCTGACTCTCTCTCTCTTTCCCTCAAAAGTAAATAAACTTTAAAAAAAAAAAAAAGAATCTGGAATCAAGCCCCTCTAAGATATTCCCAGGGCCTTCCACCCTCAGCATATACTCCTCCAGGGACAAGGAGATCCCTCTGCCTCAGGCAGCCCATTGCATTCCTTTAGCAAATACTTCCGCCCTGCCACTTGCCAACCTTTGTCTGTCGTGAAATGTTCTGACTGTCATAGAGCACTTCCCTATTTGGCCTTGAAATCTCCTTTACTAACCTCCATCTTTTGGTCTTAACTCTAACCCCTCGAGGCCAAAAACAAGTCTAGTGACTCACCAGTCGTGCACACAGACACACACAGGTACACAGGACAGGCCCTGTATGAGGGCCTAGCTTCCAGTCTTCTTCTTCAAGCCCATCGCGCCCTTCTTGTGGTACCACAGGTCCCTGCTTGCTGGCTGGCTGCTCAGTCCCCGGCCCACGTGTTTGCAGACAATGCCCCCCACATGGCCTGTCTGCCCCCTCACCTTTTTCAGCACCACGAACTCATTCTCAGCAGCCGTGCGACGGTTAATTTCATCTTCGTACCTGCAGGAGAGGGCGGGTGCGTGGTGTGGGTGCAGTTTTGCCTCTGTCCGCCCTCCTATCCAGGTGTGGACTCTGCCCCGCATTGGCTTCACCCCTTCTTCATGACACGCCTGGGAAAAATGGGTGTCAGCTGTGCAGCCAAATGACCCTGACTTTCCCTTATAGCTATTCCTGAGGCTAGGAATCTCAGTGCAGGATGAAAGGTGGGAGAGGGAATGCATAGGAAGTAAAGGACGAAAGCTGCACATCGTAGGAGAGAGAAAGCAATAGTAAGAGCCATGCTTAGGGACCACTTCAGCTGGGGCCTGCGCTGCTAGGCGCTAACCACGGATTAGCTCACTTACCCCCCACAGCAACCCCGTAACAACGGTACCACGATCAGCAGGAGGAACAGAGCGGGACATAAGCTGTCCAGTCACTACGCTGCTAAGTAGCAAAGCCCAGACTTAAACCCTGGCCTTCTGGCTACAGGCCCATGCCCTAACCTCTACCTAATCCCATGCTCAAGAGGCGAAGAAGGAGCCTGAAGCAGAGGAAACTTACGAACTCAGGAAGCGGGTGTAGCCAAGTTACCAGGCCCCAACTAGGTAGTCTGGCTCCATCCCTACTCCCACAGGGCACCCCTTCCCCCCTCCCTCCTCCTCCCAAGAAGCCAGGCCCACCCATAGGAGGACATTGGCAATTCAGGCCACAGAGCAAGAGAGCACTCGGGCCCAACCCAGCATGTATTTGGGAATCTTTTTTTAAAAAAGCGTCAGAAACAGGAACTCAGCAGTGCCCAACGGCTACAGGAGGGAAGCAGGGCAACTATGATGGGAGCAGGCAGAGCCCCTCCAGGAGCCCAGACCCCCCAATGCCCCACTCCCTCAGGTCCTATAGAATAGTTGTGGAAATATCCAGAAGGTCGTCTGCTCGCTCTCGCCTTGGCACCATGCCGCTGAGCCCAGAGGGCAAAAAACAGGCCCTCGATGGGCAGCTGCCCTTCCCTGTGCCCTTTCCAGGCCTCCCTTGGCCCCAGTCCTGTGCTCAGCCAGGCTCTACAATCAAGTGCTTTACACATAAGCTCTGGAGTGGGGGTGTATGTGAGCTCACACATGCACGCACAAACGCGCACACATGACAACTGTGGCTTGCTGGTTGCCCAGAGCCTTCTCTGCCCTGCCCCGGTCTGCTTCCACCTGCTGCGGGATTATTGCTGTTGACTGTAGGGAAGTAGGGGAGTGGGCACCCTCCACAGAGGCCTTTTTGTTTGTTCTACCTCCGGTCACAGCCAGTGTCCCTGCTTGGCTGAGTCATGGACCTCCAGGGCAGAGCACAGAACTCACTCACTGCTCCCAGCACCACTGGGCAAGTATGCTAGGGTGGGGCCCGGCCCAAGCCTCCGGCTTTGGTGTCTATTCAATGACACAAGGGAATTCAGTGGGCACCTCAAAGGCTTGTCCTTAAACCCCGGGTCTTCCAGGCCCCTGCACGCCAGCTTCCTGTCTGGTTCTCGCGCTGACCGGAGCCACCCCTCAGCCTCTGCCATCCTCCCGTGGCTCACAACGATCCCTCCCTCTTCTTCTTTTGTTCAGTCCCACGTCGGCTCTGTGTCTCCTCCTGGGAGTCAGGGGCCTGACATTCAAGTCCCAGCTCTCCCAGGCACCTGCCAGGTGATCTCCATCAGGATCCTGAATCTCTTTGGTCTCTAACTCCTCACCTAAACAGAGGGGCTCTTCTTCTAGAATAATCTGTGAGGCCCGTGCAAGTTTGAAGCACATCTGTCACAGGACACCTTCGGTCCTACCCTCTCCTGGGGCCTTGGTCAGGCACCCAAAGTGAATGGCGCAGGTCAGGGCTGAGCAGGGATATCTCCCTGGGAGGAAGTCGGGTGAGAAGACTCGGAAGCAGGCCCCAGGAACAAAGAGAGGAAAGGAGAGACAGGGAGTGTGTTGGTCAAGGCCTTCCTTTCAGGGATTGCTGTACTGAGCAGTTACACCCTTGACCGCTAAGCCCAGAGGGGGCCTGCCGAGGATCAGCGGAGGAGGGGTGTGCAGCCCAGGGCGAGGACACCCCAGGATGCCCCAGGGCACACCACGCTGGGGTCAGTACTTATTCTTGAAGTCTTCCACGAGGTCCTGCATGTTCCGCAGCTCCACCTCCAGGCGGCCCCCTTCCAGCTGCAGCCCCTCCAGCTGCCTCCGCAGGCCAGCAATGTGGGCCTCAAAGAGGCTGGGGAGGCTGCTGCTCTTGGCCAACCTCTGCTCCTGCAGCAGGGTCCACTTGGTCTCCAGCAGCTTGTTCTGCTGCTCTAGAAACCGCACCTAAGGGGGAAATAGAGGAGGAAACTCACAAGGGGCAGGCCGTGCCACCCACACTGGGCTTGGGAGGGTCTCCATCCACCCAGCACAGCCCATGCTCCCATGGGCCATTCCCCCCAACATTCCCCCAGCCCTGATCCCCTCCTCCAGGTCTCTCAGTCTTAAGTGTCTTAGAGTGTGACCCAGGGGTCAGGTCTACCCAGTCCCCAATGTGTCCCCTCCCATCTATGTTCCCCACCACACTGCAGAGGATCTTCTCTGCCTCCCTCTCCGAAGGGCTGGCCCCCTCCCTGCCTGTCCTGGGCCTCCTCCCTCGATATCCTCTCTCCGCCTCCCCTTTCCTCCGAGGTCTCAGGACAGGATGCTACAATCAAGTAGATGCAAAATAGGCACCTACTAGATGCTCAGCTTGGGGCCCCAAAGTCCCCTTGGACACTTCTAGTGTGCCTGGGAGTGGGAAGCAACCGCCTCAAAACTAGCAACTGGGAGCAGCAGGGAATGGGGGGGTGTTGGGGAGGGTGCTGCAGAGAGTAAGATAGAGTGGCTCAACAACAGGGGAAGACCCTGGGCCTGGGGAGGCTTCGAGAGAACCTTAAGGATGTATACAGTGTGAATGATGAAGGAGAGGCCATGGGGGCGGGGGAAGGAGACAGCTACATCAAAGCAGGGGAGGGAAGGGTTGGTCTATACCTGGGAGGAAGGAAGGAGGCCCTGGCCAGAGGGGCCCAGCTGGACTAGACCTTAGTTCCTGATCCAGCCCCACTTCGCTCCCCTCTGCTCCCCTCCTAGACGGCTGGTCAAGTCTGCTCCTCTCCTTCTCAACTCCCACTCTCTCGTCCCCACTCCCTCCCCAACCCCTGGGGGACCCAAACAGCCAGGAAAAACCCCTTCCAAATGGTCCTTCCCCAAGGCCTCTCAGTGCCCCCCACCCCGGGGCTATCTCCAAAGCCCTCCCTCCCACCACCACAGAGAGACCGGAGGACCAGGTAGGTGGGCAGGTGCAGCAGGGAGCCCCCTCCCTCCCTCCAGCCCTTAATTTTCAGCATCTGCCCCAGCATAAGCAGGAGGAGGAGGGAGGCCCTTCTGAGCTGGAAAGGGTGTGTCACCCCTACCCCATCTCTCTCTCCACACAGCCCCCTCTCAGAGAAACTCCTGGCCCTGGCCTCTGGAGCTCCCAACCTGAATCCCTCCAAGAACCACAGCTGACTCAGGGACACCGCCAGCCACCAGCTGCAGCTGCCTGACAGACTCAAGCACACATCCTGGTAAGAAAAGGCAGCGCGATTGGGGCAGCTGTCTGGGAGAGCTGGCTCGGAGACTGAAGTGGGAAAATAGCCACAGGGCTCACGAGAAGGAGAAAAATTCCTGATATTGGGGAAAAGAGAATGCCCCAGGCCTGCGGGCGCCTGGCTGGGGTGGCTGCTGTGGCCCGGAGCGTGGCTTGGGGCAGGGTACGGCCGCTCACCTTGTCGATGAAGGAGGCGAACTTGTTGTTGAGGGTCTTGATCTGCTCGCGCTCCTCCTTGCGCACCTGCTGGATGGAGGGGTCGATGTCCATCCGTAGCGGGGCCAGCAAGCTCGGATTGATGGTGACCTCGCGGATGCCGGCGCCCACCGGGGCCCCGTGGGTGGAGCGCACGGCCACCCGCGGCCGCGTGGCGCCCAAGCCATAGAGGCTGCGGCTGCTGAAGCCGCCGCCAGGGCGCACGGAGCTCAGGCGCACCTGGGCGCCGCGACCCGGGAAGGCGGCGGAGCGCGAGCTGAAGACCTGGGAGCTCAAGTGGATGGACATGCTGGCTGGACCGGGCCGGACCTAGCGGCGGGCGCGAGGGAGCCGAACTCGCTGACCTCCCGCGGCCCGGTGGCTTTTATCCGCTAGGCTCGGGCGGATCGGCTTACACAGGTAGGGGCGGGGCTGGCCTGGCCGCCGGCCACCCTTGGCTGCCGCCGGGCCCCTCCCCGGCCACACTTCCGCTCTCAGCGCCCAGGTCGGGCTTTTGGGCCCAAGCTGGAAGATCCCAAGTTGGGGAGCAGGGCCGTAGACCCCCATCGCCCCGGATGCGTGCTGAGTGGTGGGAGACAGCCAGCTGAGCGGATCTGAAACAGGTTCAGTGTTCAGGGAGGAGGCTTGGACAAGATTCCTAAGGCCAGAGCAGAGAGATCAAGCCATGAAAGTCTGGGGGTTTGGGGTGAACAAAAAGTTCTAGGAGTCAGTCCCCAGCTCCCTTCCCCAGGCATTCCAGAAAGGCATTCTCTGACAGCCTCCAGCCCCCAAGTCAAGCTCCTCCTTGAGAGATCAGCTCAGTTCTTGAGTAATCTGACCCCAAGGTGGCCTGGCCTAGCTGGTTTCCGTGGCCACTCCACCTCATTTCCGTATAGAAACTAGGCCAAGTGGGGCACAACCCCTCTTCTGGTCCCTCTCTTCACTCAGTGGGCATCTGAAGCCCAGAGATGCTGTGGGAATGGTCGCCTTGGGGCCGCGCTTTCCCGCACCCTTATGTCACCTTCCTATCCACTTATTGTACTTGTCTTTGTAGAGGAAGGGGACACCTGCGTGTAGCTGGGATGCTTTGTGGATGTCTGTACACTTCTGCGTGTACACACCTGCAGGCCACTGGGCTTCTCTGTGTGCTCACCTGAGACGTGCGTATGTGTCTGTGAACGGTCTTGTGCAGGCGGAAGTCTGTCTTCAGTGTGGGGCAGGGTGTCTGGATACACAGCTGCACACTTGTGTAGGCAGCTCTGAGCGTACTTGAGTTTGCACACAAACACTCCTCCCCATCTTCCAGTGCCGCCGTTTTCCTGTGTAAAGGTCCCCAGCTTTCATTATGTCACCCACCAAACAAGTCCCAGCAGTTTCAAACCCAGCCTGAGATGGGGAGAAACATGGCCCTCGGACGGGGGGCACTGGACCGAGACAGCTCCAGAGGTTTCCTTTCCGGGAGCCTCCAGCCACGCTCACCGCGCACCCTCGGCACGGCCCCGCCCCTGTTCTCCCCAGACCCGGTTCAGCTACAGGGGCCACCTAGGAGCCTTTGGAAGAGACAGCTGACAGGCCTCCAGCCCCCCAGTGAGCAGGCCAGCTTGTCCACTCAGACTGAGCCCTTGGGGACATCCTGGGTGGAAGGGGGTAGGGATGGAATGTCCTTCCTGGTTTTCATTTAAGGTAGATAAGAAGGATTTCCAGTGAAGCTGACCATGAAACAGCTCCTGCCTACTCAGTGTTCTCCATGGAGGCTCACGCCCCCAGCCCTCCCTCTGCTTCCTATTGGTGTTGGGACACCTCAGGCCAGAGGCAGAGGGATGCCCACGGAGACCACCAGTGGTCTCTGCTATGGGAGGTATATGTGTGTATGTATGGGAGAGAGAGATGTAACCTGGAATTGTCAGTTGTAGTTTGGAGAACACACGGATTTCCTGGCCTTGTGATATTTTCGGTCATGGGGACCCCACTCCTTCCCAGCCCCCACTCCCAAGCTGGTTAAAGTGACCAACTGTTTAATTTCCACACACTCACACACATACCCCGTCACTCATACACACACACACACACACACACACACACACACACACACATATACACACACTCCAACTTTCTTACCCCTCAGGGCTCATTCTCAACTCTTTTCCCCACTACCTCCCACCTCGGCCCCCTACCCCTCAACCCCCACAACCCCACCCATGTTCTGCAGCCCCTCCTGCTCCCTCCCACCTGCAGCCCCCACTGCCCACCCTTGCACTTCTCCCCTAGAGCCTGGCCTGAACGATCTTTGGGCAGAACACTGCTGGTGATCTGCCATGTGACCCTGGACAAGTCACTGCCCCTCCCTGGGCCTGGTTTCTTCACCAGAGAAGAAATTCCGGGGTTCCATGGCAAGAGGGAGCTGGTAGGACGTTCAAAGGAGGCTGGCCAGGTCCAGCCTCAGCCTCCCCTTGAGCCTAGTATCCACCCCCTCAGCCTCCGCATCCCCTCCCTGAAGTATTCCCGGCAGCCCCAGGACTGCCCTCCTGGCTCCTCCTACCTCTGTATCTCCAGGCCGGCACCACAAGCCCACTCCATGCCAGGCCGCACACATAAACACCCTCCGGAGGGCCTCCTGAGGAGCCGTCCACACCAAGAAGCTGGGGATCGCATTCCTGCCTGCATGAGTGCACAGCACAGAGGGCCACCTGAACACGGTCTCCCAGTACAGCCCATGCCTCTGCCGGCCTCACTGAGACCCCCACTTAGGACATTCAGGGCAGAATCTTAAGATAAGATAATCCCCAAAGCCTTTCCTAGTCATTCCTTTCCTGCGCAGAAGGCTCACCTCATCTCTGTAGTGTCGTGTGACATACACACCCACCAAGCACACACTCAGCAGCCCCCTCACTCCCCGCCTGGCTTCCCACCATGCCCCCCCAGCCCCCAGCCAGGAACCAACAAGTGGCTTGGCTGTACTAAGCCCGCCAGGGGACACTGTGGTCCTGCAGCCCCCACCCCACGGGAGGAATGGCGATGGAGACACTCTTTTGACTCCTCCCTGCACTTTCAGAGCCATTCCTCACAGTCCATCCCCTGAAAACACAGCCTCTGGTTCCTAACTAAGAAAAAAGGCATGATTGGTTGTCATTAGCTTGGAATGCAAATGTTTGCAATCATAGCAAAAAAAACATGTAACATTTCTACACGGAATGTAATACTTTTTTTTTTTTAAGCAAATACTGAAAGGCAGGAAAGCAACATAAATGACAGCCAACAGGCTACTTCCCTGAATATGTGATGCTGTAAAAAAAAAAAAAAAAAAAAACCAACACAGCGAGAAAGTGGGTAACAGACACAGATAGTATGAGCTAGCAGTGCACACAGAGTACTTTACAGGCGTCTGGCACTGTCCTAAGCACACGGTATCTGTTCGCTCGTGAAGTTCTCACAACAGCTCCTCAGCCCAATGGCATCATTTTAAGAGAGGGGACAGAAGCACAACAAGTTTAAGAAAATGGCTAAAGGTCACACAGCTAAGATGTCGAAAATCCAGGATCTGAACTCTGGTAGTTGAACCACTAGATTACTTACAAAAAAAGAAAAAGAAAGAAAACCTAATAGCAGACATGAAAAACAAAATGCTCAACCTCACTCAAATTAAAGAAATACGACAAGAATCACATATGGAAAGCCATATGCCCCCGTCATATTATCAGACTACAAAGCTTGGTAATGGTGACAGCAAGCATGTGGGCTTTGTCCCTTGTTCATGGGATCATCTACTGGTACATCCTCTTGGAGGGCGAGTTGGCATAGCTCTCAAAGTTAGTCATTTGCCCTTCCCTCAATCAACAAAACAAATAAAATGAGTACACTTTCCCTTGACAAAGTACGCCCACCACCAGGAATTTATCCTACAGATGCTCCCGCCAAAAGTGCACACGTGTGGTCTCTGCTGCTCTTGGTTTCCATCAGCGAGAAACAGGCAACATTCACAGGAAGAGATTAGGTGGATTGATTCTGTTACGTACCTTCAAGGGGTGCTATTTACTGAAAAAAATCCTTTCTATGCTGATTGAGTTTTTGCCTTTATATATTGGTTGCATAGATCACTGCAGTTTTTTAAATGCCAAGAGGCTCATGCGGTCCAGCTATACCATGTCTACCCCCTCCCCTGTGGCTGGTCCCTGCTGGCACCACAGTCACCTCCTGACCTCCTGGCCACTCCTTCACACTCACCTGGGACCCTGCCACGTGGCTCACGGGTCTCCTCTCCAGCCTGGCACCCCCACTCTCCAGGCAGATAGCCCGCCCAGCATCTCAGCCAGACCATTCCTTAACTCCTCAATTCCAGTGATGTTCACATCCAAACTTTTCCTCTTGTCTCTGCCCTTGGCCACACTCTAGACCCCAAACCCCTCTATCCCTGGAGTGTCTGCTCTCACGCTATGGGACTGATCATAACTATCTCACTCCGCAGCTGGCTTCTTCAGCCGCACCAACATCCCCAGGCCTGAACCCCATTATTCTGTTTTCTCCCAGCCCACTACCCTCCTTGAGACTTTCTGTCCGGGTTGGACCTCTCAGACCCCTCAGTCTCCGAGGCCTGACTCTCCAGTCTCCTCCACCTGAACCCCCAGCTGGGCTCAGCCCCTCTCAGCCTCAACGCTGAACTCTGCTTGAGTTCCAAACTGCAGAGCATCCGTGAAGACCATACCCTCGAGATGTGGTGTCACCACAAACTCACAGTCCCCAGGTTCAGCCATATCCTCCTTGCTACTGGTCACCTCTGTCTGCTTATGGTCAACAAGCCTTTCCAGTCCTCCTGGTTGCTATGGCAAAGCTTCTCAACTCTCTTCCTGTCCTCCCCCCTCCCTCCTCCACCCGTATCTTCAGCAAAGTAACATAGCATTCTTCTTCACTGAGAAAGTCAGCTATCTGGTAAAAACCCCTTCCCTTCCCCTCCTCCACCCAAACTTCCCTCCCCACCCGTCTTGTTCTTCCTCCCTCCAGGCTCTGAGGACAGACCGTCTCTCACCTCACCAGGACACCAGCCTCTCTCATGTCCTCCGACAGAGCATTCTGTTCCTTGGTCACCACTTCTTAATACTGTCACCCTCTCGTTCTCCTCTCCCTCTGACTGCCTTTGCATTTGTCTGCATGCACTCCCGCAGATGCCAGATGTCAGTGGACTGCGGCTTGAATGGGGCGAGGAAGTGGGAACAGTGAGTGCCCACTACAATTTCTCGGGCAGTTTGACTGTAAGAGAAAGTAAGAGGGAGTTCGCTTGCATGGAATGCGAGCTAAAGAAAAGGATTCTGATAGGGTGGAGAGACTTGGAGATGCAGGTTGGCGGGGGAAGAGGAGAGAGGCCATAAGGAGAGATGTTAAAGATGAGGGGGTGGTGGTAGCTAATTAATTAGAGTTTTGGCTTTAAGAGTCTGGATGGGGCCAGCCTGGGGCAGAGGAGAAACACCTCTGTATGGCAGGAAGGAACTAAGGATGGACAAGGATATAGATAGACATTCAGAGATGGGCAGAGGAGGCTAGTTCAGAGAGTTTCTACAAGCGCTGAGAATGGCTATTTCTGCTTCCAGGGACGATAAAAACGTTTTGTGAGGTTGTTCTGACCAAGCTTTCTACACCTGATCACCCTATGCATGTACATTCTCTGGCCTGTGTCGGAATGACAGTTAATCCCCCTAAAAGAGATCAGCGGACTTAGGGAAAATCACGCAACACCAGCGTGGCCCTTTGGTTTCGCTTGGATTGTTGTTTCTCAGCTGCACGACCTTGTAGTTCACCTCTGTGGGACTCAGCTTCTTCTTCTATACAATGGGGAGTTAATAGTGCCCATCTCGTGGGTTCTTTTAAGAAGTAAAGAGACTGTTAGAAAATGTACTTAAAGACTCAGTATATGCGAGCTGTTGCCAATGTTGACGTTATTGTGACAGATGGCCTTTGCCATGCTCTTGGAGATTCCTGTCCTCTCTTTTCTGGTGAGAGCCCCGGGAGACTAGGACTTGAGACACCACCTCTCTGGATTTGGCCCTCATTTGATGACTCTGTGCTACTGGGGGTGTCTGCAAGGGCCTTACGTTACCCGTGGTGGCGCCACCACCCCCCACCCTGCTCCTATCCTCCATCCCCCGGGTCTGTGCACTTCCTGCACGCCGGAAGTCCTCACTCACCTTCTCTCTCAGGCTGTTGCACCCTGGCACTTCTATTTCCCATGTGCCTGCTGAACTTCCTGGGCTTGTGGAACCAGATATGAAAAAAATGATTCCCCTACTTCTTGCGGAGGTTCACCATGATGTACAACAAACACATGGCGAGCAAGAAGCGCGAGCTCTTCAGCAACCTGCCGGAGTTCGTGGGCCCCTCCGGAGAGCTCTCTCTGCTGGAAGTGGGCTGCGGCACCGGGGCCAACTTCAAGTTCTACCCGGCTGGATGCAGGGTGACTTGTGTTGACCCCAACCCCAACTTTGAGAAGCACTTGATTAATAGCGTCGCGGAGAACCGACACCTGCAGTTCGAGCGCTTGTGGTGGCTGCGGGGGAACACATGCAGCAGGTGGCCGACGGCTCCATGGATGTGGTGGTCTGCACCCTGGTCCTGTGCTCCATGCAGAGCCAGGAGCAGATCCTCCAGGAGGTGTGCCGAGTGCTGAGGCCGGTGAATGAGGAGGAGGTGGAAGAGAGCCATCTTCACTGTGAGCTAGGCTGGATGCCTGTGGGCTTGAGGCACAGCTCCCACTGAGAGTGACCTTAGGCAAGTCCCTTCACTCATTCATTTATTCACTTATTTATTTTATTTAACGTTTATTTATTTTTGAGAGACAGAGCACGAGCGGGAGAAGGGCAAAGAGAAAGGGAGACACAGAATCCGAAGCAGGCTCCAGGCTCCAAACTGTCAGCTCAGAGCCCAACGCAGAGCTCGAACCCACAAACTGCAAGATCATGACCTGAGCCAAAGTTGGACGATTAACCAACTGAACCACTCATTTATTCACTTATTTATTCAACAAACATTTGAAGAATGTTGACTATGTGCAGGAACCCAGTATTTCTAGAGTGATCGATTCTTCTCAGAGAGGTCAAATGACTTGCACAAAGGCACATAGCTCACAGGAATGGAAGAGACGCAACTAAACTTCAGGCACGTTAACCTCTAGGTTAAGAAGAACTAGGCCAGAGAGCTTCTCCCCGTGCCCCTGTTCTGGTGTCTTCCAAGTCCTATCACAGAGTTCGGTCTTCTAAAGATGAGAACAATGAACCCCCCACAGGGCATGCCAGGACATCGTCCTGCTCCAACAAACGAGAACTTGCAAGCACACAGATAGCCATCTTTATTTATGGTGCATGTTCGGTTTCTACTTTGGGGCCTCAGGAGTTATCTACATAACATGCCCTAGGCTTTTTTTCAAGTCAGTCATTATTCCTTTGTGGAAAAATGAAAAACTACCCTGGGAAATAAACAGGGAATTGGGGAAAGCGGTTTCTCTGGACACATGGCATCACCTTACACCTTTGAACACTGTTAACTTTACAGTGTTTCCTACTCTGTGGTCTTTAATTTTGAAGGCAATTAACCAATGCACCCCAACTTTTCAAAAGAATTGAAAAATCAAAAAAGAACATAGCAGGGGGCAGGGGGATGAGGAATACAAGTTCTCCTTTACTTCCCTAAATCCCTCTTCCCTATCCCAGACCCCTAACACTTTTATTCCCTACCCTCTTCCCCTCTTTCCTCTTGACCCCAAGAGTGTCTCCATCCCATAGCCAAAGCTTGGTTGAAATAATCTGTAACTTTACATTCTGGGGCGCCTGGGTGGCTCAGTCGGTTGACCATCCAACTTCAGCTCAGGTCATGATCTCGCAGTTTATGAGTTTGAGCCCCGCATTGGGCTCTGTGCTGACAGCTCACAGCATGGAGCCTGCTTCGGATTCTGTGTCTCCCTCTCTCTCTGCCCCTCCCCTGATCATTCTCTCTCTCTCTCAAAAATAAATAAACATGGGGCCCCTGGGTGGCTTAGTTGGTTAAGCGTCTGGCTTCGGCTCAGGTCATCATCCCACCGCTCATGGGTTCAAGCCCCGCGTCGGGCTCTGGGCTGACAGCTCAGAGCCTGGAGCCTGCTTTGGATTCTGTGTCTCCCTCTCTCTCTGACCCTCTTCCATTCACACTCTATCTCTCTCTCAAAAAATGAATAAATGTTTAAAAAATTGTTTAAATAAATAAATAAATATTAAAATTTTTTGAAATAATCTGTAACTTTAGGTTCAACCTATTACTGAGGATTTTTGCCCTTGTGTCCTGTTTCAAAGATCTTTTCTAATTTAGAACATAGCTTAGAATCCATTTATCATCATCTATTTATTTGCTACAGATTTTAATCAATTTACTGCTCTCCACTGCTCTCCACTATTTCACATTCTCTCTGTCTTCCCCTATCTTGAGGTATTTTTGTGTTTTTGCATATGTAATTTTCATTTGTCTTAACTACCTTCTTGAATCCTTTCTTGAGAAACAGTTCACAGAGACATCCTTGCAAGGTCTGAAAAATGTCTCCTCCCTCACATTTACTTAATATTTTGGCCAAGATTCCTGAATCTGAGTCCTTCCCCCCGCCACCCCCCGCCCCCAGAAGCAGTGAGCACTGTCTCAAGAGCCTGGGGCTTTTCAAGTTGCGGGCAATAGTCTGATTCTCTTTTTCTTTCCATTTCAGGTCACCTGTTTTTGTTGTTTATTGTTTTTATGCAGGGATGTTTTTAGGATTCTCACTTTGGTTTTCTTTTCCTCTTTTTCTTTCTTTTTTTTAAGTTCTGAAATTTCATCAGGAAATGATTAGGTATATACCTTGTTTATATTAATCTTGCTAGGCATTCAAAGAACCATTTTTACATTAGTAGTCAAGTCTTTCAGAAAAGTTTTTCTTCTCCTGTTTCTCTCTTTATTAGTTCTTCTCTATTTGTTCTTTTCTCTGCTTCTGGAAAAGCTGCTATTCAGATAGAAGGTCTTCTAGCTTTGGCATTCTTGCATTTATCTTTACACTCATAATTTCCACTTCTTCATGCTTGTGTTACATTGCAAGATACCTCCTCCATTCGATCTCCTGGAAGACTTCATCTGTCACTCAGCAGTATTTGTTCTCCTTTTCATTTTCTCTATTGAATTTTAAACTCATGATTTTTTTTTAATTGCCAAGACTTCTTTCTTACTCTCAGATCATTCTTAGCAATATGTGGTTGAATCCTCATAAAAATATTTCTGTTGTGGGGCGTCTGTGTGCTCAGTCAGTTAAGTGTCTGACTCTTGATTTATGCTCAGTTCATGATCTCACGGTTGGTGAATTTGAGCCCAGCACTGTCAGTGCGGAGCCTGCTTGGGATTCTCTCTCTCTCCCATTCTCTCTGTCCCTCCCCTGCTTGTGCTCTCTCCCTGTCTCTCTCAAAACTAAATAAATAAACTTTTTAAAAGTGTTTTAAAAAAGAAGTATTTCAGGGGCACCTGGGTGGCTCAGTCGGTTGGACATCCGACTTCGGCTCATGATCTCACAGTTTGTGAGTTCGAGCCCCGCGTTGGGCTCTGTGCTGACAGCTCAGAGCCTGGTGCCTGCTTCAGATTCTGCGTCTCCCTATCTCTCTGCCCTTCTCCCACTCACATTCTGTCCGTCTCTCTCAAAAATAAATAAACATTAAAAAAAAAAAAGAAGTATTTCTATTTCTGTCAGGGGGCACCTGGCTGACTCAGTCAGAGGAGAATGCAACTCTTGAATTTGGGGTCATGAGTTCAAGCCCCACGTGTAGAGATTACTAAAATAAATAAATAGGGACGCCTAGGTGCTCAGTCGGTTAAGCGTCGGCTTCGGCTCAGGTCATGATCTCACGGTTCGTGGGTTCAAGCCCCGCATCGGGCGCTGTGCTGACAGCTAGCTCAGAGCCTGGAGCCTGCTTCAGATTCTGTATCTCCCTCTCTCTCTGACCCTCCCCTGCTCACGCTCTCTCTGTCTCTCAAAAATTTTAAAAAAAAATTTAAAAAAAGAATTTAAAAATAAATAAATAAATAAATAAACTTTAAAAAGGGGAAAAAAGAAGGATTTCTTTTGGGGCACATTGTTTTTCAGTTCTATCTCATTTGTTCCCTTCCATTTTCCCCAGTAGGAGGCACTGGTTCCAATTGTGCACACTGGTGCTCTCTCTTCAGGCTGGCAGCGAGTGGGCGGGTAGACATTTCTCCTTGCCTGAAAAATGGAGAGAGCTTCTCAGTTCTTTAGGGGCTCCAAGTATGAACAGATAAGGGCGGTTTTGTTCCGGCTCAGGCAAACAGAGTGGGTCCTAGCTAGGAGGACCATTGTCAGTAGGTTTAGGGTGTTTCTCTCCAGACCTTTTGCGGAGTGGTCAGGACTGAGTCCTTTCCTGGCCCTGAGGGAGTGGATCTACCCACTGAGGTGCCTCAAGGGTGGAGAGTCTTGGCCCTGCTAGACATATAAGCGTCCCCAGGCCTTTAGCTCCTCCTTTGCATCCTGTGTAGCTCTCTTCTTTCCCACAGCTGGCTCAGCATTCAACTTGTTTGGATTAGTGTGTTTTAAAAAACCTACAGTTTTCCTCCTGTGTGTCCCCTTTACTACGCACACAGAACACTTCACTTTTGACACTTGGGAGTGTTTTCCCATACAAAGCAATTCTGTGACACCAGCTGGGTGTCCTGCAACTTAACTCCGTTCTTACTCTACCTAGACTGGAGGTGGTGTCAGATCCCACAGGCTAAGGGCTCCGTCCTCCAAGGCCGTCCCTCTTCAGAAATCTGAGGCTCCCACGGCCCCCTCCTTGGATTCATTTAATTTGCCAGAGTGGCTCACAGAACTCAGGGAACACTCACGCTTACCAGTTTTATTAAAGGATGTGATAAAAGATGCATATGAACAGCCAGATAGGGCAAAGGGCAAAGTCTGGAGGGTTCTGAGTCCAGGAGCTTCTGGCCCCATAGAGTTAGGGTATGTCACCCTCCCAGTATGTGGATATGTTCACCAACCTGGGAGTTCCCCCAAACCTCTTCTATTAGGATTTTGTGGAGGCTTCCTCAGGTAAGCATGGTCAATTATTAACTCCATTTCCAGCCCCTCTCCCCTCTCTGGAGGATAGGGGTGAGGCTGGCAATTCCAAGTTTCTAGTCATGCTTGGTTTTGTGAGCAGCTCCCATCCAGGAACCCATCCAGGGTCGCCTCAATAGAATGAAAGATGCTCCCTAGTGCTCTTATCACTTAGGAATTTACAAGGGTTTTAGAAGCCTTGTGTCAGGGACAGGATCAAAGACCAAATATTAGAACAAGAGACCCTCCTACTGTTCTTGTCCCTTAGGAATTTACAAGGGTTTTAGGAGTTCTGTGGGGGAAACTGGGGGCAGAGACCAATACATACTTTTTTTGTGTTATCTCACAGTTAGTTATGATTTGTTCTACTTTCTAACTTCCAGAAGTGTTCTACAGTCATCTCCCTTGCTGTTTTCTTGGTCTTCTGTGTAATCGGTTCTGCTATAACATAGCATACGCCTTCTGAAAAACCACCATATGATGCAAAACCATGCAACACGACTATAGAGCTTATGAAGGAAAAAACTAGGGTTCAGGGCACAATACTTAAAATCTTCATCAGTGACATGTTAAAAAAAGATAGGAACCTAATGAAAATGGTAGCACAGTTTTACACATACGAAATGGTTAGGAAATACATAACAACTACAAGAAATTAGGCATTTTACCTGGAAAGAGACTAAGTTGGCTTGTGGACATGGACATGGGAAGGGTTGCAGCTTGTTAGCTATGGTGAAGTTACCGCAAGTTACCCTCAGGAGGAGGGTTATCTGAAGTCCAGTGAAGGATGGTCCCGCCTGGCGTGGGTGGGTGGCACTGGGTAGATGTTCGGGTTGTATGCATTTTGTGTATTCCTACATGACCCAGTTATACTGGGTGCAATTTTCTGCGTTCATCCACGGTCCTCACAGACGAAATTGTGCCTCAGGAAACCTGAAATGCACACTACGCACAAATAATCCATAACATATCAATTATGTCACAACCAATTCTCATTTTCAAAACAACCAACTGTAAGTGTATCTCAATTATTTTTTTAATTATTTAAATTTATTTATTTACTTTGAGAAAGAGGGGGCACAAGTGGGGGATGGGCAGAGAGGAGAGACAGAATCCCAAGCAGGCTCCACGCCATCATGGAGAGCCCGAATATGGGGCTCGAACTCACGAACTGTGAGATCATGACCTGAGCCAAAGTTGGATGCTTAACCGACTGAGCCACCCAGGCACCCCTAAATTTTTTAAATCAACAAACTTTGCCACAGTCTGATGGGTTTCAAAAGGGAGCAGAGTTAAATATGTGTGTTCAATCTGCCAGATTTAACTGGAAGCCATCGTTTGTTTGTTTTTTTTACCTGAATGTCTCCCACAAGTAGACAGTGGGATCTTCAGGGTAAGGACTGGTGCCTCTATCTGCATCTCCCCACTGTCTGGCACAGCATCTCACCTTCTTTTGGTGCTCACTAATGTTTATTAAAACAACTGACATGAGGGGAGCCTGGGTGGCTCAGTTGGTTAAGTGTCCAGCTCTTGGTTTCAGCTCAGGTCATGATCTCATGGTTCATGGAATCAAGTCTCACGTCAGGCTCTGCACTGCCAGCCCAGAGCCTACGTGGGGTTCTCTCCCTCTCCCACTCCCTCTCTCTGTTCCTCCCCCACTCATTTTCTCCCTCTCTCCCTCCCTATTTCTGTCAAAAATAAACTTTTTAAAAAATATCTGTAAAAAAGTTGACATGAAAATTGTTGTGTAACCATGTAATGCATCAAACGCAAAATATTTGTGTAAATTCATGAAGACAGACTCTTCTAGATTCCTGTCTCCAGGAGATGACCTTGACTTCAAGGAACATACAGCCGCCAAATGTTCCAGCTGGAATTTCTCCAGTCAACACTCCTTCAGCCCAGCTAGATACTTCCTATTTGAAACCTGACAAGAGAGACCCAGAATGGTCTGGAAGGGGCTGCCTTCTCTGGGCCAACATTGCAGCTCCCGCAGGCGCACTGTCCGGGGAGCTGTCTCTTCCCGGTATCTCCATGTACACTGAGATAGGGAGAAAGTAAGTAGGCACCCCATGAGCCTCTGCGCGTCAGGGCTCAAGGCCTGCCTCTGTCAGTCAGGTTCTAATAAGGAGGCAGCAGCCAGAACAGAGAGAACTCAATGTAAAGAATTGTTAACTAGGTGTAAAGTATTGACCGGGCACTTGAAAGGGTAAAAAGAGAACCCCAAGATAGGACCAGACTGGCACAGGTGGAAGGAGATACCATAACTAGGTCTGAGGGAACAAAGAAAGATTAGGTCTATTAAAACTCGAAGACTTAGGGGAGTGACCCGGAAACACAGACCTTTTAGGAGGGGACACTGCTGGGTTGCTGGCCTGTGGCCAGAGAACCTGGGGCCCGGACCTCCGAGGAGGGGGCGCCAGATGGCTGGTGCCCGTATCTCGAGTGGAGGGCATCATGGAGCTGAGTCTCCAAGGGTTGAGAAGACAGCCAACTGGATCCAGGCGCTGCTACAGGGGGGCACTGCTGTGGCCAAGGTGATGGCGTGTTGTGGGGCAAAATTCACCCGAAAAGCGAGTGCCCGGGAAGCCCATGGAAAGCAAACACCTTGCCGTCTCCCTCTGGCACCCCCAGTTGGCAGAGCCTACCAGAGCCGGCAAGCACAGCCAGTCCCAAAGCAGAGAGTCTAAGTGAGGATTTGGCGCTAAGACACAATAACTTGACTATCACACCCGTCCATTGGGAATCCCATCCACCCCACATCACATTTCTCCTGAGATGATTAAACCAACCCATTATTTTGGTATTTACCCCCACATCACCCCTCGGCCTTTCAGTCAGGGCCTCACTGACACTGGCCCTAAAACAATCAGCTTTGGGGCGCCTGGGTGGCTCAGTTGGTTAAGCATCCCACTCTCGGTTTCCCCTCAGGTCATGATCTCACCATTTGTGAGTCCTAGCCCCAAATCGGGCTCATGCTGACAGCGTGGAGTCTGTTTGGGATTCTCTCTCTCCCTCTCTCTCTCTCTGCCTTTGCCCCACTCATGCTCTCTGTCTCTCCCTAAATAAGTAAACCTTAAAAAAATAATAATAAATAAATAAATAATAAATCAGCTTTAGTCAAGGGTGAAATTAATTGATATACCTTGGTGTAAATTTCTGGCTGAGTTGTACAATAAAAATTTCTTTGGATCTTCCATTCCTGCCATCATTCTCTGTATACAGTAGGCACCCCTTAAATGTTTCTTGAATAAAACCCAATATATTCAGATGTATGCTACTTAAATCAAGACACTTTTTTGGCTATTAAAGTATAGGCTATTTTTTGAAATAATAATCTGACAATATTGTTTGAGTGTGGCTTTCAAATTAGGTCAACCCTTCAGAAAAAAAATTAGTGAAAACATATTTATGAAGATGTTCATCGTTTATATGTCTTTTATATATTGTTTATATAGCCAGAGAAAGAGAGGGAGAGAGGGAAAGAGAGAGGGAGGGAGGGTGGGAAGAGGAAGCCCACATATCCTACAATTGGGGAGTCCTTGAATAAGTTATGAAACAGTCCCTCATTAGTATAAAATGCCAGCATTTAAAATCAGAGTTACGCAAATAATGTTGTACCATGGGAAAAAATACTTAACTTCAGAGAGAATGGATAGCAAACCAAACTTGGGAGACACCTGGGTTCCAGTCCTAGCTCTACCACTTTGTAGAAGTGTCACTTTGCACTGTCTCCCTGAGCCTCGATTTATCTCTAATATCAGAAAAATACCTACTTTGCAAGATTACCTTAAGGATTAAATGAGAAAACAACCTGTACAGAGCCTGACACATACTAGGTATTTCATAAGTAGTGAATGTTTTTCTCACTGCCGTCGGTAAACAAGCAAGATAGGAAGGTGTAGCATTACAGTTCTAATTATATTTAAAAGGAAACTAATGCACTGGGGAAAAACTGAAAGGGAATACGCTCAAGTCCTAAACAATGGTTGTATTAGACTGGTAAAATTATGGATGACTTTCCTCTTTCTCTGTTTCCCAAATACTAATCATGTAGTTTGGTACTTTAAAAATGGTAGGGGCACCTCGGTGGCTCAGTTGGCTAAGCAGCCAACTTCAGCTCAGGTCATGATTTCACAGTTCGTGGGTTTGAGCCCCGCATCAGGCTCTGTGCTGACAGCTAGCTCAGAGCCTGGAGTCTGCTTCGGATTCTGTGTCTCCCTCTCTCTCTGACCCTTCCCCGCTCACACTTTGTGTGTGTCTCTCTCTCAAAAATAAATAAAAATTTAAAAAAATAAGAATAATAAAAATAAAAATGGTAATATGTGGGGCACCTGGGTGGCTCAGTCGGTTGGGCGTCTGACTCTTGATTGCAACTCAGGTCATGATCCCAGAGTCATGGGATCGAGCACCGTGTCAGGCTCTGCAGTGAGTGTGGAGCCTGCTTAAGATTTTCTCTCTCCCCCTCTGCCCGTCTCTCCTGCTCGCTCTCTCTCTCTAAAAAAAAAAAAAAAAAAAAAAAGGTGAAATATATATCATTTTTAAGGACAAGTTTTGAGCAAAACTTCCCAAAGATCAGAAAAAGTAATGATTTATTGGTGAGTAAAAAGTTCAAAATGTTACCTGCCTACATGCCTGTCTTTCTTCCTGCATTATCCAATCCCAAAGTTAATAGGTGGGGAAAGCAGGCATTCAGGCCAAGGTTCAGTGGGGGAGTTTTTTGTCCCAACATAGAAGACATCTGTGCTAAGGACAGTGGCTGTAAGGGGAGATTGGTTGGACACAAAGGTATGTTGGAAGAGGGAAACTAGAATGAACCATATGGTACTGAGATTGAGATTGAAGATATAAGTGTGCTCATGATCTTCAAGATAGACACATAGATGAAAATACATAGATTTGGGGGCACCTGGATGGCTTAGTCGGTTATGCGTCCGACTTCGGCTCAGGTCAGGATCTCACGATTTGTAGGTTCGAGCCCCACATCAGGCTCTGCACTGACAGTGCAGAGCCAGCTTGAGATTCTCTCTCTCTCTCTCTCTCTCTCTCTCTCTCTCTGCCCCTCCCCTGCTGTCCTTCTCTCTCAAATAAATAAATAAACTTAAAAAAATTTTTTAATCACAATAGACTTAAAAAAAGAAAATACATAGATTTAAACTGTATGTGTGTATACATACACATATATGCATATATATACGTATATTCCCTTACTCTCTCCATTGATGATGTTTTAGATTCTATAAAATATTATGTTTACTCTATATATCATATATTTTCATTGAAAGTCTCTTTATCGCCAATAAATAAATAAATAAGTGTCTCTTTATCTCCACATTGTCCACTACCTGAACAAGTTTTAGAATCACTGGTCTAGAATGTTGGTCTACAATATTGGAGCTTCAAGGCACACTCATTCATGTCTTAAAGGTCCAAAAATCACTGACAAGATTTCAAAAGCTATCATCCCAGATTGTAATTTCTAAATGCCATTCCCCCCATGAAAGAAACCAAAGTTCCTTGGAGAAATGGCTAATTCCAGTGCTGACAACAAAGGTGTCACAAGATGATTCAGGATCATCTTCATCCAGAAAGTTAGGAAGTGTTTCAAGAATGCAGGGGATATACCAAAAAAACATAAAAGCCAGCTTGAAGGGGCATCCACTGACCAAAGCTGAAACTATCTGACCATCAAAATAAATGAATAAAACAGAAATCCCTGAATCTATATTAATATAAGTAAATGAATAAATAAATAAATGTGAAGACGAGAAAGGATTTTTTTCATAGAGAAGATGCTAACTAGTGAATGTAGAAGTAACTGTGAATTTAGCAGCCATCACAGTAATAATTAAGCCAGAAACATCAGCAATGCTGGAACTAGCAGGAAGTTTGATGAGGCTCAGGACATGTACACGGTCTGAGTAGCTCTCCACAAAGTGCATTTTCATTACAAAGAGGAAAAAAGTAATTTACAATGGTGGATCCTGGAAGACAGTCATCAAAGTTAACACCACCAGGGGCACCTGGGTGGCTCAGTTGGTTAAGCGTCCCACTTCAACTCAGGTCATGATCTTGTGGCTTGTGGGTTCAAGCCCCACATCGGGCTCTTTGCTGACAGCTCAGAGCTCAGAGCCTGCTTCGGATTCTGTGTCTCCCTCTCTCTCTCTGCCCCTCCCCTGCTTGCACTCTGTCTCTCTCTTTCTCTCTCAAAAATTAAAAAAAAATTTTTTTTAATTTTTTTAACATTAAAAAAAAAGTTGAGGCACCTGGATGGCTCAGTCGGTTGGACATCCGACTTCGTCTCAGGTCATGATTTCACAGTCCATGAGTTCAAGTCTCGCACTGGGCTCTGTACTGACAGCTGGGAGCCTGGAGCCTGCTTCAGATTCTGTGTCTCTCTCTCTCTCTGACCCTCCCCTGCTCGTGCTCTCTCTCTCTCTCTCTCTCTCTCTCTCTCTCTCTCTCAAAAATAAATAAAAATTTTTAAAAAGAAAGAAAGAAAAAATAAAAAGAAAGTTAACATCACCAGATATGGGACAAATTGACATCGTGCACTGTGTGATAGGACGCAGTAGGGAGAACACGATATCACTTCTGTGGTATTCCTGCCAAAAATGCATAACCTAAGTCTAATAACGACAAGACATCAGACAAACCCAAACCGAGGGACATTCTACAAAGTAACTGGCTTATCATCCTCAGAAGTGTCAAGGTCATGAAAATCAAGATGAAGAAACTGTTCCAGACTGAAGGGGACCAAGAAGACTGACAACCAAACACATTAAGGCATGATTTTAAATGACATCCTTTTGCTAAAAAGGACATTATTGGCACAACTGGTAAAACTCAAATAAGGTCTCAGGATCAGATGGCAGTAACATATCTATGTTAATCTCCAGATTTTTATGGCTGTAATGTGGCTAAGTGAGAGAGAGAGAGAGAGAGAGAGAGAGAGAATGTCCTTGTTTATAGAAGATACACATTAAAGTAGTTGGGAGTAAGGAGACATCAGGTCAGCAACTAACTCTCAAGTGATCAAAAAAATTTTTTCTTTGTACTGTTCTTGCCACTTTTCCATATGTTAGAAATGATTCAAAAGAAAATAAATCCAAAGAGTTTATTTCAGCCGTGGCCAAAACTCTGACTCTTTATCTCACTAAAAACAAAGGCTGTAGCCAGTTTGGTCGGACAAACCTGTTCATCTTGATGGTCTGGGACAGGCTGCCAGGCGTGGGCTGGGCAAACAGTTCTCTGTCCAGAGAATCAGACTGGAGGCAGGGCCAGGGAGGGCTGAAATGGCAGCTTGAGCCACGGTTTATGCAAGGAAACTCAGTACTGAGCATTCAGGAGGACGTTAGAAGCTGTGGCCTCTAGGGTTTGGGATAGGAGAGGAAGCAAGCCAGGATTCTTTCCACACCCCACTAGGACCAAGTTCATCCTATCAAGCCCCAGAGAAGTCTCAGAGAAGGAGGAGCCTAAGGAAGAGAAGGACAGAGAGTGAGTGAGAGTGGAAAGAGAATATAAACTTTGATTTCTGGTATGATCACACTGTTGACACACCAGTATGTATTCAATCCATAAAGTCATCAAATTGTGTTGTCCTTGGACCTCTATGCCATTTTCCTGCATTGTGTCCCCAGCAGGGGCAGGCAGGGGCCCTGCTGGTGCAGTAGCCAGGGAAACGAGGAGAGGGCTGCCATAAGGCCAGAAGAATGCAAGGACAACCTCATGTTGCCCTCTTCCCACTCCCTTTCAGTCCCTGACAAGGACTGGTCCACAGCAGGTGCTCAAGGACTGATGTTTTTTCCTGCCTGTATGTGTTTTAACTGACTTTCTTCAACTTGGGGTGGCAGAGATAAATCGAATCACTACACCACTTCCCTCCAGTTTTCTGCCTGCAAAGGCTCTCTAAGGTACCTCATGCTAAATCCCATCATGTGTGTGAATGGCTAGAATGGTGTGTTTAATTACTGAGAGATGGATAGTTAGCTGCCCTAAGAAACCAGTACATTCTGGCTCTTGGAGATAAGAAGCCGACATTGAGGATATGAATAGCGTGGCTAAAATATTGACTACTGCTAGGCTTGGAGACCCTCCTCCCCACCATGGCCCACCCACACAGGGCGCTGTCCATTGTGCTGAATGGTCAGTTTGCTGCAGCAAGGAAGGACAGACTCCCTGCCCAGAATCAGGAGTATAAGAGAGAGTTGAAAGTAGGCTATCCCGATGGTAGCTATTCACCAAAGCCTGGAAAAAGCTCAATGGGCCCTGATTGGAAACTGCTGGAATCTAGATAAAGAAGAGAGGCTCTCAGGGAACCAAGATGGGACTTCAGATCTGGCGAGCTGGATTTGGGAGCTCTGAGGGAAGTGAGGGAGTCCTCAGGCTGGGCCCATCCCCAGGGCTAGGGGTCCTGCCCCCAGCAGCAGCAGCAGCAGCTATGACCACCATGCCTTCTAGGGCTTGACTGGGCCCTTTTCAGGCTGTTCTATCTGAAAAGGATCTGCATATCACAGAGTCTGAGTCAACAACACCATCAGCCCACAGAGGTAGGGGTGCTCGGTTCAGCCCCAGGGCCTTCCCTTCCCTTACTGGCAATGGACATCATATACATCACATCCCATCATGATAAGGTGGCAGCCAGGCACTTGTCTGCTCCTGCCTGGGTCCAGCATCTGACCCCAGTGTGACCTTTCTCCTCCCCAACCTGGGCCTGACTCATGCTTACAGAATGGGAACCCGGGGATTCCTGCTGCCCAGCAATAGCTGACTCCCAGCTAGTCCAGGGATGGTTGTGGAAGGGGCTCAGGGCAGCTGTCGGCAATCAGGGAGGAGATACCTGTCGTGTCCTGAGTGCGTACCACGTACCATGTACTACGACATTTCATGGGTATCCGGGGTGGGGGGGCCTGGATTTCTGCCCTTTTTTAGAAAGGAAGACAGTGAGGTTCAGAGAGCACCATGCAGAAGCGAATTCAAAGGCCAGTCTCCCAGCACTGAGCACAGCCTCCCCCCCTTCCCCTCAGGAGACCCCCTGGGCCAACACCCCTGGGAGCTGCCATTTCTTCTTCATTCCTCCAACCAGCTTTTATCTAGGGCTTCCTGCCCTCTGCTTGTGTCCACTCAGTCCCTGAGGGGAGCCCACAGGAGGGGAGATCTCCTGGAGGAGTCAAGCTTGGCTGGGAAAGGGGGGACCTGGACTCCAGGTCCACCAAGGTAGAGAGAGCTGGCGCACTGCCCCGGTGGTCAGGGAGGGCTCTCTGGTGGAGGCTGCAGTATCAGTTGGACAGCGCAGCCCTGCACCCAGCAGGTGCTCCAGGGCAGGAGAAGTGCTTGCTCTCCCCAGGCCTTGGCCTCAGCCTGCTTGGGGCAGCGGGCAGGCTGGGGAGGTGGCCTCCTCTCCTTCCTATGGTTTCAGGTACCTGGGTGATGTCAGGCCTGGGTGATGCATGGGACTCCCTGTGTTTCAGGCCCTGTTGGAGGCTGAGGCATTTCTTTAAAAGCTTATAAATCACTACTTCCCCTTTCAGCCCAGCCCTGCCTCTGGCTTGGGAGGATTCACCTCCACATACACAAAGACAGCTTCTCCCAAGTCCTCCATGCTTCTCACATGTGTGTGCTCATGGAACCAAATGGTCACCCTCCTAGGGGTCTCCCAGCCCCCACACTGCTGTGAAAACACATGTGTGACACACAGGTGCACGCTGTGAGCATTCCTCTCCCTCCCTCACACTTAGGCTCATGTGTCTTCGAGCTATTCCCTTGCTCACTGGTGTCTCCAGGGACAGAGCTCCCCCTTGGTGGTGCCCTCAAGCTCCTCCAGGTACCCACAGAAACATGTGGTTTTCCACTATTGAACGTGCTCTCGAGTGTACACGCTCACAAGTATATAAGGGACTTGCAGGCAAAACTCTGCACATTCCACTTACATACTCGTGTGTCCACTCTATATTCACACAGACACAAACACCAGGCACGAGGTACACACTGGAATCACGCACCTCCCCTGGACACACACAGGCATGCATGAATGACATGCTATTTCCCGTTGTCCACACACGGTTCTCATAGTCATGTGCACCCTAAACATACATGTGTGGACTTTGGGATGCCTGGGTTGAGAACAGGAGCAGGGAGGGAGCTGAAGCTGGCAGGAAGCCGCAATCCCCAGCCTCGCCTGCAGGGGGCGCTGCCGCAGATGGGAGCTCCAAAGGGTGAGAGCTAGCCTAGGGCACTGTCCTCCTGCTGACCTGAGGCAGCAGGTGGCACCCTGGGGCTACCAGCTAGTCTTCAGGAGGAAAGGGACATTCCGGAGGGAAGACAGCCTGACTTGTGCATATTCTGGGATGACCTCCTGCCAAGATGGGCAGGGGGCTCCAAGCGGGAGAATAGACAGCTTGAACTCAGGAAGGGGAGAGTCCGAGTGGGGGAAGTCAGTGGAATTGAGCCCGAGGGAACAAGGAGGAGGGGAGAAACGGAAGAGCTGGAGGTATTGAGGGGACAGAGGAGCCAGGAAGCCAGAAGAGCGAAATAGACGGACATAGAAAGGAAACCATAGAGAGAGGAGTAAGGAGGGCTGTGGGAGAGAAGAGGAAGAAGAAGAAAAGTGGAAAGAGGATTCGCAGAGATGACATAAGGAGCCTGAGAGAGTGCCTTTTCCAGAACCAGGAACCATCCTGGCGGGCCTCCCTTGCCCCTCTCCTGGGCTAGTCAGACTAGACCACCGTCCACCTTGCCCCACCAGCAGCACCCCCTGGGGGCTGCACTCTGCCCCTGCACCTTGGCCAGCCCATGTGAGGACGACTTCCAAGGAGACTCGGGTGCCCAGGAGGGCAGAGGTGGGGGCACCGGGTCAGAGCATGTCTCAACCTCACTACTCAGCTCCTCCCCCGGGGTGTGGAGAAAGCAGGGACCTCTGAGATGGAAGTTCTTCTTGTCCGAACCCCATTGCCCTGCTGTGGCTGGGTCCTTTCCCTCCGATTTCTGCTTCTGCAGAGTCAGAAGACAAGCAGTAAAATACAAAGATTCAGAGACTTTCAGAGCTAGGCGAGTCCAGGTTTCTCACCCCTTTGTGCCTAAACCATCACCCCATCTTGCCTGTCCTCCCAGCCCTGGGGGCCTGGGTAGTGAGAGAGCAGTTGAGGTCGCAGAGGAGAGAAGGAGGCCTCACCCAGGACCGCGTCCACTGCTCTTTACCCTGGACATGCTCCCAAGACCCTTGTCCTTCCAGCCCCTCCTAGGGCACTCCAAGAGCTTGATGATCATGCCCAGAGCCCACCTCCAGCCATTTTGTGGCTGGGTGGGGGGGCTGGTATGTCCACCAGCTCTTCCCCTCCCGGTCTCTGTGCCCTGGAACCAGGCCCAGGTAGAGAAACCATGTTCTTAATCGGATACTCCAAGTGGCGGGGAGAAAGGTGTCACACTCTCCATCACTCAGATAAGAACACTTTGAGAAGTGACATGTCTTATCTAAGGGCCTGTGGAACAAACCAGTCTTTGAGGCTTATAGGGAAGAGGTGGTGTAGCCAAGGCCATGGTCAAGACCCTGGCCTGCTCTTCCTCCATCTCTGGTCCCCTGCCTCAGCATCAGAGCCTGGCTCAGCCCCTTCCCCTACCCCACCCACACGTCCCCCTGGGCCTCATACGCCCTCCTGCGGGAGTCCTACCCCTCCCCTGCCTCCTACCTGTGTAGGCCCACCTCAGTCCCCGCCCTCAGATCTGCCCCCGCTCCACAGTCATCCCACCCTCTGAGGCTCACCCTGCTCATCAGCTCATCACTCCCTCCTCCATGAAACCTGAAGTCAGATCAGCCCATCCTTCCCCATTCCCATAGCACTGCAGGCCCTGCCTCTGACCACAGCTCTTCCTGGCCTAAAAAGCCTTCAATGGCTCCCACCTTCCCCTGAGACATAGTACACACTTCTCAATGTAGCAGTCAAGACTGCTGGGTAATTTTCTGGCCTTATCTCCACCCACTCCCAGCCCAACTTCCCCAGGGCCTTCCAGCCACACAACTGCTTTGAGGTCCCCCTGCTCAGTCTGTAGGGCTCAGCTAAGCCTTACTCCACCTCACACCCCCGTTTTGGGCAGTTCAAGGGCAGCCCTCACAGGTCCTGTAGCCCGCTGTGCTCCCCCTCTAACTGCCTGTCTGCGTCCCGCTCCATACAGGCAGGACCCACTCAATCTTTGCCAAATGATTGTCCTCAGCCCCTGGCACGCTGCTCAGCACTTAGTAGGTGTTTTATAACTTTGTCTAATAATGGTTAGACTCTAGTTCAATGATGGTGTATCTGGCACCCCTCTCCACCAGTGCAATCCAAGGAGATGCTCAAGGGGGTGGGGTGACTGGCAGCCGGTTTCCTCTTGCCCTTCCCCCTCCCATGCTCCCTCTCTGTGCACTGAGCCTGCCCCTGTTCACAGGTTTCATAAGTGGTGCAGGCGCACTGCAGTGCCCTGACGACTATGCCCGGAGAGTTGGCTGGACACTGAGAAAGTCGGGTGCACACCTCATCACCCCAAAGCTCCCTGCGCGCCTTAATCCTCTGGGATACTATGGTGGGTGGCCAAGACCGCCTGAGACTCCCCTCCCGCCACCTGCCGGCAGGTCTCTGGGTCTCTGCAGAGCCCCCTAGGGGCTCCAAAGGGCAACACCACCTTGTTCTCAAGAGCTCTCCTCTCTTTCACTCCCTGGGGCAGCCGGAGCAGGGAGATGATACACACAGGCCCCACCCTTGGGAAGCTTTAAAGCTGTCAAATGAGGAATGAGTCTGTCACTCTGGACCCAAACAGACCCAGCGACAAAGCCAGGCCAAGATGCGGGCAGACGGGTGCTGTCAGATGACGACGGCCCACAGTTCTAATGGCTATTCCTCATTAAGCACTTACTAAGTACGAGACTCCACGCTAAGAGATTTATGGATGTTTTTGCACTTAATCTCTCCCACAAGTCAGTGGTGTGGGTGTCCTCTTTATTTTTGCAGATTGGAAAAGGAAGCTGAGGGAGTTCTAGCAATCACCCTGGTTAGGCATCACACAGCTAACCAAGATCTGCCAACTCCAAATCCTTTGTGCCCTTCCATGCACCCCAATTCATGGCCACCCCAAACTCCAGGTGGGGGGTTTCCAGAAAAGCCCCAAGGACTCCTCACTGCCAATAGCATAACCTGTCCCGGCTGAGGTGCCCCACAACCTGGCCCCTGCCTGCCTTTCCAGCCGTCACCCCCGCCCACACCCACCACACCTCAGATTTCTATCTTGACGTTTTCCAAGTCGAGCCCTCTGAGCTTGCTTCTGTTATTCACGCAAGCTCAAATGCCTGCCCCATTTTACAGAAGAGAAAACAGAGGATTAAGAATGTTAAGTAACTAGCCCAAGGTCACACAGTTGCTTAGAATCCAGGTCATTAGAGCATCAAGTAATAAAGCATTAATTTGTGTTACAGACAATTAGGGCATAGGAATTAGCAGGACGTGCTGCTAATGGGGCAGAAGAAAGTAAAGAAGAGAGATTAGGTGAATCCCAGAGTGGAGGGGACCAGGCCAGGCCTTGAGGAAAGGCAGGAGACGGAGGGGCTAACTTTAGAGAGAACAGTGTGAGCAAAGTACAGGGACAAGAGAAAAAAGAGGGAGAGAGAGAGCGCCTAGGTGGCCCCGTCGGTTAAGCATCTCACTGTTGATTTCTGCTCAGGTCATGATCTCGCAGTTCGTGAGATCGAGCCCCACATGGGGCTCTGTGCTGACAGTGCCTGCTGGGGATTCTCTCTCTCTCTGTCCCTCCCCTGCTTGCATGCACGTACGAATGCACTCATACTTTCTCTCTCTTTCTCTCTCTCAAAATAAATAAATAAACTTTTAAAAAAAAAGCTTTAAAAAAAAGAGAGGTAGAGTAAGGTGTGTCAAAATTAAGAAGGCAATGTGACATGGTGGCAAGAGTCATGACATGGGGCCCAGGACTCCCAGTGTGTCCCACAAATTACTATATGATGTTGGACAAGGCCCTTCCCTCTCTGGGGGATGCCTTCTTTGTAAATGGATGAGGCTAGGTGGTCTCTGGAGTCCCACCAGGCCCAGTCATCCTCGGATTCTGACTGTGTGTCTTGCCACTGGGCCTTAAAACAAAGATCTAACCCCAGACTCACTGATGTGGGGCACAGACTCGGGTAGCAAGTTCAGGCAGGAGCCAGCAGCCAACATGGCACCTGAAAGGACACAGCTGAGGACTGGTCCCAGTTACACACGAGAAGTTGTCCATGTAACCCTCTTCTCCACGAAACCGTGCTAGAAGCATGTCTGGGCTCCCCACAGTGAGTCCAGTCCTGGAACAGAGGAATGAATGAGTCAAGGTGGAACTGTGTGCTCTGCCCACCAGTCACTAAAAGCCTAGACCCCAGTTTACCCTTAGGAAAGGGGAAGAAAATGGGGGTCCTTGGTGAAGGGACAGAGAAAACTTCCTGGGAGTAAGGGTGGGGGGGGGTATCAGGACTAGAATAAGTGGTCCGCCAAGTTGGAGGACATTTGGGGAACAAGAATTGTCCCCAATCAAGACAGCACTGCACCAGGGGCGCCTGGGCAGCTCAGTCAGTTAAACGTCCAGACTTCGGCTCAGGTCATGATCTCGCGGTTCTTGGGTTCGAGCACCGCGTCGGGCTCTGTGCTGACAGCTCAGAGCCTGGAGCCTGCTTCGGATTCTATGTCTCCCTCTCTCTCTGCCCCTCCCCTGCTCATGCTCTGTCTCTCTCTCTCTCTCTCCCTCTCTCTCAAAACTAAACATTAAAAAAAATTAAAGAAGAAAGAAAAAGACAGCACTGCGCCCAAATTCAGATGATGTTCCAGACCACTCTCCCTTGAGTGTCTGAGGTACAACAGATGTCGCTGGAGGGCTCCGAGTCAGTGGATGCAGCGTGCATCACTAGAGACTGGACACACGCGTGCGTGTACACACACACACACGCACACACACATACACAAGCATCTGCGCTAAGACCCCCACGTCAGGTCGCCTATCTCCCCAGCTCCAAACGGAGCCCTTCGGACTTTTCTCACTCTCCAGAGAACATGCCCTTCGTGAGCCGATGACAGGCAGCCCTGGAAGTCGGGAGGTCTCGCTGCGTCGCCTTGCTCCCTACAGCTGTGATTCTGGTGCGTTTGCTTCCTTTCTGACTCAAGAAGTGCCAAACAGAAACAGGCCCACCCACCTCTGCGTGGCTGACTTCCACCCTCTGGAATGCGCACTCACCTCTTATCTTTCCTGCCTATTTGACCTCCAACCAAGGGTTGCCCTCAGGAACCCTGTCTTACTCACCGCCGAACGCTCATCGAAGGAACGAATGAACACTCGGGAGCCCCCCTCACTGCGTGCTCGTGATTTATCAAAAAGCCAGAGAATTGGGTGCAAGTACCAGCTCCTCCACTTACTGGCTGTGACAGCTTTAGCCTGAGTTTCCAGGTCCTACAGGGTCAAGGTGAAGACCACAGAACGGCCTGTGAAGCACTTAGCACAGAGCCCCCAGAAAAGCACAGAATAAGCCCTGCATGAAGAGCACTACACTGATCACTGACATGCGTGCTGGATTGGAACTCCTCCTTCCTTTGTCCCACTTGCCCGGCTCTTGCATAGACGGTCCTTCTTGAAGTCTAACCTCAAGCCTTCGTGACATGGCTTAAGCCGGTGTTCTGCTTCCGTTGGAGTCTGGGGACTGAGGTGGGCGAGACTACACTGGCTGTTGGGAGAAGCCGCCTCTCTGGCAGAGGTTGGGGCCAGGAAGGAGATTACAGAGGCGCCGGGCCCAGGGCTCCGCCATGCACCTGCCACGGCTCCGGTGAAGATCAGGTGGCTGCCAGCTTACCCCACCCCATGATCTCATGGCTGTGCTTGCCAGGCGCTGGCTCAGGGAGCAGGTGCTGATGGCAGGGCCTGGGCACGGAGCCAAGGACAAGAAGGCGGGAAGGCTGTGAGGGCCAGCAACAGAGTTGTCCCCAAAGGGCTCCAACGCAAACTCCATCCCCACCTGGGTGGTGACCCACCATCCAGGCTCCTCCTCCTAGCCCCCTCCCACTGGCTCATCCCCAAGAACCATGGATAAGAGGAGGAGAGGCTCCCTCCTCTTCCCCAAGGGTCAGTCTCTCCCTTCGCAGCTCTTTCAGCTCCTCTCTGCTCTAGACTGCTGGCCCCTGGGATGCCACTGGTTGTTTGTTTGTTTTTTTAATTTTTTGTAAGTTAATTTATTTATGAGAAAGACAGCACGAGTGGGGGAGGGGCAGAGAGGGAAGGAGACACAGAATCCGAAGCAGGCTTCAGGCTCTGAGCTGTCAGCACAGAGTCTGATATGGGGCTCAAACTCACAAACCGTGAGATCATGACCTGAGCTGAAGTCGGATGCTCAACCGACTCAACCACCCAGGCACCCCGGGATGCCACTGTTTTAAGGCATGGAGCTTGTTGGGCAGGAGATGAACGGCCAAATCCTGTCATTCCTGAGGCTGCTGCAAGCACACCTTTAAGTGCCAGTTTATAAAGTGACAATGAAGCCCCAAATAGATGCCTCTGTTCCAGCTTCTGGGCGTCCTTAGAGGTGAGGACTGAGCGAGCATCAACCTCAGTCCCATGATCTCCCGTCTCTTGGTCCTCGGCCACTCCTTCCCCGGCCCACCCAGAATGCCCCTCCCCAGAGCTCCCCTCCACCCACCACAAAACCCACAAAATCCACAGCTGAGGTCAAGAGACACCTCCACCCAGCCTTAGTTGGATGGACTGAAGCCCATGGAGTACAGCATGGGGACACCTCGTGGTAAGCCCAGGCCTTGACCTTCCTGCTCCCAGGGGTGAAGGGTCACGGGGGGCTCTGGACCACCAGAGGCTCCATTTGCCTCTTGATTCGTAGGTGAAGCCCTCAACCTGGGCCTAGAGCTCTGTCCCTCAGAGTATTCTTTCTGCTTCCCACGTCACTGTCATATCAGTCAGGCTCCCTGCACATGCCTCCCTCCCCCCACCAGGGAGCTCCTACCCAGCCCCCCACCTTCCAGCAGCTCAGCCCTTCTCTGCCCACCCCTCCTACAGGGTCTGCCCCTCTCCCTCCTCAAACACCTCACCAGCGCCAGTGCCAAGCTGTATGACGGCCCCCACCTTGGACTGTGGCCTGAGATGCGCCAGCCACCTTCCAAGCAACCCCCCTAAAACCACGACAGTGCCCTTCCTCAAATCCTGGCTCTGTCCTCATCCCCCTCCCACCTCGCCCCCTCCCACACACACACTCCATCCTTCCCTCCCGACCCCTGCCATCCAGGGCCCTCTCTATAAAGGAAGGGGGTGGACTGAGGGCCTCTCCTGCTCAGGAGCTCTGTGGACTTGGCGTTCCTCTCCACTGCCCCTGGCCCAGGCCCCGCCCCGTAGCAGCCTAGCGTGGAGACAGGCTGACTGCGGGCCTGCTGTCTCCCCATTAGCACCCTTGCCCCCTGAGAAGGAGGCAGCAGGCCCAATTAGCACCCCATGCACTTCTCGGAATCCCTCTCAGCCTCCCCAGGGGCTCTGTGCTTCTCACTCATCTCTCTCCCCAGACATCCCAAGGGAAGACACCAGGGCAGACCTGGGCCATGCTCCCGGAGAGAGGACCTGGCTCAAGGCCGCACCTTATTTCCATGTCATTTCCAAGTGCCACCAAGTGGGCTGGGCAGGCGTGAGGCTGGACAATCCCCACCCAGGAGGCAGGGCAAATTCCCAGGGTAGCAGGTCACTAAGCCAAGGCTCTGGGGCACGGCTTCTAAGGACTGGCCAGTTCCAGAATAATGATGCTGTTGGGGATGCGATGTGCTTGCCGCTCCCCCTGCCTGCCCGCACCCCAAGGAAAGCCTTGTCCCTCCCCAGCCTGGTCCACACACACAGCCCCCACCCTGCTCTGGGAAGCATTCCCCAGCCAACCCCACCCAGCTCTTACCGCGTCCCCTTGGCAATTAGATCCAGAGTTTTCCCTGTGTTCATTTGTCCTTGGTTTATGCGTTGCTTTGCACATGTTCTCAGAAAGCTTCATATTCCACACTCATTGCTAGCTGGGAGTCCCTCTCTCTATTAATTAAGGCCATTTGCCGGGATACGAATCCCTGCCCTACAGAAGTGCCAAGAAAAACTCTAGAATCTAAGTCACATCTCTCTTCCTGCAATTTTTTTTCTCTTGAGAATCAAGCAATCTCACCAACGAAATTCTCAAAAATCAGCAGCTTCTCCCCATGGCCAAGTTCTTGCCTTGATTGCCAGAGAGGCCCCCAGATAAGGTTGTATCAAGGTCTCTGGGGAGGACCTGGCAGGGGGCAGCTTCTCCTCAAGGGAAGCTTCTTCTTCCAGAGCACCACAAACCCTTCACAGACCAGGTTTCCTTTTTCTGGCTTCTGGAGCCAAACTGAGCACTCATGGTGTGTCCCCACCCCCCCCCCCAGGTCTGCGGTAGGATGTAAGGAGAGCCTGGCCTGGTATTGAATCCAGGGTCCAGCACTTGTTAATTGTGTGGACTTGAGTGCTCTGGACCTCGGTTCCCTCATCTATAAAATGGGTACAATAATAAGAACACTGGAAGAAAGTGGTAAAGACCAGAGCTGATATGTCGCATCCCCTTTTTGCATGCAGAGGAGGACGCCGCAAGTCACTTCCAGATGACAAGGCCAGTTTAGGGGGTGCATTCATTAACCCAGAAAACCTTCAGTGGTCCCCCACTGAACCCGGCAAGGTGCTAAGCTAATCTGCTTATCCTCATAAACTTACGGCGGCAGCGGGAGGAGGCAGACCTGTAAGTGGGACCCATCAGGAGGACGCAGTAGGTTCAAAGCTGGAAGAGAGTATGAACGAACTGCTGCGGGCTCGCAGAAAGCTGCCAGCAGCCCCTTCCCAGCTCCCTCATCCCGTCCAGAAGGCTATGTGAATGTCATTTCAACCCTAAGAGACGGATCTGTGGGGTCACAAATGAGGCTTGAGCGGTGAGACACCTCTCAGGGTGACTTGCCCTGAACCCTGTGAACTCCTGGCCTGCCCAGATGCCCTCACCCTCCAGGGGCGGCCCCAGACCAGAGCTTCTCTGGCACGGCCGAGCCTGCTCAGAGGCACCTTCGGCATTTACAGAGGGGAGGAGGGCGTGGGGGCTTTGAGCGGGGGAAGCAGGCTCCCATCTATGGGAGCTAATGCAGGTCAGGCTGCGGGAGTTTCAAGGCACCTTGTGGGGAGGCACAGCGGGGAGCCGCCCCGCCCTGCCAGAGACAGAGGGCAAGGCCCAGACCTGGGGCTTCCAGCCCAGGAATGCCATCCGCTGGCAGCAGGTCCCAGCCCACACTGGGCACCTGAGGGCTGCGGGGGAGGGTGGGATTCGAGCTCCTCCCCACCCCCATGGACACCTGGTGGGGAATGTGTTGAGCTCGTCAACATCTCTCTGGCCACAGGCTGAGGGCTCCTGTGGCTCCTAAATGGTGGGGCATAAGCCAGATCATTAGACAGGGGAGACTGTCATTAGTGCGGGCGATGCCACCACCACACAGACAATGGCAAACAGTCATTAGTGGCTGTGTCACAGGGGTGAGGCAATGCTGACTGGGTGCAGGGAGCTGGGCTGGGGGAGCACACACTCATACAGTCACATGTTCACACACACGCACACTGACATGTGCACACATACACCCACGTTCACTCACAAACAGAAGTGGGAGTAGATACACTCACGCTCTCACATGGGTGTGAGAGTAGACACACATCCACACACATGCATGGTCACACACTCACACAGAGGCATAGATAGATACACTTGCATGATTGCACACTTACACATTTACAGGGGATGTGAGTAGATATGTTCTTGCACACTTGCACGTCCACATGGGGACAGCTGGGTGCAATTGCACACCTACATACTCACTTGTTCATGCGAGGGTGCAAACAGACATGCTCACACTCTCATACGTCCTCACACACATACAGAACTTGAGTAGGCACGCTCACACACTTACACACTTACACGCTCACACAGAGGTGTGAGTCGGTACTCACACATGTTCACGCACTCACATCGATGTGATAGATACATTCACCCATTCAAACACTCACACAGGGGTACAAGACACACATGTTCACACGCTTACACAGCCACCCAACCATTTGCACACATGAGGTGTGAGGAGACGCGCCCTCCCACCAGGGGCATGAGCACTTGCACACTCCCATGTTCACACACACACAGGGGCTGAACAGACACACTGCCCAAAGGGTCCCACAGGATCCGAGATGCCACACACACACCAGAGATGCCCTAGATCCTCCTACAGCCGGGTACCCAGACACACAGATATCTCCCCACTGCCTTGAGATGGACTCACAGACCGTCAGGGGCCCCAGAGGAGACCCTCAGTCACCCTCTCCCATGCCACCCATTCTGTGCTTCAGAGGACCAGCAGCCAGGATGGAGAAGGCACACAAAAAGGAGCAGACAGGCTGTGTGTGCCCTAAGGGCAGGGGCCAGGTCTGTTTTAACACCGTAGCCCCTCCACGCCCCCATCCTAACGGCTAGCCATGCCCTGCCTTACAGGAACCTCCCAGAAAATGGGCTACGGTAGGCATGTCTCTAAGAACTCCTGAGCCCCGCAGTCGGGGAGAGACAGGAAGGGGAGACTGGGATCCAAGGAGGAGGAGAGTTCCTTAAATCCAGCCTGGGTCCCAGTTTTGACCCTTCCCTCCCACCCCTCCCCCAATCAATAGTTTTCACATGGCAAGTCGTGGGCCCAGCTTCTGGTTCAGAGCACGAGGGCAGGGGCAGGAGGGAAGAGAGGCGGCCCTGAGCTTACTCGGCAGATGCGGAAGGTGGAAGGTGGAAGGTGGGAGGCAGCAGAGTGGAGGCCCAGTCCTGGGTTCGGATCCCAGCGCTGCCACAACTGGGCGTGTGGGTTTCCTGTTGCCGCTGTCACAAATCTCCACGAATTTAACGGCTTCAAACGACAGAATTTCATCAGCTCATGGTTTGAAGGTCAGAATTCCAAAATGGACTGGAATGGACTAACAGCACGGTGCCAGGAGGGCTGCGCCCCTGCAGAAGGTGCTAGAGGAAAAGCATTTGCTCATGTTTTCCAGCCTCGACAGGCCACCTGCTCCCTGGGCCCTGCATCTCAAAGGCGATGGCCAGACGCAGCGGTCTCACGGCGCCATCCTTCTGCCCCTCTCTTCACATTAGGAAGAGCCTTGTGATGACACT
The DNA here is from genome assembly GCA_028646485.1 of Cryptoprocta ferox. Classification (NCBI taxonomy): domain Eukaryota; kingdom Metazoa; phylum Chordata; class Mammalia; order Carnivora; family Eupleridae; genus Cryptoprocta; species Cryptoprocta ferox. The sequence continues at coordinate 59,658,232 of CM053571.1, forward strand.
GAGCCCACCCAGAGAGTTCAGGATAATCTCCCTAACTCAAAACCCTTGACTTAATCACAGCAGCAAAGTCCTTACAGGCTCTGAAGATTAGGACAGATGTGTTCGGGGCGGTGTCATGCTGCCGGCCACACTGGCTGACCTTGGACAACTCACTTCCCATCCTGGAGCCTCAGCACCGCCAACGTAATCTGGAAATCACTCCTACCACACGGTGGCCATGGGGATTTAGAAAAGCCACCTGAATGAAGAAACACTGTGCTTCCCTGGGTGGGGAGGGGAGGGCTGGGTGGACAGCACCACCCTCTCCCTTTGCAGCTTCCTGAGCATGAAGGATGCAGCGTGGTACAGTAGAAAGGTGGCTGAGAGGCTGCAGAGACCAGCCAGGAGGCCCCTGTGGGCTTGGGCAGGGGCAAGGAGTGGGAGGGGCTGAGGATGTCTGCAAGGGTCCCTGGATCTGGGTGGCTGCGAGGCCCTGCCGTGAGGCCCTGCCATGAGGGGAGCCACCCCTCAAGGCTGGGGCCCCCACCCCTGCAGTGACCTGAGCTAGGAAGCAGGGTGGGGCTGGCCTGCCGCTCCTGCCCATTCCTGTCTTCCTGTCCCTCATCTGCTGCCATCTGTTTGCAGAGCCCCGGGCCAGCAGGTGGGCAGGAGCCCCAGCCCAGGCTGCTATTACCCTGCTAAGTGCAGACGGCAGAATGATGACCCAGGAAGATAAGCCCCACATAGTGGAACTGGCTGCTGGAAAACACTCATTAGTCCCCACTTGTGCCCTGTGCTGTTTGTCTGCTTAGGACGCGGCCAGGGCATCTCAGAGAAAAGCTGAGGTCATCGCATTCCCACTGGCCACCCTGCTCCAGCCAGTGGCCTGGGCCAGGGTCCGTGTCTGGAGTCCCCCTGCCCACCGTAGTCACCTCACTGGCCCAACCCTGCACCCCGCTCCCTCTGCTCCTCCACCCACCCACCCTCACCTCCCCCATCTAGCCATGCCACGCCAGCTCTTCTCCCCACCCCCCCAGACCCTCCCATCTTCCACCACAACCTCAGGGTGTAACCCAGAGACTAAGACTCCAATCAGCATGAGGCAGCCCGGACTTGGGGCTGCGTTTGGAGGCAGAAGATCTGAGTGCAAATCCCACACCCCTGCAAAACGGAGGTGCGGGGATGCCCGGCCTGCTGCATAACATCGGGGAGACAAAATCAGGTCACCTGTGTGAGTGCTTTCTGTAAGCCTGAGTACTCATTTGAGTTATGGGGACATATGGAAGGACTTCCTCTTCCTTTTCTTCCTGAGACACGGTAGCCAGGGCTGGCCTCAGATTGGCCTTTCACAGACGGTTGCCTTGGAGACACCCCACCTCTAACTGCATTAGAGGACCCCCCCAGCAGGTGCTAGAGAAGGAGACAGAAGGATGGGGAGGGAGAGGACACAGCGGCGGGCACATGGGTGCTGAGTGCATAAAGTTCAGCCCCAGTGCAGGGGAATACAAAGATGAATGAACCAACCACCATAACTCAAGCTTCTCAAGATTCCTCCCCGTCCCCACCGAGTGCCCCGAAAGGCACCGAGGACCCCTGGATGAGGGGGCAGCCCCGCCTGTGGGGTGGTGTGCAAGCTGGTGGCTCACTGCCCGGCTGCGCCTTCCCAGGACTGGCTGGCCTATGTCAGCGGGCACAGTGCCCAGCGCCACCGTGGGCTGCTGCCATCGAGCTGGCAGGCTCCCAGAGGCCGGGCACTGATGGCTCAACAGAGAGCAGGACATGGTTTCGGTCTATTATCAGAGCAGATAAAGCAGCTGCTGGAGCTCAGGGAGCAGTCCGGGCTCCAGATGCCCTACCACTCCCGCATCCTGCTTTTGTCAGCCACCCCAGACTCCCAGTCCCTCTTTGTTCCTCTCTGAAAGCAGCCCCAGGGAGGGGGACACCTCCTAAGTACTGTGTGCAATGCCAGGAATGAGAGGGTGAGGAGACTGGAACGGGGAGGCAGGGGCTAAACGGAAAGAGATTCCAGAGTTCAGAAAGCGCTGGACAGGGAGGCCGCAGGGCCTCAGAAGGTGGGGAGAACACCCAAGTCACCGCCCTGCCTCAATTATCTCTGTACTTGCCCCACTGTTGGACAGAGACCCAGGCACCCAAGAGAGATGCAGAATGAAACTCCTGAGTGAAGGCACAGCGGGAGGGGTAGATAGGATTGGCTGGTTTCTTGAGTGACCAAAATTGAGGAGTGGGGGGACAGCATGGGGACAGGACACTATAGAGAGGGGTTCCAGACCCTGTCTAGGGGGGGAAGCTGGGGGAGGGAAGAAACCTTTACCTAAGTGAGCCTTAGAAACAAGTGCTAAATAATAGAGGGCACACTGTGTGTTACTTCAGCTATTTCTTGCACACCTACTGTGTGCCACTGATGATAGAGCAGTGAACCAAAGTCCTGCCATCACGAAGGCTGCTTTTGAGAGGTCCTGGCTCAGAGGGCAAGTGAGGGGGCCATTTGGGGCCACTTCCTACAGGGAGGGAGCAGGCAGACCTGGAGCCAGCTGAGTGGCTGGGTGAGGCTCAGAGCGGACAGGGCAGTTGGAAGGAACTGTCCTTATAAGTGGAAGGTCCAGGCACAGTGGGAGGCATGGAGAGAAAGGGGAGGCCACCAAGACCCCCGTTGCTGGGGGTAGGAGACAGCAGATGAGAGGGCCCCTTGGCCCTCCTTGGGAGGCAGTGAACCGTGGAGGAAGCAGGGCCCTCCCGTCAGCTTCCCTTTGTGCAATTCTTTTTCCTGCTCCTCTCCACCCAGAAGCAGGCCTGGCAACCCAGCCGAAACGCCCCTGGCAGAAACCCAGCACCCACATAGCCAGGCACGGGCTGGGGTTCCCCAGGTAGGCCGGGCCTCTCCTACCTCCGGTCCTACCCTCAGGTCCTACAGAGAGGGAGGGACTGGGGAGCTTACGTCTGGGTCCCTGCCCTGCCCCAAATGCATGTCTGACCAAACTCTAGGCCTAATGGGCTTCTGCACGCTCAGAGAGGCTTCTTTCTGACCCTTTCCCTTTGCGAGAGGGCCATCGATCCTCTGGCCCACCGAAGGCATTTGGCCATGGCAGGAGGGCCTCAGAGTTCCCACCCGATGCTGAGTGGGAACCAAGGGAACAGAATGGCAGGCCTCTGCGGGTCAGCCGTGGTGGTATGTGTGAACCCCCAAGCAGAGAACCCAACATGAGCCTTGGGCCCATCCCAGGCAGCCCAGCTCAGCCTGGCAAAGGTGCAGCCAGGTCCTGGAGGGCAGGGGCCCGGGAGCCAGCTTCCAGAAATGGGGAGGTCTGTCTCCCCATCCTGACTTTCCTCCACAACTCACCCGGGGTCTGTCGCTCGACTCCACCCAAAGCTCTTTATGTTGCATCCCGTGTCACGATCCAGTGCACGTGTCCTGTGCGGAAGGGTGGCCTTTTGCTCATTCCAGAAAGAAATGGCCATCAAGCATCCACTGTGTGCCAGGCACTGGGACACCGAGGGAACAAGCCACCACACCATCCCTGTGCTCACGGAGCTTCCCAGGGTAGGCACAGGTAAACACCCGGCAACAAATAATTACAAATTGGGTTAAGTGCTATGAAGACAGGAAAGTGTAATTAGCCTGTGCTCACCTCTCCTTGGCCCCAGAGGTCTCCTTTCGTTAGAGAATGCCCACGACTGCCTGACCTCCCCAGCACACTGCTCGGCCGAGGACCTCGGCTCACCTGGCATAGCAAGGCACTTGACAACAGTCTGAGGAACATTTGTTGAACCAAACTGGAAGAAAAATAAATGTTTTTAATTAAAAAAAAAAACAGCAGGGCCGCCTGGGTGGCTCAGTCGGTTAAGCGTCTGGCTTCGGCTCAGGTCATGATCTCACGGTTCGTGGGTTCGAGCCGCGCATCGGGCTCTGTGCTGACAGCTAGCTCAGAGCCTGGAGCCTGCTTCAGATTCTGTGTCTCCCTCTCTCTCTGACCCTCCCCTGCTTGCGCTGTCTCTCTCTGTCTCTCAAAAAAACATAAAAAAGCATTTAAAAAAATTTTTTAGTAATAAATAAATTTAAAAAAATAGCAGCCATCCAGGTGGGGTGTACAATCAAATTTTACAGCCACTGAGACCCGGCGAGGCCATACGTTTGGCCCAGAACCACACGGCTGGTGCTACATGGTAGAGCCCAGACCAGAAACCAGGTTGGCCATCCCCAGGTCCAGAGCTCTGTCCCCACCGTGTGGCCCTGCTGGCATATACTGAAGGATATTCACAGCCTGCGGGGAATCTGCAGCCTCCTGGCCCTTCTTCGATGCCCACTTTGCCAGGCGGCATGTGCAGTAGAATCACATGCGATGATGGAAACATTCCACACCTGCGCTCTCCAGCACGGACTCATGACGTCACTCAGCAGGTTCAGAGAAAGAGGGCCCTGAGTGGTGGGGTAGAAATCAGCAGGGGCTGTGGAGAGAAGGAAAGTATGGAGAAGAAGAGAGCCGGAGAAGAAGGGCGGTCGGAGCCAAGGATCTTATTGGATGTCCCAAGGAGTCTTCTAGACTTTAGGCCCTCATACACGGGGAGCCACTGACTTTATGCAAAGTAATGAAATGCCTTGGATGCATCGTCTCCGGGCCCCCGAGGCCGTCACTGCTCCTCTGAACTCCTCGGCCCCATCGATACTCCCGTAATATGGGCTGCTGTCGTCACCATCCCACACATTTCCTCATCCCACAGTTCTTGCGGCTCTCTTAGCCTGAAACAGCCTTCCCTCCCCTCCTGGACAAGCCTTTGCTCCCTGCCCCCTCTGGGTTGTGTCCCAGACGCCCTCAGCCAGCTCAGTGCCTCTCCCCAGGGCACCCGTGGCCTGCCTGGCATGTGGAGGAAGCTTAACAGGCGTTGTTTCCCTTTCTCCATCCTTGCTGTCTCTTCCCCCTTCTTGGCCCTTGCTCCTCCCAAATCTACTCCCAGCTCCCCAGTCCCCAGCTCTGGAGCCCTCAGAAATTCTTTTCATAAGGCCTGAGGCTTGGCCACGGGGCAGGGCCTCCCTCCTGCAGCCTCAGAACAGGCCTGCTCAAAGGGACAGTCCAGAGAAAGGAGGTGGGAGTTTCTAGCCTCACCAGGCAAGAGGGCCCTGACCCAGTAAGCATAGATGTGGATGTGCATTTAGGAGAGAGGAAGAGAGGTAGCCAAAAATCTGAGCAGGCGTATCTGGGGAGTCTTCCTGGAGGAGTCGCCTGGCCTCCCATCATGCACTGGAGTGAGATTAAGATTCTCCCCCACATGGAGAGTCCCTGCCTGTCTCCCCTAGAGCCACCTCCTGCCCCAGAGCCCCAGCCAGGCTGAGATAAGTTCACTGGAACATTCATCCAGGAACTATGCATTGCTATTCTGAGTTATCCCAGGCCAGGCCTCGGGCCAATTAGGAAGCAGAGTGTGGAGGAGACACTGAAACTGTGACACATGGATGCCATTCCCACAAGGCCATCTAGCCAGGCTGCGGGGGCTCCGAGAGGTGAAGGAGCCCTGGGCCGGGACTCTGAGTGGGCAGGACACTCTGAGCGTCGTGGGCAGACAGGGAGGCAAGAGAGAAGATGTGGATGAGAAAGAGGGAGACAGATCAGAGCTTGGGAGGGAGTGACGTGGAGAAACAGAAGGAAGAAGCAGAGAAAATGAGAAACTCCCCTTTGCATCTTCAAGGACCGATCTCAGGGTCCTTTCGGACAGCCCCACCACAGCCTCCCCGCCCCCAGGCCCTACCTCTGGTCAGCCTGTTTTCCACTTCTCAGCCTCCTGGGGGATCAGGATTGCATCCTGTCACCAGTTACAGGAGACCAGGGCCAAAGGAGGGAGACTCAAGGTGGAGGGAGAGGGATTGAGATGTCCGTCCCTGGACCATGTGAGGATCAACCAGGACTGGCCCCAGGACACCAGAGGCACAAGGTGTCCTGATGCTGTCTCCAGCTAGGGTCACCCACACTCATGCCCCACCTGAAACCCAAAGTAGGTCTGTTGTCAGTACATCCAGGAGGGGTTTGGAGGCTAGGTATCCAAATATCCCTAGAGAGACTGAAAATTCTGCCCACCTTCCATCCTCCCTCTCCCAGCCCCTGCCCAGCGCCCTGAACCTCTGGGAGGCCTGAGCCCCTAGGTGGTTTGTCTCTGAACGGAGGCCAGGAGAGGGTCGTGTAGGGTCCTCAGTAAGGGTGGAGAAGCAGGGGCTTGTGCAGTTGACCCCCAAGGATGCCAATGTGGGTAGAGGATGATGTGGGTGGAGCTTGGAACAGGAAGTGGGAGGGGCAGGGGAGGAGGAGGGGCTGGGTGCTTGGAGGAATTTTGTTTGTTTGGAGTTTTTTCCGCTCCTCTTCCTGTTTGGCAGCCAGAGCTGCGACAGCCAGAGACACTTCTAGGACTGCAGGGCCGAAGAGGCAACAGCAGGCAGGACCCACGCCCCACCTCCGGCCAGGGCCCCAGGCCAACATGGCCTCCATGCCTCTGAGGAAAGCCAGGCAGCGCTCAGGGCCCCCCCGAGATGGCCCTGCCATGCCAGCCTGGAAGCCTGAAACTAGGCCATGAAGTGTGACTTGTTAAAGCTCCGAGGCTGACAGAGGTCAGCACGAATCAGCAAGAAATGGCAGACTTCAGCTGTGCAGAGACAGTTTTGAGAATTGGGCCAGCACGCTTAAAGAAAATTAGGAGGTGGGCCCAAGCCCGGGACAGTAAGAAGGCACTTCCTCTTCTCATCATGCTGCCCTTTCGGGGGGCCACCAGGCCTAGAGGCTAAGACAAGAGGGAGGGTTCATAACTCCAACCATTGGGTCCAAATCCGTCCCTGACAAATTATGTGTCCTTAGACAGGCACTGAACCCTTCTGAGCCTCAGTTTCCCCGTCTGTAAATTGGGGCTGAGGAGAATTAACTCATCTACCTCCAATGTCATGAGGATTAAGGGAACGAGTCCGTGCAAGGCATTTGGGACATACCTGACGTGTCGCCTTGTTATTCCGGCACTAGCAGAGCCCACGTGCCATTGCCTGCCTCCCCTGTCCCCACAGAGCACAGGGGGTGGCCAGCGTGGGGGAGGGCAGGCTGCACACGGACACATGCCATACAGATACCAGGTCAGGGAGACCGGGGTGGGCCACTCAGTGGGCGCTGAACAGGGAAGGGGGCGGCATGTGTCAGAAGTAGGGACGCAGACAGCATCACAGCGACCCAGTCACCCAGAATACTTCGCCAGCCCACCCCCAACATCAGAACTGGGGACTCAGCCTCAGGACAGTCGTGGCCTCAGGACAGACGGCCGGAGGAAAGGAGAGGAAGGAAAGGGCGGGAGGCAGGGCCACATTCCCACAGCCCTTAAGGAAGAGCTGCATGTGACCCCTGCCATCTCCCCCATTAGACCCAACCCCCCAAAGGCAGGCCCTAGGTCGTAGCCACCATCTACTGAGGGCTTCATGCTCTGCCCTCCACCAAGTTCTGTGCGTACACTGACTCCCGTGGGGGTGGTATTTTCATCCTCGACACAGAAGTCAAGTGACCCGCCTCAGGTCACGGGGCGGGGGTGGGGGAGGGGTAGCCAAGCTGAGTCTGGAGCCCAAGTCTCCCTTGTCTGAAGCCAAAGGCTCTTCGCCTTGGCCATCTGTTTACTCTCCAGACTCTGAACACTGGGTTGTCCCAGTAGGTGCTCAATAAATGATAGATCAAAGGAGGGAAGGAGGGAGAGAGGGAGGAAGACAGGAAGAGAAGATAAGCCAGGGAGACTCTCAGGAAGCTAGAAAATAAATAAGTGTCAGGATGGCACGCCGCCCGGGACGGCTGCCCTACACTCAGGGAGCACAGAGCCCGCGCGCTTGCCTCATCTTTTCCAGAAGTATGTGAGCCCAGCTACGTCAGCCTTCAGGTATGCAGTGAGGTCTGTGGTGAGAGGCGCGCTCTCTCTGTCTCCTCTCTCTCCTTCCTCCTCAAATCTGCCCTTCCCCTGGCAGCCACCTCATGCCCACCCAGCCCACCAGCCAGCCCAGCCTTGTCCCCCTCCCTGGACCCAGATCCAGCTCTGGGGAGAGGAGAGGGCCTGTGAACAGCCCCCACAGGCAGACAGGTCTCAGGCTCTGGGAGGAGATGGGTGCGTGGTGCCGGGGGAGGGGCAGAAGCATCGCATCATCTAACAGGTTGGTCGGGCTGGGAGGCGTCCCGCCCTCCTGGAGCTAATGAGCACTGTAGGACAGGTGTTTGCTCCTCAGTCCCCAGCTTGCCCTGCCAGCGACCAGAGCCAGCTGCCCGCCACCCCCTCAAAGGCTCACTCACATCCCCGTGCCCTCCCGAGTCCCGGGCCCGGGGGCCGCGATGGCCTGCCGCTCCTGCGTCGTTGGCTTCAGCAGCCTTAGCAGCTGTGAGGTGACCCCTGCGGGCGGCCCCCGGCCTGGGACCTCGGGATGGAGCAGCCTCGGAACCCCCGGGCCAGGCTTCAGCTCCCGCAGCCTCACAGGCTGTGGGCCGGCCGGCACCATCCCCAAGGTAACCATGAACTCCAACCTGCTGGTGCCCCTGGACCTCAAAGTGGACCCAGGCATCCAGCAGCAGAAGAACCAGGAGAAGGAGGAGATGAAGGTCCTCAATGATAAATTTGCCTCCCTGATTGGCAAGGTGAGCAGATATGGGGGGCGGGGGGGAGGGTGTTCCCAAAACCTAAGGACCTTCAGACCTGGGCAGGTAGCTGAGCTCTGTATTTCTGGAGCATCATGGCCCCACCCCTGACTGCAGCCAACCAGCCAATGAGGAGCCTACAAACTAGTTCTGAGCAGAGAGATGGTGAGGCAAGTCCCTGAGCTATCCTGGCACTGGGGGAGAAAGAGGCCCCAGGATGGGTCTAAGGGACCTCTGGATAATGATGTGCTTCATGGCCTGGGGACCCTGTCCCCCCAGGCGGACACTGGGGAGGGGCTCTAAGTGCGGCCAGGAGGATACCCTCTCATAGGAATGGCTGGTGGAGCCATGCTTTGCCATCCTACTCCCAGGCAGGTGGACAGAGGAAATCAGCTCCCCAAGTCCATGCTCCTTTCCAGGCTTTGGCCCTGCTCAGCTTCTGGGGAGGTGCCAGCAGGGCCAAAGGGGCATGTGCGGCCTCCAGAAGGAGGCTTTAGGGTAGGGATGCCGCGGTACCATGTCAGGAGATAGGAATGCAGAGAATGGATGCTGCGAGTCAGAAGCAGACAGGCAGCCAGGCCTCCCCAGCACCCACATGAGAGAGGAAGTGAGTCCCCAGCACCCAGACTTCCTAGACCCCACTGCCGTGGCTGGTGTGCCGGTCTGGGGGCACTTCTGTCCATCTTTGCCCCCAGGCAAGGGCTTCAAGAGCTCTGCGAAAGTCCTGTCCACCTCCCAAGCCCACTCCTCATTCACCTCCTCCAAGAAACCTCTCCTGATCGGCCCTCCCTCCTCTGCGCACTCCCCCTGCCCCAAAACGATGATCATACAAGTAACAGCTGCATTCACTGCTTACTACGTGCCAGCCGCTGTGCTGGGTACTTCACATCTCTGTCTCTATTTCCCTCAACAACCTTATGAAAGAAGTCACTTTATGCCCATTTTACAGATGGGGAAAACTCAACATCTCCCTCCTACTCAGTAAACCAGAGCCCCATCCTTTTGCCCCTGCCTCCATCCTTGCTGCACTTGGTCTCCCTGCTTCGGTGCCCCTCTGCATGTGCCTAGTGACCCCCATTAGGGGGGGGTTTGTGGACAGGGGCAGAGGGAAGAAGGTCACGTGCCTAGAGCATCTGCCTGTGCCCAGCTCTCTGCAGAAACGTGGCAAATACGCGTCATTTAGCCCACGCAGCCACGCTCCCCAGTGGCTCTTTCCCCTGCTGCAAAGCTGAGGAAACAGCATCCCAGAGGTTAAGCCCTTTGGCCAAGGCCACACGCCCACCTAGTGTACAGTCTGGACTTGGGTGTGTTTCCCTCTCCCCTCAACTCATGTGGCCAGACCAGCATTCCTGCGCCCACAGCCAGGGTGACCGGGGCGGGGCGGGGGGGGGGGGATGAGGAGGGAAATGACAGCTAGAGAAGGACAACCATCCACTGAGGTGGCACATTCCCTCCCCAGGCCCCCGCCCGGCCGGTTGTGCAGAGCCCCAAGCTGCTGGGCCATGTGCCCTTGGAAAACAGCCTGCTGCCCCAGGGAGGCGGGTCCCAGCACAGCCACCTCCTCTTGAAACCCGCTTTAATCCCTTAAAAGGAATGCTTTGTGAGCTATGTAATTTGGCTCAGATGGGTGGCTTTTCTCTCTGAATGCCAGGGCTGATATCACCCTGTGCCTCTGCCATGGGGACAGGAAAGGTAGGTAGTCACAGAGAAAAGGCCCAAGGGGTTGGGGTCCTGTGCCCCGGGCCAGGGCGATGCCATCTTAGGTCTTCAGCGGAACTGGAACCTCCCAACCTTAGGACCTTGGCCTTGAGACAGATGTTCTTCAGGGTAGGACGCAAGGAACCATGGGTGCTAGCCTTTTGGGGTCCCTGATCATTGGGGCCAAAAAGCCCCAGCACAGAGAAGCTCTGTGAGCTCAGTCTGTTAGCTCGTGTCCCTTCCATCTCCTTGTAAAGTCCTCCAGGGCCCAAGGGAAAGCCCCATTTCTGGATCTGAATCCTGGTTCCACCTCTGACCCGCTGTTTAATCTCAGGCAAATTATTTAATCTCTCTGGTTCTCAGTACACATCTGTGTAATAGTCTTATCAGGATCAAATGGGATAATTTTTGAAGAGCATTTATAAAGCACTTACCATGTACCGGGTGGGTTCTGTTTGTTAAATAAAAAATCACATAAATGGGCCCAGCCCAGGGAGCTCGTGAACCCAGGTGGCCCCGTCTAGCAGGTACCCGAGGGAGGGAGGAGGGGAGAGCATCATGGGTAGCAGTGCAGCACAGGGTTAAAAGGAAATGTATGGGCCCAGGGGCAAGATGCCATAACCAAGGTAGGGGTGGGGGCTCTAGGCAAAGAGAAGGAACGGGCAGAGACCCTCCAACTGCACGTCCCCTCTGGGCCCTCTGAGGCACCAAGAGAAATCAGAAAGCACCAAGGTAGAGAAGAAGGAGGAAGTGGGGGGTGACCCCTCCGGAGTTGGCCGAGGGTCCCTGGAGCAGTGTTTTTTCTTCCATTTGCAGGCTGTGTTTCCTTGAGCAAGCCGCTCAGCCTCTCTGAGCTTCAGATTCCCCTGCCTGCTCTGCTCCTGCTCTGAAAGTGGCCCTGAGCTGTACCCAGCGGAGGGACAGGGACAGATACAGCCCTGAGAGGAGGGGGAATGAGCAGAAGCAGCAGCAGGAGAGGAGGTTGAGGCAGACAGGGAGAGGCATGCTGACAGCCAGCAGAGGCTGCCGGCCAGACAGAGGGGGTGGAAACGGGACAAGAGAAAGGACACCCAGCAGTACCGCTAAGGGGGCTGTAGAGGGGGAACCTACGAGCGGTGAAGTGGCTGGAGACAGAGCCATGTGCACAATGTCTTCCCAAGGACCTGTGTGGCCTCTGGAAGTCACTGCGGCCATCGACCTGTCTGCACACAGAAGGGCACGAACCAGCACTTCCTGGAAGGCAGGGGATTTGACAGCCACCGCCCCCCCCTCTGCCATGTGGGGAGAAGGACCTGCAAGCCCCAGGGTCACCTCTGCAAGCTCACCTGCTGGGACTGTGGGCTGAGCATCTGAAGCCTCCCTCCCCAGAGGCCCCTAGCTGGGAGCTCCAGCCTAGGCTGTTCAGTTTCCTTCTCAAAAAGGACATGTGTCCCACCCTGGTCTGGGCCTGCTTCTCAGCTGGGTGGTGTCGTTGGGTCACAGTGAGTTCTGTGCTTCCGGGTTTCAGTTTCTTCATCTGTAAAATGGGAGGCAGGGGCCCTTGGATGGGCTCCGAGTCCCCTCCTCCAGCTTCCTGCCACCTGTGATCTAAGGGCAGGGGGGAAGGGGCAGGGGGCAAGGGGCCAGGCAGAATAGGGAGGAAGGGGAACAAGACTGTTCAGCAGCCTTGACAGGTTAGAGGCAATTAACTGGTTACCTGGCCCTCCCTAGGCCTTTGTGGCAGAGAGGGAGGAGGCTTTGTGCAGGGAAGATTCTGGATGGGGGATGGGTTTCCATCCCCACCCACTGAGACAACAAGAAACTTCCCCTGGGGCAGCAGGGGAAAGGGCCGCTCCGTCTCTCCTCTCTCAAAAACCAAAAATCAGCTGGACAGGCTGGCCAGAGGTACAGTATCTCCCAGCAGGCTGAGAGCGAAGCTAGGAAATTGAGGTTAGGCTAAGGGAAGGACTTCCTGCTGTGAAGGGGTTTTTGTTGCATATGGGTGGAGGGAGGAGCCTCGCCAGTCTCCAGTCACCTCACCCTCAGTGTAAACACAGGGCTCTGGCTTGTCAAAACAGAGGGAAGGTGGAGTGAGCAAGTAGCTCCCCCAGTAGACATCCCTCTCACACACACAAGTAGGCCAGAAACCCTCTGCGCCTCCGTCCCTACTGCCCCTGTTTGGCCGCGACAGCAAGTAGGCTGTAGGCTCAGGCTGGCTGTGGGCAGAACTTACCAGAACAAATGGGAGCTAAGCAAGGAAATGATAGCACAGCCTACGGGCCATTGCCCACTATCCTAGCTGGTGTTATCGGATGCAAATGTCAGAGGGGACTTCTCAAGGATATTCGGGTCTCTCAGGAAAACCTGAGAATGTGGGTAGGACAGAAAAAGGAGGAGGGCCCGCCTGGCCCCCAAATTAAAAAAATACAGGGAGTCCCTGAAGGTCCAGAGTGGGCAGCGGGCATCCGATGGGCTTGTCTGGGAAGCGTGGCCACCAAGTCGCCACATGATCCTGGACAAGTCACTTGCCCACCCTGGGCCCTCACCTCCTTCTCTGTGGATAAAGAGCACAAATCAGCTGATCCAAAAGGCTCCTGGCCATGATTCTGACCCCTTCTGCTGTGATTCTGAGAGCTAGTGCCAGCCGTGGAGGGGGGGCGGCCAGCTACCTGCTTGTGGGCAGGGGAACCTCGCTGGGCTGGTTATCTATCACAGCATCCTCGTGACAACAGCCCACCTGTCCAGGAGCCAGGCCTCTGCCGTCCCTCCCTGCTGCCCCTGTCGTGGGCACCAAGTTGTAGGGATCTCAGGAAGGGATGGGGTGGCTCCCAGTCTGGTGGGGAGGGTGGTAGGTCAGGACAAGTGAGGAGGAGATGAACTGAGGACCTCGTGAGAAAAGGAAGGGAGGCCCCTTTTGAGCTGTGAGGCTTCCTGCAGGAGGGGACCTGGGAGCCGATACCAGAGGGGCGGGGATGGCGGAAGAGGAGGGCAGAGAAGGGCTGGAGACTGGAGAGGACAGGTAGCCTGGGGAGAGGCAGGGGGCCCCCCAGGCTGCGCTGGGCTGGACTGGGTGGAGGGAAGGAAGAGGATTTGAGAGGGAGGGTGAGGTGGCTGGGGTGGGAGCTGTGGGAGGTCCTGCATCAGTGTGCAAAGGAGAGCAGGAAGGAGGCAGTCTGAGAAGGGCAGCTCTCTCCAGAGGCCACCCAGTCATCACCCTTATGGCAAAACTGGCCCCAACTAGAGGCAGAAGCCAGTCCGGGAAGGGCAGGTGGGTCCCAGGGCCTGCGGTGACTCCAGCAGCAGACAGGGGCCACATGTTGCAGGGGATCAAAGATTCTAAAGCCCAGCTGCCTGGATTCCACACCCAGCTCTGCCACTTGCTAATTTTGTGACCTTGGGCAAGTTACTTAACCTCTCTGTGAAGTGCGGCGGAGGATAACCGTACCCAGCCCATCAGGTGGTGGGGATCTAAAGAAGTGAAGAAGTCAAGCATCTAGAACAAGGTTTCGGCACACAGTAGGGACCTCGTAAACATTTGCTAGTAGGGCTGTTCCAAAGCACCTCCCTAGCTTCCTCTCCTAAACAGCTCTGAGAGGTGGCCAAGGTAGGCCATTGCTCACCCAACTTCTAGCTAAGGAAACTGAGGCTTGGAGAGGCTCCAAGCCCAGAGCTGTCGAGAGGATTAGCATTTCAGTACTAACCAGGCCCTACCCTGCTGAGTTTCCAAGGCAAGATGAGACTAGGCTTGTCAGGTGGGGGGGGCAGCAGACGGGCCTCTGACACCCTAGGTTCCCCGGGGTCTCCCACACAAGCCCCACGCGGGCATGGAGGGCCTCTCACATGCTTGGCACATTCAGCCCCTTCCCTCCTCTCTCAGGCCCTGCTCCTCCCCTAGGAAACCTTTGCTAATTGGCCCCGCCTCTCTCTGATTCCCTCCTCATCTTATCTCTCCATCTTCTGTTGGAACCATCAGTAATTGGAGATGTGATCTGAATGCGCCTCGTGAGACCCAGGGCGGAGAGCACAGAGCAGATGAGCCGCCACTGCCCAGAAAGGCCCCCATGCGGGCACGCGGGCTGGCCCCGGGCCTCGGCGCCCAGCCCGTCCGCACCCGGCCTTCACACCGCTGCTCCCTTGCTCTTCCAGGTGCAAGCCTTGGAACAGCGCAACCAGCTGCTGGAGACCCGCTGGCACTTCCTGCAGGGCCAGGACTCCGCCACCTTCGACCTCGGGCACCTCTATGAGGAGTACCAGAGCCGGCTGCAAGAGGAAGCGCGCAAAGTGAGTCAGGAGCGGGCCCAGCTGGAGGCCAACCTGCTGCAGGTGCTCGAGAAGGTCGAGGAGTTTCGAATCAGGTAGGGTGTGCCTTACAGGGGCCAGGGGGTGGGGGACAGGGACTGACGGTGGAGACCAATCTGCACTCAGATGCAAGGGCGAGGGCTCCCAAGCCATGAAAAGAGAAGACTTCCTTAAAGAACATTCCCTTAGTACAGACTTACTCACCGAGGACCTACTATATGGTAGCCAGTATTCTAAATATCAGGGGGATAGGACAGTGAACCCACAGCAACCTTTCCAAACAGCGATCATGCAATAAGGTCAGTCTTGCACTGGCTGACAGCTAAGCACCTGGGCCCCATCGCAGACCCCATCCCCTATCCCCTCCTCTTGTGCCTGTAAACACACTTGCTCTCGCCCACACATCCCACTGGCAATGGGAAATTGTCACCAACTAAAGCAACAGATGGGCTCCTGCCTTGGATACGGTTTGGAAATTTGGAAATTTGGAAATTTGATCTCAAGTGGGCTGGAAAGGGAACCAGGTGCAGGCAGGAGGCAGGCACGGTGGGGTTTGGTGGAATAAAGAAACAGTCCCCTATAGGTGACACGTGCCTGACCTCAGTAGTCACCTTGGGGTCTAGAGCGATGAGGGAGTCACAGCCTCAGCCTGTGAGATGCTTGCAGACTGAAAGGGGTTCACTCTTTGCCTCCGCCCCTCACTAGCTCTGCGACCTCAGGCATGTTGCTTAATGTCCACACCTCATTTCCCCGTGTCTGGAGGGGTAATGGTGATCCTGAACCAAGAGCCTGGTGGGAGGAGGCAGTGGGGAGCTCGGCATGGTGCGCGGCAGCCAGGTACGCCAAGTCTGCTGTCCTCTAGAAGGCTGAAGTGGCCGGCCCACGGCAGTGATCTTGACACAGGTTGGGCAGTCTGGAAAGGCAGACCCTGCGCTTGGGTAACTCGGAGGAGAGGTGGCCTCTCTGATCAGATAGTGGGCAGGAATTCCAGGATGAGGAGGCTGAGACAGAGCAGAGAGGCATCCCTTCCTGTGCTCTGGTCTCCTTTGGAGGAGGCCCTTTGCCGGGGAGGATGGGATGCGCCTGAACCCCTCCCCTCCCCTTCTCTAGCACTCCAAGCCTCGCCAGCCCAAGGTGAGGTCTGCAGCCTTGGGAGCAGCCAGCCAAGTGGGGCTGGAGCATAGAGCACCCTGTCGGGAGTCCAGGGGTCTGGACTGTGGCTCAGCTCTCCCACCACCTCTCTGTATGACCTCCCCTGATCAGGCCATGATCAGATGAGACGGTCACATGGGAACCTCTCCCCATTCTGGGGGCCTCAATTTCCTCATCTATCAATCTAGTTGGAACTTTCTGGCCAACGAGCGTGATCTGCAGACCTGGCCAGGGCTCATCCTCATGGTTGAGCCCCTCCATGGCCTAGGGGCCACCGATCCCCAGCCCTGCCCTACCAATTCCTATGGAAACCCACAGGGAACCTCGCTGCCTATTCTGGGCTGCCTGATTTCAACGTCTGGACCGTGATGAGGAGCACAGGGTCGGCATACCAGAACCCAAGACTCTAGTCACGGATATCTACCAAGTCTTTGG
Organism: Cryptoprocta ferox; assembly: GCA_028646485.1. NCBI lineage: Eukaryota > Metazoa > Chordata > Mammalia > Carnivora > Eupleridae > Cryptoprocta > Cryptoprocta ferox. Next base: position 59,674,419 of record CM053571.1, read on the forward strand.
CCCTCAGAGAACCAGAGAATGGCTGAATGGGGGGCTTGGATCTTCCTTTCACGGGGAAGGAAACACAGGCCCAGAGAGGGCAGGGAGTTGTCCAGAGTCACACAGCCATTGCAGGCTAAGTCCCGTCTCTAACCCCAGACAGCCACGGGGTAAGGCTGCTCCTGTGAGCCCAGCCAGATCACATCCATGGAGGTGCTTTGTAAGTGGAAGTTCTGTACAAACACTACTTGTTGTTTTAATCTGGCTCAGCCTCCCCGTTTGGCCCGCTGCCTGGCCTCCATCTGCTACCGGAGCTTGCTGTTTGGGCTCAGGGCCTCTCTTCCCCTCTCTGGGTAGGGAACCCACCAGAGTTGGGGAAGATGAGTTTGGAGGGCTTCCAGATCCACAAGCCAGGGACAGGGGAGCTGCGGCCTGGCTGTGCAGGGCCTGGGGGCCCCCAGGAGCCAGGAGACGCCAGGCCAAGCCCTAACAAGGAGGGGTGTGCCCTGCTTCTATAAGGCCGATGAGATCAGCTTCACTCCTGGAAATAAACAAGTGGGGGGGGGGGGTTGCCGGGGTGGGTGTGACAAGCTGAAAAGGGCTGAGAATGGGTTTGGGAATTGGTGGCTGGCAGACAGGCAGTGGGGGAGATGGTATTTACCTAAGTCTCCATGAGGATGGAGACTTCCTGGCTTTGATGTAGCCACAGCCACGACCCCGAGGATCAGCTGGCTAACTCTTCTATTTACTAAGGATGAAGCAGAGGCCAGGCAAAGCCTCTTAGGAAACCACTTGCCCAAGGCCACACAGCAAGTGACTCAGGGGTGCCATGTACAGTTGTGCAAGAGGTTCACTGCTCAAAAGCATCTGGTTGAGGGGGTGAACTAGGGCTGAAATCCAAAGGAGTTGGTGAAGAAGGAGGAGGGAAGCCTATACCAAAGGATGGAAAGGGCAGTGAGGAGTAAGGAGGAGTTTTGACACCTCAGGGAACCCCCTCACTGGACAGCTCCCCCCAAGGTCCTGCCCCCAGGCAGACAGAACTCTGCTCTCCAGATGGGAGGAGAGAGGGAGAGAGCCTTGAGCACTGGGCTTATGTGGAGAGGGCCAGCCAATGAGGTGCTTCTCAGCTTGGGACTCTTTAGACCCCTGCCCTGGGGGCAGGGAATTCCTCAGAGGTCACCAAATTCCCAGTGGGAAGTCTGGGAGGGAAATACAGAGAACCACCCACTCCCTCTGCAAAAAGACCTCCCACGGTTTCTCTCCAGAAAGGCTAGAGGCCAAGGCAGAGAAGGGTTGGAGGCCAGGACCTGGTGTTAGATAGAGCGCAGGTAATAATAATAGCTTTAGCAGGTGCCATGCACATTGTAAACACTCCATGGATTAACTTATATAACCCTCATGCCATCACTATTATCATGACTGAGGTGCACACAAGTAGCTCATTCAAGGTCACGCGGCTACTTAGCAAGGAGCCAGGATCTGAGCCCAAGCGGTGTGGCTCTGGAGCCCACCTGCACAGGAAAGAGTGCAAGCAAAGCTCCTGGCTCTGCTAGGCCCCAGACTGCAGCCCAGTCTCCCTTGGCCCACCCTCCACCCCACCCCCATGACCCGCATCCTAAAGGCCCCTTGCAGACAGGCTCTTGGAAGCTGAAGCAGTGGCCAGGGAGAGTGTGTGTGCCCAGCACATTGAGCTTCAGAGACCCCGTGCCCAGCGGGCTCTTGCCACCTTGGGTCTACTCCCCTTGGTTTCTCGGGTGGGCTGGTGGAAAAGAAGCCTGAGCGGTGGCAGTTCCAGCCAGCTGCCGGGGGCGATGGTGACGCTGCGCCGCTGCAAGGTCAGAGACTGGGGAGGGCAGGCGGCTGTAATTAGAGCCGCCAGTGATTCAGGCATTCCCTGGAGAGGAGGGAGGGAAACAGGAAGCGCAGAACCCCCACATCCACCGAGGTGGGCGGGGCTGAGGGTGAGAAGTCTGCAGCCAGCAGACACCCCACCCCCAGGAGCCAAGATTAGAGGAAGAGGTTAAGGTCAGTGACCCAGAGTCTCCCATCCAACAGCGTTCTTATTCCAAACACAGGGTGGACTTTAGTAAAGAAGAGACAAATCTAAGAAGAGAGAGAACCTGACAGCGTTGAGTTCTGACTATGCACATCCGGCGTGTATCAGGGCTGGACCTGGTCCAATCACCGCATGCGCACACACACGGGCGCACACACCCCCAATAGACAGGCGAGCCGAGGAAGGAGGGTGCAGTCACCTGCCCGAGAACACACCGTGGGTCCCTCTGGCTGCAATGTCCACACTCTCCCCTCCGGAGGGAACATGATGGAATGGTGTCTTACCAACTAGCAGAGCAGAGGAGGTAGAGGGAGAGGGTGCATGGTGGGCAGATGTCTTGGAGCAGACTTGACCAAAGTCACAGCTTGCTGGAAATGGAGATCCCTGGGGGAGGAGATAGGGAAAAGATGAGAGAGTAAAGTTAGGATGAAAGGGCTAGGCAATCAAGAGAGGCTTCCTGAAAGAGGTGGGTATGGAGGAAGAGCCGGGAAGGGGACAGATGCCGCCGGGAGAGGACTGGCGGATCATCTGGAAGGAGTACGAGAATGGAGAGCAGATGTGCCTGCTTTCCCCGGAGCCCACGCCACGTGTCATGGACCTAGAAGGGATGTGTCATAGAAGATGGGAGGCTACGTCCACCTGAGACAAGGGCCACTATTTTTCTAATTGTCACAAGGCACCGGATGGGACCGCAGAGGCCCTGAGCCCCACTGAGGAGGGTTAATGTCCCCCAAGTTCCTGCCACACGGAGCTGACCGGCCTCTCTCTCTCTCTCTGTCTCTCTGCCGCTGCCTCGCCCCCCGCCCCGGCCCCCATCCCAGGTATGAGGACGAGATCTCCAAGCGCACAGACATGGAGTTCACCTTCGTCCAGCTGAAGAAGGTAGCCTCCACAGCATGTCCCAGGGGCTCCTTCCTCGTGGACCTTCCGCCCTTGTTCCCTCAGGGTCTCCGAGCAAAGCCCTCAGAGGCTCAGGTCCCGGGACCATAGACTGACACCGATATCTGTCCTCTCCGTGCTGCTTCTCCCAGGCCCTGAGCCAGGGCTCCCTTGGGACCCACCCCCAGCTCCCTCAGGAGGACGGGCACCCCACTCCCGCCCTGAGACGCCCCCTGTGCCCCGGTCACTCACCACTGCTCCCACCCCCAGGACCTGGATGCCGAGTGTCTTCGTCGGACAGAACTGGAAACCAAGTTAAAAGGCTTGCAGAGCTTCGTGGAGCTGATGAGAAACATCTACGAGCAGGTGAGAAAATGGGGCCAGTGTCCCATTGAGCCAAGAGCTGACTTGTCCACAGGGAGGGAAGGGCATCCGGCAACAATTCCTTAAACCCCTTCCTGTGCTGCTGTGCATAATCCCACATGTCCCCCCATCACTCGTTTCATGGTGCACAGGCAGGTTCCCAAGACGCCCCTCTCTCAAGGAGAAGCTGTTCCTTGACGTGTGCCGGTGTGCGGAGGGAATGTGGAGGGCCGGGTGCATCCAGGCAAGGCTTGGGAAGGGACCTTAGGGGCAGAGAACTGGGGGGCCTTGACCAGCTGTTCTTACGGAACTAATCCTTCCCCATCCCTGCCTCCCCCCAGGCCTAGGTCTGATAGGCTCACACCTCCCCCTGCCCTGTTTTGGGCTGAGGCGGAGAAGACCTGTAGTCAGATTCTTTGATTCCCAGACAATGCTAGCTTCTGCCAGAACAAAAATGACCCAGGAAATGCAGACAGAAGAGCTTCTGGGCACCTTCTGATTTGTCCCTTAGTCCTCAGCTGAGCCTGGGGAGAAAACGGCCCCACAAGGCCAAGGGCACGGCCATTGCGGCCAGCAGATGGTAAGGAGGTGCAGGGCGAAGTCAGTTCAGCTACGAGCAGGCAGAACCATTGTTGGGGGTGGCAGGGCTTGTCAGCCTGGGTGCTGCAAACTGCTAGTGCCAAATTATGGCAGCACAGCCAAGATCAGAGCAGGGACCAAAAAGTTCTGCTAACGCGGCCCTCCGGGCTGCTGACCCCAGTTTCGTGGCCTCGTCCTGTGGATAGCGAGATTGGGCCTCATGGCTACAAAGTGGGCCACACTGCTTTCCAGCAGTCTGGGTCCCCAGCCGGGGCTGCCTGAGACCTGTCTATGGCCGTGGGAGGTGGCACAGCAGAGAGACTGCCACAACCCTTGGGAACAGCAGGAAGGCACCCCTTCCAGGGGGACCAGGGCATCGGCCGCCCTGAGAAGCTTCATGTCCCTGGCAGAGCCCTCGTTGGCAGGGCCAAGCCCTGGGAGGCTGGCCAGGGCACCATGCCCGCTGACTAGCTTGAGAAGTGGGCCAGGGGCTTCCTCTGCCCAAACCCTTGTGGAGCCAGACAGACAGCCGCAGGGCCAATGTTTCAGAATCTGCCCTTGACCCTGTGCCTTTCAGCAAGCCCAGAGCCCAAGCTCTGAGCCAGGAGAGCAGCCCTGCCAGCATGGAGACATGACTGGAGGTGGGTCAGGCATGAGCAGTAGTACACCTGGGCATTGCCAGGGCATACCCACCCAACTTCTTGGTCTGTGCTCCATTTGGATTTAACAGCTCTTGGACCCCAAATCCTGACTCTTTATCTTTTTTTCCACGTCTGTGACTTTGGGCAAGTTATTTCATCTCCCTCTGCCTCCGTTTCTTCATCTGTAAAATGGGCTGAGACATAATACAGGGCCCACTGCGTTCTGCTGATTACTAAATGCAGTCATCCATGTAACAAGTGTAGATTGCAAGCCTGCCGGGTGCCTAGCATCGATACCACGGCAGTGGGCAAGGTGGGCAAAGTCCACGCTCTCGGGGGCTACCACCTAGCTGAGAGGGGACGGGTGACACGCCAGTACACGAGCATCTGAGCAAGAGCATTTGGGAGGGTGAAGAGTGCTGGCTACAGAGAGCCAGATGATGCAGTAATGGTGGAGAGGGCGGGGAAGGCCAAGGATGGGGGAGTGAGGGGGGCGTCTCAGAGGAGGTGTGAGTGAAGACCCCAGCTGGCGAGGTCCAGCCCAGGGGAGAGTTGAGGGGCTTCACCCAGAAGGAAGATCTGTCCAAAGCGCTGAAGGTGAGGAAGGGGAGAGGGAGGAGAGGCTGTGGCTAGAACAGAACAGAGCAGGCAGGGCTCAGCTCACACGGGGGCTTGAGCCCCGAGTCCAGGCTTGGAGCTCATTCTAAGAGTGCTGGGCAGCTCCTGGGGGCCCTGGGAGGGGTGGTACAGAGAGGGGAGCGGTCGGGCCCATGCCCTCGTGAGACTGCTGTACACGCAGGGGTGCTCAGTGCACACGGCAGCTGTTAGTGCTCTGGGAGGCAGCAAGGTGCCTAGTAAGGTGTGTGTGTCCATGGACATGGACAGGACATCCCCACGGCCATGGGTCCCTAGTCTGGCCCTCACAGAAATAGAACGTGAGCCCCATCCGTGATTGTTTTTCTAGTAGCCACATTTTAAAAAAAGAAGCAGAAAAAAATAATTTTAATAGTAGGTTTTATTCGACCCGGTGTATCCACAACATGATTATTCAGCATGTAATCAACACAAAAAATTAAGAGGCTGTTTTACATTCTCTTTCTCATGCTCAGTCTTCAAAATCTGGTATGCATTTTACACTGACAGCCACATTTCAAGGGCTCACTACCCCACGTGGCTAGTGGCTACCACGTGGGGTCAGGCAGGTCTAAGCAAAGGGAGGTGCCAGCCACGGCTGGCTCAGGGGACAGAGAAGCACGGTGGGACGTGAGTAACCCCAGGAGGGCTGGACACTCGAGTTTTGACTTCGAGCAGACACCAGATCAGAAGAGTGTGGCTGTGTAGCCCACCTCTGCATTTCATAAAACAGGACTTCCCTCTCCCAACACACACACACACACACACACACACACACACAGACCAGGATAGTTGCATCCCCCATTACAACAACAGTATGTTAGCTACTATTTATTGAGTACCTACTATATCCCAGGCACCATGCTAAACGCCTTCTAGATATAATCTCATTTACTCCTCACAGCAACCCTATAAAGGTAGGGATGATGATTAAGAGAGCACAAACTTTAGAGCAGCTTTTAGATTGGAATCCTGGCTCAGTAATTATGTGAGCTCTAGCACGTTCTTTTATCTCTCTCTCTAGAGCCCAATTTCCCTATCTATAAAATGGGGGGAAATAATAGAGCCTAGCTTACTGGCCAGTTGTGAGGATCTATTTTGTGAATATATGCTAAAGCAGGGGTGCCTGGGTGTCTCAGTCGGTTAAGCGTCCGACTTCGGCTCAGGTCATGATCTCATGGTTTGTGAGTTTGAGCCCCAGATCAGGCTCCGTGCTGACAGCTCAGAGCCTGGAGCCTGCTTTGGATTCTATGTCTCCCTCTCTCTCTGACCCTCCCCTGCTCTCTCTCTCTTTCTTTTAAAAAATTTTTTCAATGTTTATTTTTGAGAGAGAGAGAGAGAGAGTGAGCAGGGGAGGGGCAGAGAGAGGGAGACACAGAATCCAGAGCAGGCTCCAGGCTCTGCACCGTCAGCACGGAGCCTGATCTGGGGCTCAAACTCACAAACCATGAGATCATGACCTGAGCCGAAGTCGGACGCTTAACCGACTGAGCCTCCCAGGCGCCTCTCTCTCTTAAAAATAAATAACATTTAAAAATTTTAATTTAAAAATTAAATACATACATACACACACACACACACACACACACACACACACACATATATGCTAAAGCAGTCAGAACAGTATCTGGTACATGGTAAATATTAAATGTTAGCTGGTTTTCAGTTCTGTAATTACACCCATTTTACAGATGAGAAAATGGAGGCTCAGAGAGGTTTTAAAACACCTGGCCAGGGTTACAAAGCTAATAAGAGGTGGTAGCGTTCAGAGCCCAGTGCCATTAAGCACTCTATTTTACTGAGGAGCAGTCAATTACCCCCTCAGTCACTGGCTACCCTGACCTGGGGACCACAAAGAGCAGTCACACGCGTGGCGGTCTCCTCCAGCTCTGGCTCTGAAGAGAAACTGTAAACTGCACGCTGGCTCAATTCTTGCCAACTCGGAGGTGCACATGCTCTGTAGGGCCGGTCCCAAGGCGGCTGCACACAGCCAGCATTGTTATGTCCCCTGCAGCCCAGAGGGCCCGGCCTGTCTGAACAGGTTGACAGATGTTCTACACCCTCCGTTTCCTACTTCTGTTTACCGAGCTCATGCTTACCCTGCATCTTTCCAGAAAGGGCCTGAGTCTGCTCCATCGGCTCTGTGTTGCCAATCCCTTTTCCCTGGGGGGGAGCCTCCTCTACAGTGCATTCTGACAGTGCCCTGGCCTTTTCCTGGCCGGTGACAAGTGCTGGCTCAGGCCTGGGCTAGAGGGCTTTACGTGGAACTCCCTACGCCCACTGTCCCCCCATAACATGCTGACCAAGGAAGCCCCAAAGCTGCATTCCCGAAACCATCCACAGCCAAGCCCTGGCTGGGATACCGGTTCCAGGTGGGAAACGGTGACCTGGAGCAGCAGAAGTGGGACATGGGTCTGTAGGGACCATAGAGCGTCCCTACAGGCAAAGGGTTGGGCCTTCCCCTTGCTTTTGCCCAGAGATCTTTGTTAAGTGCATTTGAAGAGTGACAAAAATCCTTCATCGGCAGACCTCAAGGGGCAGCTGGCCACCAGGCTTAGGGTCCTGCCAGCTCCAGGATGGGGACAGGTCGCCCACAGCAGGCCTTCTGTACGCCCACCACTGCCTTAAGCTTCCTTCTGCACAATCCTCGTCCCCAGGGAGGCCGGCGGGAGGGGCTGGGCAGCCAGCAGACAGGGCAGGGATGGCCTTCCTCCGCTGGCCTCCACATCGGCCCCAGCGGAACCTGCAGACAGACAAGCTCTGGGTCCGAAGCACCAGCCCCTGCAGACACAGATGTCAGAGGCTCAGCCCCAACCTCTCTGTGCCTCAAGACAGACGAAGGGTCAGGAGGGGGCCCGAAGTCAGCAACCAAGGTCAGAATATGGTCCTGAGACAAAAACTGAACCTGGATCTGAGCGGGCCTCACCAACTGCCAGTTTTCAGGAAACACAGGGAGCGCAGGAGCAAATTAGACACCAGCACACCGTGCAATCAGTAAAATCCAGCCTGCAGGGAAGGCTACAAGGCAAGCGACCCAGTGTTTCCAATAAGAAAGACAATGGGGCACCTGGGTGGCTCAGTAGGTTAAGCGTCCAACTCTAGTTTTCGGCTCAGGTCATGATCTCATGGTTCGTGAGTTCGAGCCCTACATCAGGCTCCGTGCTGACGGTGCAGAGCCTGCTTGGGATTCTCTCTCTCTCTCTCTCTCTCTCTCTCTCTCTATCTCTCTCTCTCTCTCTCTCTCTGCCCCCCCCACTCATTCTGTCTCTCTGTCTCTCTCTAAAAATAAATAAACTTTAAAAACTTTATTTAAATAAGAAAAACAACAAAAGAGAGAGAGAGAAAGAGGAAGAGAGAAAGATGGAGGTGTGTCTATAGACTAAGAGACACTTAGAGACGTGAACCAATCACAATAGATGGAACGGACCTTCTTTGGATCCTGATTCAAATAAACAAGCAAGACAAGAGAGACGGAATATATATATATATAAAATAACCAGAAAAATGGGAACGAGGACCGAAATTTGCTGACTGAAGTAAAGGTCAAGGGTGAACTGTGAATGCCAGTAGGAGTAATTGTGCCATCTGTGCGCCACGCCCTCCCTCCCCCAGGTGAGCCCCACCCCTGCCTCCCAGGGTGCCCGCCCCCCTCCCTGCCACCTGACTCACTCTGTCTGTACAATGCTGGCCACGGACCCTCGCTCCTCCTTCCCGCACCAGCCCTGCCCAGGCCTGGGTCGTTCAGCACCTCCAGGGGAAGTGGCCCAGGGCCTGGAAAGTGACACCTTGCAGCCCCTTTATGAAGACACCTGTCCCCTGTCCCCACCTGCCTCTCTACATACCCCGGAGCATTCAGGCCACAAGCTGTCAGGCTGCAGCCTGGGGCTAGAAAGATAGCCCATCTTCCACTCCTGTTCCTGCCCCTCCAGGAAGCTTAGCAGGAGCAGCAAGGGCTCTTGGAAGCCGGCTCTGCACCCACGGCTGTCTCCATAACCTCTCTGTGCCGCATTCTCTTTCCTCTCTGTAATCTGGGGCTGGTGGTCATGGCAGCCTGGCGAGGATGAAATGTGAGGAGGTCTGGAAAGCCGTAGCACAGAGCCTGGCCTATAGTAAGCCCCCAGGGAAATGAGAAGTTTTTCCAGGGGATTCTGAGGATGTGGGCTGGCATTTTCCTTTTTGGTTTTTTTGTTCGTTTGTTTTTCCAAGAAAGCGAGGGAGCAAGAGCAGAGGAGAGGAGCAGAGGGAGAGAGAGAGTCCCAAGAGGACTCCACGCTGAGCGTGGAGCCCGACACAGGGCTCAATCCCACGAACCATGAGATCGTGACCTGAGCGGAAATCAACAGCCAGATGCTCAACCAACTGAACCAGGCTGGCATTTGCTAGGCAGAGAAAAGGACAGAGAGGAAGAGGAAAGAGGGACCCTAAAAGATGGGGAGAAAGTGAAAATATTAAGGCTAAATTGTGTTGTTGCGGGCAAGCTCCTCAGCCAGCTTGGGGTGGGGGCAGGGCATGTCTCTGGGGTGACTCTGAAGTCATCTCGGCCTCTGCCCCTGGCAGGGGAGCAAGGGGGAACAGTATTGCCAGCCTCCGGCCCCATTCCTGCCTCTCATCATCCACGGGCTCCCATTCCAATACTTATTCAGCAAACAGTAGCGTTCACTTCCTGATGTGGGGGGGCCCAGAGAGGGCAGTGTTTCCCCAGTCCTCCAGGAGCTCCCCCCAGAGGGGGAGGCCAGGCTGCATACCACAGAGCCATGCTAGAGCGGAGGGGCCAGCCCCCCACCAGGCATCCTGGGCCTTGGTCCCATCAGCCAGGAGGAGAGCATCCCACCCTGGGAGAGGCGGGGACACTGAAGAGAAATAGGCTTGTAGTGTGAGCCCTGTCCCCTCTACCCAGAGAGGGAGGCAAAGCTATAGATGGGAAGGGGCAGCGAGCTGCTTCCCAAGAGTCGGAGCTGGGAGCAAGCGGCCGAGAGGCGTTCATCATTGGGTCACCCCTCCCAGAGACAGAGAGTGCCACTCTCCACTCACCCTGGGGATGCAGGGGCCACGGGGGACAATGGCTGGCTGAGGGTCTGGTCCGCCTCCACCAGCCCTGAGCCCCCCGTGTCTGTGCCCGGCCAGGAGCTGAAGGACCTGACAGCCCAGGTGAAGGACGTGTCGGTGACTGTGGGCATGGACAGCCGCTGCCACATTGACCTGAGCGGCATCGTGGAGGAAGTGAAGCTCCAGTATGATGCCATCGCAGCCCGCAGCCTGGAGGAAGCTGAGGCATACTCCCGGAGACAGGTTCGGGGCTGACTGAGCCGGGTGGAGAGGGGCTGAAGTCACCCCAGCTCTGTGGGCTGACAGTCTGTGAGAGGGGCGTGGGGAGCACGGGATGGCGTGGGGAGCACAGGGACAGTATGGAGAGCAGAGGGGCGGTGTGGGGAGAACAGGGGCATGTGGGGAGCACAGGGGCAGCACAGCCGGTTCACAGGCAGGTGTGGAGAATGTGAGAGCCCAGGACTCCAGCACTGCCAGCCAAGAGGTGATGCCCTGGGGGAAAGGCCACAGTCAGCGCCCTCCAGAAGCCGCCCAGTAACACCAGGCCAGGGGTGGGCCCAGCCAGAGCCAGGCATGGGGGAGAGGGGACAGGAGGACGAGCCTGGCGTGGGTGTGATGGGCGGCACAGGAGATAGAGCTGGGGGGAGAAGGGGCGCTGGTGAGAAAAAGGGAGCAGCGAGGGGCAAGGGCCCAGGGAGGGAGCTGCCCCTCACTGCCACCTCCTCCTCGCCCTCCAGCTGGAGGAGCGAGCCGCCTGCTCAGCTGAGTTTGGAAACAGCCTCCAGAGCAGCCGCAGCGAGATCGCTGACCTCAACGTGCACATCCAGAAGCTTCGATCCCAGATCCTCTCCATCAAGAGCCATGTGAGTATCTTGAGGCCCCACCTGGGGTGGGGGCGGGGGAGGTGGGAGGCAGGGAGGAGTGCACACTCCTCACACTCACACACACACTCTCATGCTGAGCACACGCAAGGCCAGGGGCAGGTCACTTAGCAGCTCTGGGCCTCAGTTTCCCCACCTGTCCTCCTAAGTGGGCTATGCAGGTCAGGTGAGCATTGCGTGTAAAGGCTCTGTAAACGCCAGCGCTGGGAGAACGGAACAGAGCACCAGCCCAAGCACCCAGAGCCCACCTCCTCCCTCCCAGGCCTCCGGCCAAAAGCCAACGATACAGAGAGAAGGGAGTGGAAGCCTAAGCCCAGCATCCAGCCAGGACAAGCCTTAGAGCAAGTGCTGTTCTGAGACAGGCTCCCCTGGGGGCTGTGGAGAGGGTCTCCTTAGGTCTAACTGGACTCCCTCTTGCCGCGATGCAACCCAGTGCCACACCCCCCAAGAATAAATGACTGCGTAGCCCTCCCTGCCATGCACACCCCCACCGGGGACAGAGGAAGGCTCCCAGCCCACTCTCTCCTCCCGCCCAGGGCTCACTAACCCCCTTCTCTTTGTCGTCCTGGCCGCAGTGCCTGAAACTGGAAGAGGACATCAAGACAGCTGAGGAGCAGGGGGAGCTGGCCTTCCAGGACGCCAAAGCCAAGCTGGCCGAGCTGGAGGCCGCCCTGCACCAGGCCAAGAAGGACATGGCGCGGCAGCTACGCGAGTACCAGGAGCTCATGAACGTCAAGCTGGCCCTGGACATCGAGATCGCCACCTACCGCAAGCTGGTGGAGGGAGAGGAGAGCCGGTGAGGGCTGGGGCAGGCGGGGGTGGGGGTGCTGCAGGATGGACTGGACACCCGTCCCACAGAAAGCCAGCCTCCCCTCCAGCGGGATACTGTGAGTCAGGAAGACCCGGGGTCCTGGGGTTCCGGCTCAGCCACTTACAAACCGGGACCTTAGCCCATCCGTTAAATCCTCCATTTTCTTATCTGGAAAACGAGCTGGTCACAACATAGCCTGTGCTGGGGAGCAGTGATACAATTCTGCCTGCAAATGTCTGTCATAATTAATAATTATGGCATAATTGGGCAGGGGAGAGGAAACAGAGGCCCAGAGAGGGCAAGCTGGCTAGCCAGGGTCACACAGCAGACCAGCCCAGGACTGGGAATAACAACCAAGAATTGCCCTCCACCTGCCACTCCCCAGGGCCCCAGGACCAGGGGGGCTTAAGCCACAGGCCCCCTTCACATCCCACCATTCCCCTCCCCCCCCCCCCCAGGATGGACTTGCCTTCAACCACCATGGTCAGCGTTGTGCAGTCCAGATCCAGAACCGGTGAGTCCATGTGCCCTAGGAACCCCGGGTGGGGAAGGAGACATGGTGTGGGGAGTCACAACCCTAAAGGCATCGTTTTAAGTGGCCCCCACACCTCCAGCCCCTTCCCTGCCCCACCCTTTATGTTCCCTGTAGCTGCCTCCAAGTCTGGCCTTTCCAGAGCGCCCTCCCGGAAGAAGAACAGAAAAGGCCCTGTGATCAAAATCACTGAAATGTCTGAGAAGTTCCTGTCGCAGGAGTCAGAGGCCTCAGAGTAAAGGCAGCTGGACCCCAGGAGCCCAAGTCACTCCCCTCACACAGGAGGGACTTAAGCTAGACTCAAGAAAACAGCTTGGAGCCTCTCGGTTGGGAGGGGAGGCAAACCTGATTCTGAACAGAAAGGAGAAGGGGTCAGAGCAGCGCCTGCGTTTTTGTGGGCTTCCCCAGGGTTTGCACACGACTGCGGCCGGCTCTTCAGAATCGCTCCACTCCATCTCCACATTCTGGTCTTACCCTTCCAACCTTCTGGCCAGAAGTTTTCCCAGCTGGGTAAACTGGTATCGGGGGTCAGTTTTGTCTCCACCTCCTTGCTCTTCTGAGGCTCCTCCCCAAACAGAGGGCTCTGACCGAGGAACCTTCCACCCTTTCGCCCAACCCTTGCCCTAAACTCGCATATCAAGCCTTGCCTTGCCTTGCCTCTGCCTCGGGACCGAGGCTGGTGCCCTCGCTCACCCAGCCCCAGCCAGCCATGGATCAGGGGCTGATGAGGACTGCTTGGGCACCCTCCCCACATCTTGAGTTCCTGGGGAGGCTGGGTGCTGAGCACCACTGGGTTTCTTGCACCACCCAGACCCCCCAGAGACCTGACAGTATTAGGGAGTGAAAGGAGGAAGTCCCCCAGATGTGTGGGTCCTGAGCCTGGACCTCTGAGGTCAGCCCAGACACTTGTGCCTCTTCCCTCCTCCTGTGGGTCCCTTGCAGCAGGCCAGTCAGAACTGGACAGGCTGCCCAACCAGCTTCAGCTCCTTCTCCAGAAGCTATTCTTGCCATGATCAACCCCTTGTTGAGAGGGAAGCCAGAGGGCAGCCTGGGACCAAGCAGGAGAATGTGGCCCTCCCTTCTCCTCCCTGCGGTCCTGCGGTTCCCCACCCTGCCCAGGATCCAAGCTCTCTGCACCCCCGTCTCCCGCCTTGGGGCTCCACAAGCCTGGAACCTGGCCCTGGTATACCAGGCCCTGGAGACCCCCAGCTCCACCCCTACCATGAAACCCTGGGCCATTTCCCCTGAATCCCACCTCTCGGGGTCCCTGTTCTCTCCATCAGGCCATTCAGACTTGGCCCTCCCCTCCTTTGCATTCACTGAGGAGCCCAGGAACACCCCACACCTGTGGGGTTAGGGCTCCTTCTTTTTTCCCCCCTCCACCCCCTCCTCCCACCACACCCACTCCCCTGCCTACGTGAGGCCCTGAAGAAGGCGCAGTCCAGGCAGGTCTGGGAGTTTCTGAGCCCTTTAGATTGGGCTGGGGAGTCCCAGTGACAACCAAAAAGGAATTCTGCATCCAAAGGGAGGATCAGGGGCTGGGAGGAGCATTCCTCTTTCCTCATCTCAGCTCTCACCTTTGGGGCTCACGGGGAAATCCTGGCAGCTCCAGCCCCCCTCGTCCACAAGCCACCCTCTGTCCTTCCCTCCCTTCTCCCTACCTGCCCTTGCCTCTCTCTGCTGCTAGCCTCAGTCTTCCATTCCTTCATCTCACTTTCCAGGACATGGTCCCCCAAGGCCTTGGCCCCTGCGAGGCCTCAAGGTCCTCCTCGCCTCCGGGGGGCACTGAAGAGTTATCGATTCTCAGGCTGGAGGAAACTCAGACATAGACTCATCCCTGAAGTCCCCAACGGGTGCTGATTGCTGCTGTTTCTCTGCCTATTTATTGGTTTCCAAGGGAGCAAGTCCTCAGTGGGGATGTCCTCTATAGGTATATAGAGTATATATATTATTTTTCATAACTTATGTGGCTTTTAACTTATTGCTTCCCTTCCTGTTTCTGCATAGTCAGTGCTATATTTACTATCTGGATAAAGAACACATACCCCAGCCACCCCACCTGGCTGGCTGACTATCTTGGGGCAGTGCCCCCTTCTCCCCCCAAGGGATAAATAAAATGCTGAGATATGTCCATGGATGAAGCTGTGTGTCTGTTTTTATCTGTCCTCTCAGGATTGGCCAGTCCCTGACTGGTCCAACAGGTTGACCACAAGACTTTGGGGATTCTCCAATTATGGGGAAAGGGGTCCAGGGACTTAATTATACCTGCAGACCAATGCAACTTGAACACCAAAGGGTCTCCTGCCCCACCACCCTGTAAGGAGACTTTCCCAGTGTTGACCTACGTTCCCGACGCCTCCTGAGGTGTCTAGGCACCATGTGGCCGCCTCGGCAAGCACAGACATGGGGGATTCCCCAAGCACATCAGCCCGACCGTGGGGGGTGGCACAGCCCAGCATATATTCTGATGGGTACAGGCCTCATCCTGCCAAATCAAATTCTAGATCAACAAACAAGGATCCAAGGAACTTCTCCAAGCCCAGCCCTGCGCTAAGACACCCACAATTGTTCCCCACCCCTCCATCTCGGGAAGCTCACAGTCAAGTTGAAAGATAAGCTATCTACCGAAGATAGCTATCCCGAACTTCCCAGCCAAGTGAGAAGTTCAGGGATGAGAAGGGCTCGTTCAGGGAACCAGAGAATCAGAACAGACTTCTTGGAGGGAGAGGGGCTTGAAGTGAGCATGAAGGAGGTAGCTAGACTGAAGGAAGAGCAGGTGTCTCAATGACAGGAAGCTTGGGAGCAAAGAAGGGACTTTGAAGCGTTCGTGTCCTGGCTCACCCACTCACCGAGACCCCAGACAAATGGAGCCTCATTCTCCTCATCTGTAAAGTGGAGCCTAGACCTTCCCTACTCACCTGATAGGGTGTTTGAGGACCTGACAAGATAGCTGTGTTCTTTCCTGTCAGGAGTACCACATCCTTCATTTCCAGCACTCTGAACTGTAACAGCTCGACAGATGTAAAGGAGTATCAGAGATGTCACTATTTTTATAGCACACGTTGTGGATTAAAGACAACCCACTAGTTCGGATACCAAATACCAGGCAAATAGGCCTCGGGCTGGCCCTCTTGGGGCACAGCACAGCCAGGCCCCCGGGTCGGAAGTTCTGAGACTTCTATTCAGGGTTTATGCCTTCTTCTGAGGCCCCTGAGGGATGGGCTCTGCTCTCAAACCTCAGCAGAAACTGCTGGATAATCCACATTCCCATCCAGGAGAAGCCTAAAGCTGAGTCTAACTCGTTCCTTACTGGATTCTATGAATTTCTGAATTATGAATTTCTAAACACTAATTTGAATTTCTGGATCTGAATATGAACTCAGAGTCAAAAAATATATACAACACACTTGCTATTTCCTTCCTTCTGCTTTCTTTGAATTTATTATATATATATATATATATATATTTTTTTTTTTTTTTTTTTTGAGAGAGAGAGACAAAGAGAATGAGAGTGAGAGCAGGGCAGGAGCAGAGAGAGGATCCAAAACAGGCTCCAGGATCTGAGCTGTCAGCACAGAGCTCAATGCGAGGCTCAAACCCACAAACCGAGAGATCATGACCTGAGCTGAAGTCAGACTCTTAACTGACTGAGCCACACAGGTGCCCCAAATTTATTATTTTTAAGCCATCTCTGTGCCCAACGTGGGGCTCGAACTCACGACCCCGAGAAAAAGAGTCGCATGCTCTACCAACTGAGTCAGCCAGGTGCCCCTGAATTTATTATTTTTGTCATTTTTCAACTTCTTGAGCTGAGCACTTTAATTTTCCATCATTCTTCTTTGTCAACATAAGATTCTTTGAAGATTATACATTTGATTTTAAGAGCCATTTTGACTGCTTCCTATTTTCACATGTAGCACTGTTATCAGCATTTCATTAAAAGAATTTTACTCTTTAACTCAGAAGTTATCTAGAAATTTCCCCACACCTGGGTCACTCATTTCCAGGCATTAACTGAACACATACTTAGTCTGTGCCCAGACCTACTCTGGGTGATGAGGGAGACATTAGATTCATCCAACAGACCGCTCACTGTCTGCTTTAGCCATGTTTCACTTGCCTGCTTTTGTACCTTTTATCTCCAGAAGACTCTCAACTCCTTGGGGTGGGGAAGGCATCTTATCACATCCCCAGGGCCTTGCACAGTGCCTGGCACATGGTAGGTTTTCACTAAAAGTGAAATTGATGTCAGAATGAATGAATGATGTACCTTCCCAACTGAGGTCATGCAAGTGAGGGCGCATCTCCTTGACCTTTGTATCTCTAGTGCTAATGCAATGTCTGGCACTAGAAGGAGCATAGTTAGTGGGGGGGGTGGGGGGGGAAGGAGGGGAGGACGCAGGGAAGGAGGGAGGGAAAGAAGGGAAGGAAGAAGAGAGGGAAGGAAGGGAAAGAAAGAGGGAAGGGAGGAAAGAAGGAAGAGGAAGAAAGAGAGAAAGAAAGAGACAGGGAGGGAGGCAGGGAGGGAGGAAAGGGAAAGGAGGGAAGGAAGGAAGGAAGAGGAAGGAAGGAAGGAAGGAAGGAAGGAAGGAAGGAAGGAAGGAAGAAAGAAAGAAAGAAAGAAAGAAAGAAAGAAAGAAAGAAAGAAAAAAAAAAAAAGAAAGAAAGAGACAGGGAGGGGGCAGGGAGGGAGGGAGGAAAGGGAAAGAAGGAGGCAGGGAAGGAAGGAAGGAAAAGAAAGAAAGAAAAGGAAGGAAGGAGAAAGAAAAAGGAAGGGAAAGAGAGAAGAAGGAAGAAAGAAAAGGAAGAAAGGAAGGAAGGAAGGGAGAGAAAGGAAGGAAGGAAGGAAGGGAAGAAAACTATATCTTATCTCCTGCACCTTTCTCACTAGCCGTTCCTAGTTACCTGAGAGACTCCCTTTCCTGTGCCAGTTCCCTCCTTCCTCCTCCGTCCCACCCCTGCCCTCTAGAGAGATTCACTGAATGCTTGGCCAAGGATGGACCCCTGCTCTGAGTAGAACAAAACCAAGCCCCTACTTGGGCTGGGCTCTTTCTTCTCCTTGATCTCTCGTCCTCCTAACTACCTGTGAGACCGACAGGACAGGTATCATTAGCTGTCCAGAGAGGCCCAGAGAGGCCAATCACTATACCTTTGGTCAGCCAGCAGGTAAAAAAAAAAAAAAAAAAAAAAAATTTTGGTTTCAAGGAACCATTTTTTACCAGCAGACTGGGTGCCATAAGGGCATTAAAAATGACTAAACCCAGCAGTTGGTGAAATGGAGACTGAAGACCCCCACCTTCAAACACAAAGTGTGGTGAGACTGAGCAGTTACCCAATTGCTGGTGCCCAGCCTGAACCCCCGGGCTCAGTGTGGGTGATCAGAGGTCAGAGGTCTTGGGCCAGGACTATCGAGTCAGCACCCTGGTGACAACCTTCTTCCACAAATAAACAGACAGACAGAACCAGGGATGCCTGGGCACAGCTCAAGACCACACTGGGGTCTACAGAGCAGCTGGGGGACGTGTCAAAGAGGGCTTGGAGAAGGGGAAGGAAGCAGCTTGGAAGGAGGGGGCATTACAGCTGCTAAGGAATAAGGAGCAGGAATGGACTTGCTCAGCCTCCAGCCTGGACAGAAAGCAAACGGCAAGTTACCAGACACGAGCAGAGGAAGCCTGCACTGAGAATAAGGAAAGCCACGGAAGCACCTGTCATGAGGTGGGGGAACCCCTGAAATCCCCACCAGGAGGTAAGCCAGCTGTGAACCGTGTCATTCAACTGTGCGTCCCGTGTCTCGCAGGGCGCCAAGCATACAAGCGGTGCTTACTAAATGCTGGATAAATGAGTAGAGGCATGAACGGCAGGTGACTGCAGCTACTTCGGGATGGAAGATGTACCCACCACGGAGGACTTCTGGAGCCCCTGCTGTGTGCCACACCCTGTGCAAGGCCCAGCAGGGAGGGAGGACAGAATAAAGGGTAACACAGAGTCTTTGTCCTCAGGGGGCTTCTGGCTTCTGGCCAGGATCAGGTTCAGGGTCTCCGGTTGGGATGAAGGCCCCCCTGCGTGCCCTTGCCTCCTGCTGTCTGCGGGACCTTGGGCAAGTCATGTCCCCTTTCTGGAGTTGTTTCTCCGTCTGCAAAATAAAGGAATAAGCTGGGTGCTCTTTCAGGTGCTGTCAACACCTCGACGCCTGCCCCTCCCCTCCCTACGCACCTTGATTGAATGGGCAGCTAACCCTCCTAGAGAGGCAGCAATCAGAGTGACTGAGACATGGCCGGTTGAGAAAACTCTGGTTCTAGCTGTGTGGTCTTGGGCAACCTCTGGGAGATAAGAGTACCTTCCTCCCGGGTCTGTTGGGAAGCTTTAGAGAGATGACGCACGATAAAAGAATTTAGCACAGTGCCTGGCACAAGCTAAGCGCTTAAAAATAGCAGTAACACCAAGCATGCGAATTATGAAAATCTTCCCCCTAATCCCCAGGGAGCTGGAACCAGCCCCCTACCTGGCCCAGGTCCACACCATCTGCGGAGCCTCACCCGCAGCTTCCCCCCGCCCCCTGCAGGAGAGACCAGGGCTCAGAGCCTCGTTTGGGAGCAGCTGAGGATTGGAGAGGGGTGGGGAAGGGCCCGTCCCACGTCGCATTAGGGAGAGGTCAGCGCCCGCCGGCGAGCACCGCGGCAACCACTGCCCCCTGCCGACCGCGGCGAGACCAGCACTTCTGGGGAGCCCAGCCCCCTGGGCTTCCCCGACCCGAGGGAGGAGGAGGCGGGGAAGAAGGGAGGCGGGGCCGCGCTTCGCAGCGTTCAACCTGGGACTCCGGTCCCTACACACTTAGCTCACAACTCAGGCCTCAGTGATCGGAGGCTCCCAGGGCTGAGCGATCCCTCTGCCCACCCGGCAGGGGCAGGGGCGGGAGCAGCACCCTGCGCTGGGAGGGCACTCACAGCCCGCCAGCCTCAGAGAGCCTGTGGGCACAGAGATGTGGCTCCCTCCCCTCCCTCCGCCTTGGCTCCTCTCACGTGTCAGATCTCATTTGTCAGCTCTGGTGTCACCTCCTCAGAGAGAGACCCGCCCACCAAAAATAGCCCCTACTACCTCCACACCACTTTTTAGTTCTGGCTTGGTTAGCCCCCCATCTGGTGTGCTTCAGAGCACTTCGCACAATCTGCTTTTCTTGATTTTTCCTTCTCTGGTCTGTCGGTTGGTACCCCGTCACTTCACACAGAAGGGATTCCACGCAAGCAGCTGATAGTGTGGGTACTGAAAGCTGCAAGAACAAAGTGGGGCGGGTGCTGAGGAACTCTAGGGGGTAAGCCCAGGAAGCCATACCACTTCCAGGGCTGAAAGAGATGGCCCTAACCAAACCCCCGAGCCCCAGGGAGCTGCTTCTTGGACACAGGGGCAGGGGCATTAGACGGAGTGAAATGTTTTCCTTCTACGGAACGGCTGGGACTTAAAGCCTGTGTTCTACCAAGATGGCTAAGGTCCCCTGGGCTTCTAGAAGGCAGCCTGCGCATCTGCCCCCGGTAGAGAGTGTGTAACACCTGCAAATCCCCTGCTGGAAGCCCTCTGTTCAGAAACGACCAACATTCCCCCAAAATCAACAAGTGGGACCACATCAAACTAAAAAGGTTCTGTCCAACGGGAAACCATCGACAAAATGAAAAGGCAACCTAAGGAACGGGAGAAGATATTTGCAAATCATGTATCTGATAAGGGGCTAATCCAAAATATATAAAGAATTCATACAAGTCAGTAGCAAAAAAAAAAAAAAAAAAGCCAACAACAATACCAAAGAAAAGAAAAAAACACACAAAGTCAATTTTTAAAATGGGCAGAGATGGTCAACAGGAACATAAAAAGGTGCCCAGCATCACTGATCATCAGGGAAATTCAAATCAAAACCACAGTGAGGTATAACCTCACACCTGTCAGAATGGCAAGTATCAAAAATACAAGAAACAACAAGTGTTGGGGAGGATGTTAAGAAAGGGAACCCTCGTGAACCGTTGCTGGGAATATAAATTGGTAAAGCCACTATGGAAAGTATGGGGGTTCCTCCAAAAATCAAGACTAGAACTTTCATATGATCCCAGCAATTCCACTTCTGATAATACATGTAAAGGAAACAAAATCACTACCTCAAAGAAATATCTGAATCCCCATCTTCACTGCAACATTATTTACAACAGCCAAGATGTGGAAATAACCTAAGTGTCCACCTATGGATGGATGGATAAAGAAATTGTGCTGTGGGGCGCCTGGGTGGCTCAGTCGGTTGAATGTCCGGCTTCGGCTCAGGTCATGATCCTGCAGTTCGTGGGTTCGAGCCTCGCGTCGGGCTCTGTGCTGACAGCTCGGAGCCTGGAGCCTGCTTCGGATTCTGTGTGTCCCTCTCTCTCTCTGCCCCTCCCCTGCTCACGCTGTCTCTCTCTCTCTCTCTCTTTCTCAAAAATAAATAAAACATTAAAAAAAAAAGAAATTGTGCTGTACTGTACATATACAATGGAATACTATTCGGCCATAAAAAGAAGGAAATCCTGCCGTTTGTGAACATGGATCGACCTTGAGAGCATTGTGCTAAGTGAAATGTCGGACAGAAAGACAAATACTGTATGATATCACTTATATGTGGAATCCAAACAAACTCATAGAAGCAGAGAACACAATGTGGTTGTCAGAGATGGAGGGGGGAATGAGAAAGAAAGGGAGAAAGAGAGAAGAAAGAAAGAAAGAAAGAAAGAAAGAAAGAAAGAAAGAAAGAAAGAAAGAAAAGAAGGAAGGAAGGAAGAGGGAAGGAGGGAGGGAAGGAGGAAGGGAGGGAGAGAAAGAAAAAAGAAGGAAGGAAGGAAGGAAGGAAGGAAGGAAGGAAGGAAGGAAGGAAGAGGGGAGGGAAGAAAGAAGGAGGGAAGGAGGGGGGAAAGATCACCTACCAGCCCACTTTGATTACTAGATTTTTTACATTTGCTAATTTTTTTCCAAGGAAGAAACCTGCCTCTGAACTATGTCCCAACTAAGGCATGTGAGTTTGGTGGCATAGCCACTCAACTTCTGTCCCCAAAAGAGCAAGAAAGAACCAGAATACTCCCGCCTTCTCCTCCCCATCCCCAAGTCCTCCAGCCCCTAACAGGTTTGTGCTGAGGTAGCCCAGCTGCAGCTGCAAAGCCGGGCACCTCCCTCCAAGGAACAGTGCTCCCAGCGCCAAGAAACCAGAGCCATCTCAGACCAGCACTCAGCATTCACTTGACAAATATTTATTGATGCCTACGACGTGCCAGGCATGTTTTAGGCTCTGACGATACAGCAGGAACGCATCTGCCCGAAGCCTGCTCACGTGGAGTTTACATTCTCATGGGGCAAGACTGATAAGAAACAAATGTATTGTAAAAGAGAAAGTTGGCCAGATGGCAATGAGAACCACTGCGGGGAAACGTGAGGTGCATGGGGAGTGCTGGAGGTAGGATTGCTTAATGGGGAGGGCACGGAAAGCCTCGCTGAGAAGAGGACATTTCCTCAAAACCCAGAAGGGGGTGAAGAAGCAAGCCACGTGGACACCCTAGAAGAGCATTCCAGCAGAGGAACAGCAGAAGGCAACAGCCCTGGGGCAGGACCCCGCCTAGCATGCTTGAGGACCTGCAAGGGGGCTATCGAGGCTGCGGCGTTGGGAGAGGGGAGCACAGGCGGAGACTGGCCAGACTCGGGGACGGATGGTGCCAGGCCCCGTGGGCCATCGCTGGACTCCAGCTTGGATTGAGTGAGGTGAGGGTCTGGAGTGGAGAGTGGCTCGATCTGACTCTGTGCTAAGAGGTAGAGGCCAGAGCGCCACCAACAGTAATAACTTTACTGTTATTCCAGAAGAGTAAGATCTGGAATTTTCCCAGCTCTGCTCTTGACAAGAAATAAAAGCACCCTCTCCGCCAGTCTTTCTTTTAATCCGTAATTTCCATTTTAAAGCATGGAAATGAGGGGGTTAGTTCTCAGTTCAACAAGCCCTCGGACACCCCTCCCCCCCATCAGAATGTTAGCTCCCAGAGGCGGATGCTATGTGCCTTGCTCATCACTGCACCCCCAGTGTTTCACAAACGGCCCTGGCACTTAGCAGGTGCTCCTTAAATATTTGCTAAAGGAAAGTGAGGACATCCCCGGGAGTGCGTGTTCAGGCAACTTGTCATGACCTCCACAGCCACGTTGTGTGGAGTGTGGGGCATCAAGCACACATCGCCCCCATTTCAGGAGAGTTTGGGTGACTTGCCTGTGGTCGCCCCAGAGCAGAGCTGGAGTCTGACCTAAGCTTACCTGACTCCAGGGCCCGTTGCTGCCTCAAAGCTGTCACACTGTCACAAAGGCCCAGCACCCCTGCCAGGTCACTCGCAGCTCCACCCCCGCCCCCCCCCCCCCGGGCCCTTTAACACGGGCCCAGAATGTCGCAGAGGGGGAGGAGGCTGTCCCTGTGCCTGTCCCTCTGAGGGTCTGTGAATCTGTTGGTGGAGGAATTAAGTCTGTCCCTCCGGGGTAGGGGTGTGTATCTGTCCCTCTGGGAGTCTGCCCCAAGTGGTGCGAAGTCCGCGCTTCCACTCCTACCCCCACCCCACCTGCAGGTGGGTCTCTGCCGGTGGTTCAGCCCCGCCCTGCCCTGCCCTGCCCATCCAGGTCCCGCTGCCGGCCGGCAACGCTTCTCCCCGCCATCCGCAGGCCCCGAGCGCCCCCTGCTGACAGCTGCTCCGCCTGCACCTCCTTGCCCCGCAGGAGCGGAAGAGCAACCATGCAAAGGGGAGGTACATTGGGCTAGAATTTCGCTTCAGCCCTTCTCCCTCACACCCAAAGGATCCCTTCTTGGGTCCCCTCACCTTTCCATCCCCTCAGAGGCTGAGCGGGGGATTACCTAGCACACACAGATAAGGGGACAGGACACAGCCAAGTCCCCCAGGCCCCAGGACTCTCCCGCGGTTTCTCTGGGGCGGTTCCCTAAGCAGTGGGGAACTGAGCCTTGAGAGAGGCTGGTAGAGGAAAGGAGTCAGGATCGGGGTTCCCTGAGCCAGTCCCCTGCTCAAGGGCTGAAGAAAACCCAGGCCAGCCTCAGCCCCAGCCTTAACCCCTCTCATTCTATCCATCTTCCTCTTATCCAGCTCTGTCCCTGCCCATCCTTTCTCTCCCCCAAATCACCTTCTTTCAAATCCTCACAAGGCCTCGTGCCACCCACAGGCCATCATATGTCCTGCTGGGGCACTGACACCTGTGCCAAGGCAGGAGCCCAAGAAGGGGACGGAAGGTGGGTGAGCTGGAGGGTGAGGTCAGCCTTTGGAGAGGACCATGTGTGGCAGGCACACGGCTAGGTGCGGATGTGCACACACACACTCACCATGCACAAGTGTGCGCACATATGTGCTTGTACATGAGAGCATGTAACGTGTCGCATGCTCATGCATGGGCATCGGGTGCACACCTCCACGGATGGGCACAGGTACCCACACCTACCAGGCATCCTTAGACGCAGGCCAGTACAGAGCTGCGTCCAAGCGCACATCTCCGCGTGCACTAATGCTTCTGTGCACCCGCGTCAACGCACATCTGGGGTAAAACCACACTCTGGAGTCAGAGAGACCTCAGTCTAAACCCTGGCTTTGTCTTTACCACTCGGTTGCTCTGTGGCCTTGGGTGTGTGTGACCTTTCAGAGCCTCAGTTTCCCTATCTATACGAGCGGGTAATGGGGGGGGCGGGGGGGCTGTGGGTTGTAAGGATTAAAGGAGCTAATGAATGGACGGGGCCGGGACCTGGTAAGCCCTCAACTGGTGTCAGCAGGCAGAACCCCCACCTCGGGCCTGCATGTGACAGCAGCTGTAAAGTGACAAGAAGGGCTCCCATCCGCGGATTGAGGCCATGGGTCCCCTGAGCCCGGAGGCCCCCGGCACAGGCACACGCACGTGCCCGCACACACAGGGGCTGCTCTGTGTGTCTCGGCTGTTTGCATGGGCTGCTTAGCGACCAGCCTAGCCGAAGAGCACGTGAGCCCACTCGGAGCCCGGCCCTCCAGCCCCAGCCTGTTGGGACAGGGCCTGGCCAGGATTCCTGCATTCCTGCTGCCTTCCCTCTTCCTCTTGGCCACGGGCACGGGTACAAAATGCAGGACTTGGAGACTATTCACCCACCCTCCAAGCCACCATAGGCTTTGCCCTGCCCACAGCGAGTTGGAGGGGGGGCTTTAGGGGGCCTTCCCTGAGACTGGAAAACTTGAGGGTCCTCCTGGGGGTTCTCCAGCCTGCCTAAGCCCCCTCTCCAACTCCGTCACTCCACAAGCAGGAGGCTTCTGAGACCATGCCTCAGACAGGGTGAGAGCTGGGGGGCCCGCAGGCCCATAGTGCCCTGCCCCACACACATGCTGCCCCCAACGGCCTCCTGAAAAAAGGAAGCCATCTAATATCCCCTCCACCTCCTCTCCCTAGGACCCAAGTCCCCACCAGGCCACCCCAGTGCCTGGGCCCAGAGGGAGAGGAGCCTCTTGTCCTGGGTCCCAAGCAGGGAGCAACCTGGGCGGACAAGCTAATCTGAAGAACTTTCCAAGGGACCGGGGACAGCCATATGGCAGGCCAGCCCTTAAAAGTGTGCCCTTCAGTCACCAAGCCCCAACCCATCAGGCCCTGAGGGAATGATCTAGGACCCTTCCCCTTGCCCTTTCTCACCCCCAGGTGGTCAGAGAGCACCTAGCAGAAACTGCTGCCCTACTGAGTGGACAAGGAGAGCCACTTTCTTTGGTCCTCCAGCAACTAAACTGGCCCAAAGGTAAACAGTGCAACTCACTTAGGCCCTTCGCCTGCCAGGTCCCTCCAAAATAGTTCAGGGCCACTTCATATGTGGGGGCGTAGAGGGTAGCACAGGCATCCCAAGGGTGATATCCCAGCACCGTGAATACAGCCTAATGCCCCATTTTACATATAGATAAACCGAGGCCCAGAGAGAAGAGGAGCCTTACTAGAATCACACAATGGAGGTGAGCTTTAGGCGGGGAGCTGAGCCTCCTGAGCCCTCCCCCTGCTCTCAGGAGACAGCCAGACCCCCAGCGAATCTCTCGCTCTGAGCTTTGCTCTGTCTGCCGGGACTGTCCAGCTGGTGGGGTAGAAAGGCAAAGGGGGGACACACACACCAAAATTAGTGTGTATTCTGTTAGGAGGAGGAAGAGGCTGCAAGGTGGCTTCTTCCCAGGGCCTCGCCTTAGAGGGGTTAACACCGCCCAGATAGGGTCCCTTCTGGAACTTCTGGGGCCTGGAATATGGCCAGAATGAGCAGGTCACACTGGTGTGACCACAGACAGGCCTGAGTTTGGGACGGGGGACCCTGAAGATACTCTTGAGATCCACACCCTCTCCACCACTATGGCTTTGCAGTTTTAAACCAACCAAAATAAATGTGGAGATAAGGAAAGGGGAAAAGAGCCTCCGTATACCCATCTGTCAAATGGAAATGGGATTTGTATTCTCCTTGCCCCCCACCCCACCGAACCCTTCCAGAGCCTGCCCCTCATGGTCTGAGTCTCTCCCTCCAAGCCAGGAATGTGCCTCCCCACTCCTCTGTCTCAGCCCTGCAGGCCAAGGGCAGAGTCAGCAGGAGTTGAGGGGCTGAGCCAGTGTCCAGCCCCACTCCAGGCTCCATGTGCCCGGCTGCCACTCAGTGACACCAGACAGGAGAAGCCAGCCCCAGCCTATGACCAAAACAGGCCAAAGCTGGCATTTCTCTTTTCAGTTACTCTGTGACCCCCACCCCCACCATCCACACCCAATCTGAGAACCACAGTGGGACAGGGTTGGGGGGATCATGTCCCTATGGGGAGGATCATGAGGTTCTATTCTGGGGAGCTGCCTGGCCAACCTTCCAGTCTGCTGGGGGAGGTGAGTTAGGGACCACCATCCTTTGGCACTGTGGGTCACTGCGCACAACAGTCCCGCAAAATAGTATCATCGCCCTCTTTTAACAGATCAGGAAAATGAGGCCCAGGACTCCAGCACAGCCCCCGCGGCCTCCAGCAGGACAGACAGAAGGCCGCAGAAAGGGTGCCGTGGACCTGGCCCCGGGGGGGCCACCCACCAACAGGGCAGTTGTGTGTCAGGCCCCTGTCCGGACCCTGAAACTCAGTACCGCGGGGCCCGGGGCCCGGCAGCCGCCCCAGCGCCAGTGCCCACCGCCTCGGCGCCCCGGACGGGGGCTGGGCCGGGTGTGGCGCCAGCTCCCGGGGCGGGGCTCAGAAGCCTCTGTTCCCGCAGCGCCGACACCTGGTGTCCGCCCGCCCGCGGGTCGGCGTGCCCGGGCAGGGAGGCCGCTCCGGGCCGCCCGGACCGGACGGGACGGGACGCGGGCGGCGCCGCCACATCTGAGCCCCACCGCATTCCGGGGCGCCCGCTGGGGGCGGGGAAGGAGGAGTTTCCCAAAGCCTGTCGGGCACCGCCTCCTGCCGGCCGCCGCGGCTACTGCAGGTCCCGGAACCGGTGGCCTTGAATAGGCGGCAAGGGGCCTCCACTTCGGGGGAGAGGCCCAGCTCAGGGGCGCCTCCCATGGTCCCACCGCCCCCACCGATGACTCATCAAACACTTTTCCTGCTCGTGCCCGAGGCGGAGGGTGCTACAGAAGGACAAAGCCAGAGCCTTGTAGAGCCTTGCCCTCTACCCCCTTTGACTCGCCAGGCTCTGAACCATCCCCCCCCCCAACACTCAGTACCCCTGAGACCACACTAGCCACACATTCTGCACGCAGCCAGGCTCCAGAAGTGGCCTCCAATTTCCAGATTCCTCTTATCTAGGAAGGGGACAGAGCTGGAGTCTCCTTCTCTCCCTGACTCTGAGCTGCTCAGACACCTGCCCAAACCCACCTGTCATACTGCCCTCGATGCCCACTCCCAACGCCTGCCTAGCCTGCCCCCTCGGAGCCAGAAGAGACAGTCAGGGTTCTGACAGGCTGCTGTGTGACCTTAGCTACGTGACTGCTCCTCTCTGAGCCTGTTTCCTCTTCCGTGCAGTGAGGGGGTGGGCTTGGGTTGTGAATTCACATGAGGATCTTCAGCCCTATGGAGCGTCCCTTCACTTATAGACACTTAATAAGACTGGGCCACGCCAGCCACCTTCCCCACCTGGAATGTCTGCCCAGTCCTTGCCTGGACACTCTCTAAGACCCCTCAGTGTATCAAACAGCAAAATGCTTATATAGCAAACACTGTCCTTCTTGCTTTATAAATACTCATACATTTAGCAAATCTGCTCAGAACGAAGTCCGCATGGCCCCTATCTCTCAATCTCTCTCTCTCTCTCTCTCTCTCTCTCTCTCTCTCTCTCACACACACACACACACACACACACACACACACACACACTACACACAACTTGGGTCTGTCAGTAAGCCTGAGTCTGGGTTTCCATGAATTTCATGTCTGGGCCCCCACCAGTGGCCACTGTGTTTCAGAACCCTGCCATAGTCTGTCTTTCCCTCAGCTGGATCCCCCTTCCCTGCCATTGTGCCCACTGCTCAGGCGGCACTGTGGGCAACGGGTGCTGGGGAAAGACCATGGGCTCTAGTCCCAGCCACAGTGAATGCTGTGTGACCCAGGGCAATGCATGTGTCTCTCTAAGCCCTGGGTTTTGGAGCTGGTTGGAAGAGGCCATTTCGAAACCCATGTCAGAGCTGCCCATCTAGGATTCGGGGTGGCCCTGGGCGTGTTTGCTTCACAATGTGCTTTCGTCTCCTGGGGTCACGGTACTTTGTACACAGTACGTGCTCACTAAATGCATGAACTAACAGCTGTTCATAGACTGTGACCCTGCTCTCAGCCCCAGTCTGAGCCCGGGAACTGGGAGGAGCTACACCCTCTGCCTTCCATGCCCTGGCCCTCCTGGCTTCTAGAATCTTCTGACAGATCCAGGTCCAGGCCCAGAGAAGTCAGTGACAGGGAGGTGCTAAGGCCTAGCACCAGCCTACAGGCCAGGAGAAAAAGCTAACCCAAGTTCACACACGTTCAGATGCCCCCACTGGAGCACTCTGAACCAAGGTCCCTGTGGGCAGAACCTACAGGGTCCACCCTGGAGTTTCCCATTTGGAAAGTCTGAGAGAGTCCACTGACCACAATTTTTACCATGTGCTTGAAGAGCTGCCCTAATAAGCCCGTTATAAACATTTATTGAGTACCAACCGGCATCAGCAACCGCCCAAGACACTGGGAATACAGGCTAGTTCAGAACACAGAGAAGATGCTGGAAACCAGATCAGGTGCAGAGTCAAGGAAAAATCTGGGGCAGCAGGCAGCACTTCCTGGAGAGGGGAGTGTGTTCGAGATGTGGGGAGCCGGGACAGGGCCAGCAGGCTGGGGAAGGGGCATGGAGAAGGGCATTCCCCGTGGGAATTCAGAATGGAGCCTCGGGTTTCCCCCAGACCCTGCAGGTGGAAGAGGGAATGAGGGTACTTGCGATCCTGACCTCCAAATTACTGTGGCCTGAGCACTGGGCAGTCTGCATCCTCCAGCAGACGTGACCAGAAGGGAGGGGGTTCAAGACACAGCAGGGGAGACTCAAGCCAGACAACAGGCAGACCTTCCTGCTAGAACTTCTGAATTCCAAACTGGCATGACACGACACTGTAGCGTTCCCTGTCCCCCAGGGCCTTCAAGAACAGGTGCCACACCGGGGGCTTCAGGAGGGGTCCTTTCTGCACCATGGCAGGGGCCTGGGGCAGGACTCTAAGGACTGCTCCACACAGGGGAGGCTGGGAATGGGAGAGGACAACTCAACCATTCTCCCGTGTTTGGCCTGGTTTCCTTCTCACAGAAGTTGCTTTGTCAGCTCCCTGGAAAACCTCCATGCAGGAGGAAAGGGAGAGATGGGAGCAGGGTTCCTCCATCAAGCCAGGCTTGGTACTTGGCCCCCACCCTGTCCTCTCCCAGCTGGGCCATCTCGGTGCACTCACCAAGCAGAACCTAGCACCCCCCAGACCCAGGCCCAGACAGACAAGGAGGGAGCAGGTTTCCCCAGGAAACAGGCAGGACTGGGGGAGTCAGGAGCCCTGGTCTCTAGTCCCAGCTCTGGGCCTCAGTTGCCCAAGGTCCACAGTGAGGGGTTGGTTTAGATAATATCTAAGGATACTCCCAGCTCCGAAATTTCTAGAACCAACAGAAAGATGCGCTCCCTTCCTTCACTCTGTCCACAGGGGGTCCACAGCTAGAGCAGGACTGCCTCCAGCCCGGGTCTGCCCCTACCCCCACGCTGTTAAACCTCTCTGATAAACTCACCACCACGTGTCCTTGGAGAGGGCTGTTACCAAGGTCAAATTCAACAATGCTTGTAAAATATTTTCTACCTTTCGAGTCAGTGCTTTCACCTCCAGGGCGAAATTCCAAGACGGGGCACCTAGCTCACATCGGATGACCATTGCAGGACGCAGGACGATACAAAACACTTTACGCTGGAGGGCTGGGGCGGGGTGGGGTGGGGTGGGGGCTTCTGGGGAAGGTCAGCTTCTAAGACCAGTATTACAGGCAGGAAGGCAGGGCTACGGAGAGACGGCCTGCTTCCTCAGGCTGTCTCCACCAGGCCCCACTGCTGGCCAACAGGCAAACTGAGGCAGGCCACCTCCCCTGGAGAAGTGACCAGAAACACCCTGGAACCTCAGCTCCCTTGGAGCAGAGAGGGTGGGCCCTCCCAGCAGTGCAGGGAAGGAGGATCCTGGACTCGGGGAAGGTGGCTGGCATGGCTGGGTCTTATTGTCTCTAAGTGAAGGGACACTCCGTAGGGCTTAAGATCCTCATGTGAAGTCACAGCCTCTAGCCCACCCCCTCACTGCACAGAAAAGAAAACTGGCTCAAAGGAGCAGTCACGTAGCCAAGGTCATACAGCAGCTGCCCCTCTGAGCTCTGGCTGCTTCTTCTGCCTCCGGGGTGGGGGAGGGGGTGGGTGGGCTAGGCCTCCCCATGCCAGAGGCCCTCACCTGAGTCTGGGCTGGTGGGGGAGGGGCCTGAGGTAAGGGGGTGGGGGTAAGGGAGACACTGTAAGGCTCAGGGCTAGAACTGGGATACCACCCCTAGCGTAAGCTGCTGTCCTCCCCCAGGAGGGGAGGGCTGGGAGGCCTGGAGGCAGGGAGGTACCTGTCCTCTCCACCTGGCAGACAGCTTACCTTATAAGGTGCTTTCTCCTCTCAAAACAGCTTCTGACAAAGAACCGGGTGGGGTTGTGGGTGGAGGGGGTGAGGCCAGCTCTCGGAACTGCACCCTATTCACCTACCCAACAGCACCCGGGTAATCAGCTATGCAGGCGGCCCCTGGTCTGTTGGAGAAGATCCACTAACCTACAGGTGGTCTCTGAGGCCCCAAACCTGGCCCGGAAACAGGACCCACGGGTTCCCGTCTTCGCCCCTCTGGGAGGGGCTGCCCCTCCCCCACACCGCTTCCCTCTCGCTCCTGATTTATAGCCAGTCTGGCTCTCCTGCCCCTTCACATTTACACAGGAACACCCACACATGTGTGGGGATGGCTGGTGGTCATGTGGAAGCCACACTTCCTGTCCTGCCCTGGGGACAGTGAAGCCTCCCTTCCCAAAGACGGAGCTGGCCCTCAGGGCCCCAGGGCCTCCTACCCTTTCCCCTGAGAAAGCAGATGGGTACTGCCCGGGGTCCAGCACATCTGTCTCCATCCTCAGAGGTCTAGAAGGGCCTAGGACCCAGTTCCAGTGGCGGGGAGGGGCTGCTCACTCGCCCTAACCCTATGGTACCCCTGCCTGACTCTGAGTGAGAGGTGGTGTTTAGGGGGTCCCAGAAGTAGCTACCCTGAAAGAGACGGTGGGGGGAGGCCACTACTGCAGATACCCCCACACGTGGCGAGGAGGTCGAAGGCAGGCTGGCCACTCACAAGCCTCCCTAAGCTCCACGTCCTTCATCTGTAGTGGGAATAATAGTTTCCTCCTCGGAGTTGTTTTAAGGGTCCTCTGGGATGACAGATTGGATAGTAGCACATAGTGGCCTGCAAGTGCCCTTAATTGGGCAGCTGGGGGAAGGGTCAGCGTGTCCCTCAGGGTCTCGCTGTATCTGCGGGGCCCAAATCCCGTTCCAGCTCCTCTAAGGCTCTAACTGGAGGTCACAGAGCCCTAGGTCACCGAGGAACACCTTGGGAAGTGCTCAGAGCACCACTGAGGGAAAGGCACTGAGGACAGTACCCATGCCAAGCAGCCCCTAGGCCCCAGGTTGCCTAGTCCTGGCCCCAGCACTGGCTGTGCATGTGGCCATGTGTGTGTGTGTGTGTGTGTGTGTGTGTGTGTGTGTGTGTCTGGGGTGCCTCCAGGCTGGCTGGGCCACACCCTGGTGACTCAGGCCTACGGCATGCACCCTGCCCGGCTAGTGGGAGAACAAAGCCACCAGCTCAAGTCCCCGGCATCCAGCCTGAGTCACACTCAGGCACACCCAGCCAGGTGCCCCATGCCTCCTGAGTCAGACCCACCCCAAGGGATCTGCAGCCGTGGAGCAGAGGCAGCCCCTCGCACTGCCGACCAGGGCCTCGCCCAGGGAAGCCTGGAGGTCTCTGGCCCAGATCAGGACCACCAGCCCACCACTAGGGCCCCCAGAGTCTAATTTGTCCAAGTGGCAGAGTACAGCTGTGGAACCACATGGCCGATGTTCAGGAGGCTGGCTCTTTAGGAGGCTAGACTCAGGGAGGCTCATGGAGGACAGGGGAAAGGTGCTCCATTAGGCCCATGGGCCCTACTCAGTCTGGGTGGGGGGCATGTTGTGGACACAGTCCTAACCCTGGGCCCCCAACTTTGGCCCTGAAGTGTGTGGGAATCATGACAAGGGGAGACAGCCAGGCCTTCTGGGTACCAATGCGGTGAAGGCCAAGTAGAGAGCAGGCCCAGCTTCCCCACCGGGGCCTGGGAATGAGGGTTGTCAGGAGAGGGGCTAGGACTCACCTTAGGAAGCCCCCAACGCCCCCAGCCAGCAGTGGCTCAAACAAGCCAAGGTCCCCAGACAAGCATCCTGGGTGAGAGAGGAGGCCTGGGCAGGAGGGCAGGAAAGCCCGTGGGGCAGGGGCGCTACATTCACTGGCTGGGTGTAGCCCCAAACCCAGACCCAGTTCCATGTGAAATGGGGCCCCTGCTTCAGGCTCCAGAGAGTCCCAGGCTCAGCTGCAGAATGCCGTTTCCTTGGGCCCTGGCCTGGGCTCAGAGGCTGAAGGGGTCCTGCCACCATGGGGGCCAGAGCACCTGGTCTCCAGCCAAGGCCATGGCTAAGAGCACCCCCGAAAAGGGAGAAGACAGACCTGGCAGGGACAGCACAGGGCAGACACCCAGATCCCCAAGATGCTCGACAGACTCCCGCCACGCGTAACCTTAACATGGCAGCCTGACCCCAAACCGTGCCTCATGCTAACCTGTCCCTGCTCACCTCACCCCTGAACCCATCTCTGGATCTGACGCTTCCCTAACCCCCACCCTACCCCCACATCAGAACTATACCCCAGCTCTACCCTACATCCCAACCTCGGTGCTTCCCTATGCCCAAACCCCACCCCGTCCGAAACCCCCCCATCTGATCTACACCCACCTTCAGGCCACACGTCCTCCCACAGCTCCCACATCAGCCCTGCCCCTGCCCTAAACCCACAACCATCCTCCAGACCCTGCCTTCCCAGGCCCTCCCTGATCCCAACCCCTCTTCCACATCCCAGAACCACCCCACACCTGCCTCTACCCTAAGCCCCCCACAGACCCACTGCTACCCCAGCTGTCCATGGTGCACCAGCGCATGTCCACATCAGCCCATCTGACAGTGGGGGACCTCCGCCAGATCAGGCTTGCCTGTGTGCATCAGACCCCACACGGCCAGGCTGGGAGGTGAGGCGGGAGGACAGTCCCCCAGGCAGGAGCATCAGGCACTCCCCCAACAGCACCAGCTCCTGGAGGCCCTGTGCTAAGACTTGTGTGGGGGGATCACTCAGACCCCGGGCCTGCCCTGGCCCTCCTCTCCTCCTGGCAGCGGGGAGGCTGGGGGGGCAACTCAGAGCAGTCCAGTGCCTACTGGGGTCAGAAACCTGCTGCAGCACAGTCCCTCCTCCACTGAGGTTGGGGGATGGGAGGGAGGGAGCCAAACCCAGGCCCCCAGAACTTGTGCCAGCACCCCCCCAGGGGGCCCCATCCCCTCTCCCAGCACCCCCAGCCTCTGCAGCTGATCTGTAGGCCCAGCAGGCTGAGCTTGAGGCCCTTCCTGTCCCGTCTGCGGAAGGGGGAGCCAGGCTGGTTGGCGTCAGCACCCCCTCCTTCCCCTGGGCCCAGGCTGCATTCCTGGCAAGCCAGGACCTGCCACTCAGGAAAAACAAGCGAGCTCAGCACCCTCCTCCGCCTCCACCCGTCCCCCCAGCCTCCGCAGCTGCTACAGCCGGCTGAGATCTGTCCCGCAGCTCTAGCCTGAGGCCCACTCCCCATGACCCCTCCCGGCCAGGCTCAAGCACCCCAAATCATCAGGCCGGCACAGCCCCGCTCCCTCCCAGAGGTCCTGCACCCACAGCAGCGGGATGATCCGGATCCCAATCCCTTCTTTCCTTAGCCCACCCCCTTCCTACCAGGAGTAGGAGTGCAGTGGGAGAGTTGGGAGCGCCACAGTGGGCAAGGGTGGCCCAGAGAGGTCACAGCCAATCACCTATCACCCCACACAGTTAGGACCTGGACTCCCTTGCCCCACCTCAGGCCTCAGCAGGTCCAGGGCTCACCCCAGAAGCCTAGATAAGCAAATGGGGCCTCTGGAGGCTGTGGGAGCTCGGGAGAGGTGGGAGACTCAGGGGATGGTAATGCCCAGCCAGGGCCCTGGGCCAGGGCTTCCCCAGACCAGGGCCGTCTCACCAGCCATCTAACCTGATTCCTTGCAGTCCACAGGGAGGAGTTTTTCCTCCTCTCCATCCATCTAGGCATTGACCACATCCAGGCCCAGGTGCCTGTGGCCCCGATGACCACTCTTGGCCACCCCAGCTGGTCTCTCCCTGGCTCTGGTCCTACACTCCCCCCTCCCCCGCCAGCCCCGTGTTGAGCACAGGAATCTTGCCCTCCCTGCTCCAGCAGCCCAGGCTGCCCAGAGTCTTACCGAAGCTCAGTTCTATCCCAGGCCCCCCACCCCCAGACACTTCTCACTGCCTGCTGCCTCTGGGATTCACCACAAGCCATCACCAGCAGCCAAGGACCCCCACAACACGCCAACGCACAGTGGCAACCTGACCCTGCTGCCCTCCAGCCATCCCCTGCCCTGGCCACACAGGGTCCCCCCCCCAGCCTGGAGCTCTCCCCTCCAAGAGGAGCTCCCCTTCTCCAAAGCCCAGACCACTGTTTTCTTGTCTCTGATGGCCTCCCCACATCCATCCCCTGTCCCGTGGCTTTGTGGTAGATCATTGCTACCCCTGGACCTCCAGCTTCCTGAGGGCTGGAAGACTGTCTGGATACAACTCTTGCTCCCTGGTGCATCATCTAGGCAGGAGACGGGGCTGTGATTTCACGGTGGTCTTGTCTGATACCTCCATCCTTCCCCAGTCAGCTGTGGGCCATTGGGTGTCAGCCAGGGGCTAGATGCCTAATGCCAGTTCTCATGACACTCTTATGACATTGGTGTTATTGTCCCCATCTTACTTAAAAGGACAGTAAGGCTGATGCAACAGGGTGAGTTATTGACCGTTTGGCAGAATGGGAATTAGACCTCAAGGCCCACCCTCCAAAGGATGGAGGACCTGCCCCAGGTGGATGGGGAGGTGGAGTCCCCTGGGGCAGGACCAAGGCCAGACCTTCACCTAAGTTCTTATAACCATACATGGGGTCCCCAAGGCCTGCAGGGACGGCCAGGAACCTCCACTGCAACCCATAAGGCACAAACCCAGCACTCAAAGTCCCACTTGCCGTCGTCATCCCTGCCCCCACTCCTGGCCGCCGCCCTCAACACCCAGGCCAGTCAGACCAGCCCGGCCAGCCCAGCCTGAGAGAGGCTCCAGGGACTCCCCACCCCCACTTGGAGCCAGGATGCGGGGATTCCGTGGGGCAGGAGCGCCCCCAGCTGACCAATGTGGGACAGGCAGGGGACGGGGACCCAAACCAGGCCCCAGGACCTCTGCACACCCACCATTTCTGGACCTTCTTGAGCACACAGGGCCAAGTCA
The DNA here is from genome assembly GCA_028646485.1 of Cryptoprocta ferox. NCBI lineage: Eukaryota > Metazoa > Chordata > Mammalia > Carnivora > Eupleridae > Cryptoprocta > Cryptoprocta ferox. The sequence goes on from CM053571.1 coordinate 59,709,960, forward strand.
GAGGAGGTAAACCAGGAGCAGAGGGGAGGAATGAGTTGACCCGGGAACCACACAAGCACAAACATTCAGGAGAGAAACAGCAGGGCCAGAGGCAGACGGGGGTATCCGGAGCATGGTGTTCAGCCTTGGACTTGGTGATGCAGCAGGCTGGACTGGAAGAGGCAAATGTGACTCCTAGATTTCTGGGACCGGGTGGATAGTGAGACCAAGACCAGAGCCACAGGTGAGAACAGGTCTTGGAGGGCAGCCGAAGGACTTGTCTTGAACATGTTGGCCTTGAGGGACCAGAGCAGCATTGGGTAGGGACCCGCAGGAGGTGGACTGAAGGTCTCTGGAGAGTCCTTGAACTTGGAAGTCCTTGGCAGCAGGGCTTCCATTCCAGCACTGTTCCCCTCCCTGGCTTCTGACCCCAGGCTTGGGCAAGTCTATTCTCAAAATGGGCTTGGTGTGGCTAAGCTGCTCCTAAGGACCCTTCCTGCCCTGTACTTGCCATTCCCTGGGCCTCAGTCTCCTGCAACGCCCTCCTGAGAGCACACTGAGGACACAGATAATGCCAGCTCCCATTTCCCAAGCACACGCACACTACGTTTACTGAGCACATACTAAGGCAAGGTACTAGGGTGACCGCACCAGCCTGTGCGGAAAAGTGACCACTTTAACATCAGTGCCCAAATCAGAGGGGCTCCTGGGCGCCCCCACTGTGTGTTGCAGGGCCTCACACTGTCCCCTGAAAGTCCCCCCAGTTACTTCCAGGCCCAGCCAGGGTCAGGGGTTCACGCACAGATACCCACACCCCACCCCACACTCGAGCTCGTCCATTCCTAAGTATTGATGCGGAGGGTACAGGCTGCCTCTCCCCTGCTTTCTGTCTCTTCCTACCCTCCTCCACCCTTGATGAGGGGGCCTTCCCCTCCTATTCCCTTCTGGCCTTCCCAGCCCCTCCTGCCCCTCTCACCACGTCAGGAAGGCGATAGCCCCAGCCATAGTTTATCAGCATTCCATTTAGAAATACACCCGCTAGACAGGGCTGCCCAGAACCAGTCCCGCCTTGAACCAAAATCCCTTCTGCAGCACCCTAAGGAGCAGGTGCTCTCTGCTTGCATACTTCCGGCACCCAGGAACTCACTCTCTTACCAGAAAGCCCATTCCATGTGTGGACAGCTCAGACTGTCAACCAGCCACTTACCCACCTCCCTGTCAGTCCCCTCCTGGTTTTCTCCTCTGAAGCCATGCAGGACACAGAAGCTTGTTTCTCCACGTGATGGGGGCAGTGGGGAGACAATTACCTTACTAAGCACCTGCCATTTGCCAGGCCCTTGGGGTGCAGAGGTGAGCCACGAGCTGTGGCCCCTGCCCTCAGAGGATGTGACAGGTCCCTGCAAATACAAATCGAAATGGAAAAGAACAAATTTGATCGAGCACCTGCTATGTACCAGACACTGTTCCAAGCGCTTTAGGTGAAGTAATGTGATAATCCCCAAAGCCCTCTTATCCTCTCCACATATGTCATTAGCCCCAAGTCCTGTAGAGGCGATGATGAGTCAAAGGGGCAAGCAGCTGGAATTAGCAACTAACTCTGCATGTTTTCAGTGTTGGCTAGAGTTTCGCTTCTCAGTTTAAAGCATTCATCTCGTCCATCCTGTCCAAAATACAAAGTTTGCTTGTGTTCTCAGAATGGCCCGTCGTTGGAAAGGGGCAGGATCTGGTGGTGCCCTCTAGGGGCAGAAATGTGCATTGCACAGGTTTAAGTGCAGTAGAGCTGGCCCATCGTGCAGGGACCCAGGGGCCAACTGCAGAAAAAGATCCTATTAGAATGCCACGCGCCAACCACCTCTGCCACCACCTATGTGCTGCATGGGCCATTCAGAGATGTGATCAGATGTGCAGTTCCCAATCAGGAAGCAGCTCGCTGTAGAACTGCGTCACAAAAACGTCGTCATTTCTTCAAGGGTCCCCAGTTCTTTTGAGTATGAACACAGGTGACTTTAAGGCTTCTGAAAGTTGGGACACCTGGGTGGCTCAGTCAGTTAAGCATCCGACTTTGGCTCAGCTCATGAGCTCACAGTTCGTGAGTTTGAGCCCCGCGTCGGACTCTGTGCTGACAGCTCAGAGCCTGGAGCCTGCTTCAGATTCTGTGTGTGTCTCTCTCTCTGCCCCTCCCCTACTCATGTTCTGTCTGTCTCTCTCTCTCTTAAAATAAATAAACATTTAAAAAAAAAATTTTAATATATGAGAAAAATATTTTATTTAAAATGTATTAAGTCTTAGGCTGCCTCTATGGCTCAGTCGGTTGAGTATCCGACTTCAGGCTCAGGTCATGATCTTGCAGTTTGTGAGTTTGAGCCCCACGTCGGACTCTGTGCTGACAGCTCAGAGCCTGGAGCCTGCTTCAGATTCTGTGTGTGTGTGTCTCTCTCTCTTGACCCTCCCCCATTCATGCTCTGTCTCTCAATCTCTCTCTCAAAAATAAATAAATGTTTTTTTAAAAAAATTTTTTAACGTATTCAGTCTTTAAGACAAACTTCCCAACATTCGAGACCAACTCAGTATCACCCCAGTGTTTGTGATGAGAGGTCCATGGGCAAATCTCAGCCCATAGCCCAGCCCTGGCCACCCAGAGAAGAAAACCAAGCCCCAAGGTCAGGGAGCTGTGTGCAGCTCTGTCCCGAGACGCTGCGCCTTCAGCTCCTGAAGTCTAACGGTTAAGAACTACAATGCATGTTTTACTCATCTGAAAAACAGCAAGCACTTACGACGTGCTCAGCACCCCGTGAGGTGCTGGGATTCCAAAAGTGAGCTAGACATGGGTCTTTCCAACAGAGAAGTGGCTTCATGCTGGAAATGAGTCCTGACCAGAAACAATGGGACAAGAGAGAGAGTGGGAGGTGTCAGCAGAGGGACACTGGGGACAATGTGAGCACTTCCACCTGGAAGTGGCTGCTTGGAGGAAGGGGCATAGAGCTGGGCCTCTCAGAGGATTTGCTGGAAGGAAGAGACTTGTCCCGGAAGGAGAGAACAGTGCCAGGAAATGCCAGAGAGTGAGGCTTCAGGGGTACATTTGAGGAACAGCAAGCAGAAGATAGAGTTTGGAAAAGGAATCCTGGATTCTCAAGCCAGAGAAGGTGCTTAGGCCCCCTGGCTTCAGGCCTGGAAGAAGTTTAGACTTGACTCCGAGGGAGAGGGGAGCCATGGGAGGTGTCTGAGCAGGAGAGTGCCCATCGGCATTACTGCTATAATGTACTGGTGGTCAGAGCAGGGAACAGTTTGATGCAAAGAGACCTCTAGAGCTGACCAGCAAGTCACCAGCGTGGGCCTGCTGGGAGGGGCGAGCGGAGGGGGAAAGGAGTCCCATCTTGGGTCTGTCTCTGTCAGGGAGTCTGTCCTGTCAGGGAGTCTGTCCAGGGTGAGAAGTCAGTCGGCAGACTCTCCCCACCACCAGAGGAGGTAGAAGTTAGGCAGCCCAAAGTCAAGCACAGCCATCCCTTTCCCACCTTCTCCATTCACCCCCACCTGTCAACACCTTCTTACATCCTCAGGCTCGTGCCTCCCCGCCGTCCTCCGAGCACCCTCAGACATTTCAGTGTGCACCGAGCACCTGGTGTGTGCACAGTACCCCCTGGGCCCTGAAGGGGTCCCAGGAGAAGCTCAAGCCCCACCCTTAGGAGCTTACATGTGCACAAGCCAGAGGGACAGCCGGAGTCTATAATGTAGAGTCTCTATGGTGCCCCCCTCCTCCCACCGAAAGAAACCCCCCACCTGTCTGCCCACTAAGGACCCCCCAGAAGAGATGTATTGCTTAGCTCCAAACCCTGAGTCCTTGTAGTGGATGGAACGGTGGCCCCAAAAAGAGATGCTGCACGCCAGAATCTATGAATGTGACCTTATTTGGCAAAAGCGTCTTTGCAGACACAATCCAGTTAAGGACCTCAAAGTGACATCATCCTGGATTATTGCAGCAGGTCCTGAATCCAACGACAAGTGTCCTTGTAAGATACAGAAGAGGAAACATAGACACACAGAGGAGGAGGCGATATGAAGACCGAAGGAGACACCGCAGTGATGCAGCCACAGGCCGGCAGTTATCATTACTATCCTGATGCACAGAGAGGTTAAGCGGCCCGCGCAGGGTCACACAGCTCCTGAGTGGTGAAGGGAGGATCAGCCCCCGGGTTCCTGCCCTCAACCTGAACCGACGCAGGGGCCCCTCTCGCCAGCTAAGGGCTCGCTGCTTTGCTTCTCTTGCCGCATTGCCTCTGCTTCCTTCTTTCTGAGGACAGCCCCTAAGCACCCTTTCTGCTCCAGCTGCTGCGAAACTCAAATCAGCACTGACCCACAAGTACAGCAAGGGGCTGCCCCTCGTGGCCACCCGTTTTGTTTCCTTCTCGATTCAGGGGCTCTGGCTTGCTGCTTCATCATTAATGACAGCCTGCTTCTTTCCAGAGAGGATGTGGGAGGCAACACGTGTCAAAGGCATAAGAGTTAGACCAACGCATGGAACTGAAGCGGGGCCCACAGAACACAGAGATCGTACAGGCTGACTGGAGCGGCAGCAGATGCTGTGACAGAGTCTCAAGGCCGCCAGGGTGGAAGAGGAAATCTGATTCCTATCTGCAGGAAGCAGACGATTTTCTCTGTGGCGACAAAGTTCTCCCCATATAATAAATGCTGATGAAAACCGCTCACATGGGCCTTCATCTAGGGAGGGCTGAGTGAGGCAGGAGGCTGCCCGTGTCCCGAAAAACCATTTTTGCTGCAGAAGTAAAGTCTTCTTTCAAGTGACTGTTGACCAAAGCCAAGGGCATTGCGCCGAGGGACACGGGGAGGGTGAGTCCTCCAGGAAAGAGATCAATGTCTGTCGCCCAAGGACAGACTCTCCCAGGGCAGGACAGTCCAGTCAGGACCAGGACTGGGAGACCTAGCCTGGCTGGACAGCATGGCCCTTCGAAGCCATGCCCTACACGCCCTGCACCGGCTGTGGTTTGTGACAAACTGGTGGTGCCTTGAGGGCAGGGTAGGGTCCTTCCAGCGACAGCCTTCCGGCTCAGTGCCCTCAGCGGCTGAGCTGGTTGGAAAGGTGGGCAGATGCATGGTTGGCGCCAGCCCCCCACACGCCCTTGCCTACTGTGGCAGACCCTTCCTTTGACCCCTAATCTCTGCCGTCCCTTCTGTGGAAGTAGTGACGCTTCTAGTCTGCAGTTTGTAGTTGGCCCGCAGGCGTCCATAGTGTTGCCAAACACCCCATGTGATTGACTACAGGTGACAAGATGTGAGTGGAGGTCATGAGTGAGGCCCCACACCGGGGCACACCCTCTCCCTGCCCCATCCCCTCCTGCTGGCTGGAACCCAGAGATGGTGGTGACAGCTTAGATCAAACTTGCCTGTCACCCTGCAAAGGAACAAGACAGAAAAGGCCTGACACCTGGTTCTGGGGAGCAGCCATTCCAATCCGGGACCGCTCCCGCCAGGACGGTTTGGGGACAGGAAACGGAGCGTCGCTCTTGGTTAAGCCAGAGTTGCTTTGAGTCTCCGATGCACTAGGCAAATCCAAGCCTCCCCTGCCTATCTCCCAGAGAACCCAGGAACTGCCACGAAAAGCCACTGCCTTGCGTCCGTGGGCACTCCGCTCCACTCCCTGGTCTCCCTGATTCTCGGTACTGCTATCTACAGGGATATCGCTGCACATGATGCTTTTCACAGCAACCCTGCAAAGGACTTTCTCTCCCTGTTTTACAGATGGGGAAACTGAGGTTCAGAGACATAACCAAAACTGTGAGAGCTCAGAGGCAATAAGAATTGGTGGACGGAGCACCCAGGTGGCTCAGTCGGTTAAGTGTCGGACTTTGGCTCAGGTCATGATCTCGCGGTCTATGAGTTCGAGCCCCGCGTCAGGCTCTGTGCTGACAGCTCAGAGCCTGGAGCCTGCTTCGGATTCTGTGTCTCCCTCTCTGCCCCTCCCCCACTCACACTCGGTCTCTCTCTTAAAAATAAATAAACATTTAAAAAGAAAGAGAGAAAGAAAGAAAGAGAAAGAAAGAAAGAAAGAAAGAATTGGTGAAGCCAGTCTCAAATCCAGGTCTGGCTGCTCCCAAGGCTTTGCTCTCTCTGTCAGAGAGGAGAATTGTTCACCCACTTGGCCGAAGGCAGAGTGGTTGCTCTCGTAGTGGGAGAGAGGGCGTCTGTGGGAGAGGCCCTGGTGAGCCTGTCCCGAGGCTAAGCTCAGACCCCCACGGGCTGGGGAGCTTGTGACAAGATTTCAGAGGGAAGCTATTCTGCATCAAACAGGGAGAAGACCTGGGGCCAGGAGGAGGCTGGAGGGGGAGAGAAAGATGACGGCTTTGGCGGGGGGGGGGGGTGGGGGGGATAGGGCGGCGCCAGGCAGACCGCCGAGCAGTGCGACAGGGTGCTGCCCACCACCCACCAAAATCTCAGCAGGACCCTCCAAAAGTCACGGAACACTGGAAGGAGTTGGCTTTCTCGCGCAAATGGGGCAAGACAGCAGCCCTGTGCCAGGGTTGAGGCCCCAGCTGCCACATCGTGAGAGGGACACGTGGTGGAGGGAAGGCCTGTGTTCTGCTGTGTGGCCGTGACCTTCCCCGTTGGTTTGGGAGGGCTCCACTGGGTGGGGGTGACTCGGACGTCTGGGGCTGGAAACTTTATTCCGGCCTGGGAAGAGAAAGGGAAGGAAAGAAGGGGCGATGTCTAAGGTCCTGGAGGCGAACTTGGCCAGTGTCGCCATTTCACCAGTCTGGTCCTCCCACCAGCTTCTGCCTCACCCCCGCCTACACTTTCCCTGCTCCCCATCCCTCTGGCCTCTGAAACCGGACTCCCATCCAGTCCTGGACCTCTGCGGGGTCCCTCCACCTCCTATCCCCCAGTCTGGTGGGTCTCTCTCTCTCTCTCTCTCTCTCTCTCGTTTAGAGCCAACGGCCCGAAGATCTGTTTTAGGAGCTGATTCAATATTCTATTTTCATCCGTTCCAACCAGCCTCATCTGCATGCCTGCTGCACCGACAGTGCAGGAAGCAAACCATTCTAGGGAGAAAAGGGGATGCGATTCAAGGGAGTTCGGTGCTTGTAAAATCCTGGGTGGAGACGGCAGGTGTCAGGAGGCTTCCCAGGGAATTGCTGAGTTCAAGGACACACCAACACACCACCATGTCACCATCCGCAGATCCAGAATCACCACCACCAGAGCTACCATAGGATGCCCAAGGCAATCGTGCGCAGACCCCACTGTCCCCGTCACACAACCTTGCTTGTCAGCGGAGGGCAGCCCCCACCACTGAGGAGTGTGGCATCTGGATTCCTGGCCCCCGCAGGACAGAAGGGCACACACTGAAGGATGAAGGAATGGACGCTGAGATCCAGTGCACAGTCCCCAGCCCAGATGAGAAGGCAAGGAGTTCGCCGGACCCCTCTCTCGGGGGTGGGGGGTGACAGGACTCTCTGTTCTCGGGACCCCATCAGAAAGTTGGGATTCATCTCCCCAATACGTGACTTCTGGTCTATTTTTCCTGCCATCACCTTGGTGCCTCTGGAGCCGTCCATGACCTGTGTACCTCTTGTCTTCAATAGACTGATGGACTTTCTCTCTGCTGGAAAGTGGCAAGAGACAGGTGACTCTGGCTCCTTTTGCCACTGTGTCCCTTCAATCTCCCCAAAAGGCACATTTAGGCCACATGCAAATTTCTTTACCAAAGTACTTGCATCAAAGGGAATTACCTCTTCTGAGACTTGGATTTTCCCTTGCATTTCACTAGTTTCACTAAGGAATGTACTTAAAGACAAGGGCTTTTCCAAGGCAGGGACTCCTCACACAGAGTTCCCCAGTCCGGGCTGCTCTCCTACCTCCAGTGCGCCCCTCTCCTGCCCTCTCCCTCTGGCATCCACCCCTCCCCCCCTCCATGGGCCCCTCATCGGCCTTCAGAAGAGGCCTCAGGTCTTGTTCCTGCAGCCCTAAATATGTTCCAAGGCTGGGGAGCAGCTTGGAGGCCATGGGGTGCGGTCCCCAGGGGACAAGGACGGGAAACCTCCCATTACTTTCCTATCCAGGGTTCCCACTGAGGGAACTAGAGACACCCTGCTCCTTCTCAGGTGGCTCCAGGCTACATGAACACGGAAGCAACTCCCAGGGACAAGAAGTCCAGATGACTGTGATTGCAGGAAGAGCATCACCACACTTGCAAGGCTGCCATCCTGCTCCAGAGGTCATCGGGTCCCCATTACCCTGTCCAGTATCCTTCAGTGCTCCCTGATGCCCCAGGGCCTACTGGCATCAGGACAGGGCCCTGGCCTGTGTTACCTCCTTTAATCCAGAGTTTCCCTATGCAGAAGTGAAGGGTCTCTGCACCACCCCCCACCCCTCAGCGCAGTCTCAGGGTGCCTGGGGAGCTTATACAAGGGAGCTGAAGCTGAGGCAGTGGCCCTCCCCTCCCTCACCCCCACCCACTACATAAGTAAGGGGGTGCGGGCATGGGTGGGGTAGGCTAGTGGAAGTGTTGGCAAGAGCACAGCTCAGAGGAAGAGATAGTGGCCAGTGTGTCTGGAGTGGAGAGGGAGGAGTGGGCAGGGAGACTCTAACACTGGCTCCCTAGGCATGACCTCCCCAGACTTCTCCATCAAGTAGCCGTGGACCGAGGCTGTCCCTCCCTGAGGCTGGGGGAGGGAAAGAATGGGGTGCCCCTCCGGTGTCCACGCACGCCTGCATGGGAAGCTGTTGCTTTCCTCTGGCTAACAGCCAAGGGGAGAGTCGCTGGGCTGCGGTGGCCCTCAGATGCCTCCCCTTTTCTTGCTAATGTTCCTAATTTTCTGCCAGCTGTCCTCACTTCCCCAGGCAGGCCATCGTGTTCTGTGGGGAACTAACGCCCCCATGGGCTCTAGGGCGGGCATGCAAGACTATGCCCGTTCCCCACCAGTTATGGGGTCAGGATGGGAATAGGACCCAGGTGGGTCAAGAAGAGTCTTGCTCTGGGCTGCTTGGAATGTCGCTTCCTCACCCTCTCAGGAGAGCCTCCCAAAGCCGCCCTCCCTTTCTACCTGGACCTGGACTAGGGAGCCACAATCTCGGGAGCTGCTGTACCCCTTTGGGCCACACGAGGGCACCAGTCTTAGGTGGCTGCTGCATCCATGCCTGGCTGTAGAGAATGAGTATCCAGGCCTCGCCCATCTGAGCTATGGACTACCCTGGTCTTGACTGGCTGAGCCTGATCAAACCAGCCCAGAGGTACATCTTCCTCTGCAGTAGTCAGTTGGCTGGGCTCCTAACCCTTTTTTACTGCTTAGCCCAGTGTGTGTGAGGTGTGTGTGTCCTTGCGAAGGAAAGCCTTCTGCTAACTCTAGGGTGCTTCTCAAGATTGTGTTCCCCAGTCTCCGCTGCCCACCCACTCCCCTCCCCAACCGGTCCCCACCCCACCCCCAAGCTCCCCCCAAAACCTACTGGGCTAGGCCTGGGGAGTGCAGAAAGGAAGGAAACAGAGACAAATTATCAACAGAGTGCTGAGTGAGTGCTGGGGTGGGGCGCTACAAATCTCCAAACAAGAGCAGTGTTTGAACTGAGCCTGGGGTTATGCAGGTAAACAAGGGGCTCCAAGCTGCAGGAAGCAAGTGTGCCCAGCCATAAGGGCTGGAGAGAGCCCACATAGGCAGGCAGCTGCTGGGAGTTCGGTGGCTGAAACAGAGGATGTATGTGGGAACAAGGTGGCTGGGTGCACCCAGGTGATGTGGAGGTATAAACTAGGTTAAGGAGACACAGAGAGATAGACAACCAGGGAATTCTGAGGCAGAATGTGCTGACAGTGCATTGCTGTCCTATAAAATTTTCTACAGTGATGGAAATGTTCTATATCTGCACTGTCCAATATGGAAGCTGTTAGCCACATATGGCTATTGAATATGTGAAATATGACTACTAGGACTGAGGAACTGAATTTTTCAATTGCATTTCATTTTAATTCATTTAAATGGAAGTAGCCACAGGTGGCTAGTGGCTACAATATTGGACAGTGCCGCTCTGGAGGAAGGACCGGACGGGAGATTTGGGGACACCTGTGGAAATGGTCCAGGTAAGAGAGGGAAGGCAGTGGCAAAGAAATGGAGAGGATAGTATAGATGCTAGAGATTGTTAATAACCAGGAAGCAAGTCATGAGGATGGACTAAAAGTGGGGAGGAAGGAGGGAGAGCCTCAGGGGGTCCCAGGCTGTATCACCACAAAGAACAGCTGTAGAGATAATCAGCTCCATTTCGGACATAGGGCAACTGACATGCTTTGGGACACACAGGCAGAGGCACGTGTGGGCAGTTCTGCATGTGGCTCTGGTGCTCAGGAGAGAATCAGAGCTGGAGATAGATTTGTCAGTCACCAGTGCTCACACACTGGCAGCCCACAGGCCAGGTTAGACCACACATGGAAGTCTGGGTTGGCTCACATTTTCTTCTAATGGAAACTACACTTCAAATTCATGGTATATGAAAATCTGTATTTCCATCTCTTCTTGAAAAACCAAAAGGTCTGATGCCATCAGGCCTGATCCCTCCTGCAAGAGCCGTCTCCAGTTGCCTAGCACCCCCCCCCTTAGAAAGGCACCCTCCCTTGCCCACCTAGCCCTGCGGGCACTGTATTTGATCACCCCTGATAGAATATTTGGTAGTTGTGGTAGATTGTTTCAGAAGACTCACAAGACTTCTTCTTCCATCCTACAGGCCCCTTTACAAAGTGACTTGTTCACTCCTGTCATCAAGAAGTGCCATCTGCGGGGGGTGGGGGGGCGCCTGGGTGGCTCAGTCCATGAAGGTTAAACGTCCGACTCTTGATTTCAGCTCAGGTCATGATCTCATGTTTCATGAGATCAAGCCCCATGTGGGGCTCTGCACCGACAGCTCGGAGCCTGCTTGGGATTCTCTGTCTCTCCCTCTCTTGCTCTGTCCCTCCCCTGCTCCCTCACATGTGCATGCATGCACTCTCTAAATAAATAAATACATACATACATAAATATTTTTTTAAAAGGCCACCTATGTCCTCCCCTTGAATCTTGGTTGACCTTGTGATTTGCTTTGACCAAATGCAACAGAGGTGATGCTAAGTAACTTCTTAGGACCCAGTACCATGTCCAAGAAGCTCAGGCCGGGGGCACTCCTGGGTGGCTCAGTCGGTTAAGCATCCAACTCTTGGTTTCAGCTCAGGTAGTGATCTCGAGGTTTCGTGGGTTCAGTCCCCATATCAGGCTTCATGTTGATAGTACGGAGCCTACTTGGGATTCTCTCTCCCTCTCTCTCTGCCCCTCCCCAACTTGCGCTGTATCTGTCTCTCTCAAAATAAGTAAATACACTTAAAAAAAAAAAAAAAGAAAGAAAGCTCAGGCTAGATGACAAGAATGCCAGATCAAGAGGAGAGAAAAGTGCCCCAGCCATTCCAGCCCCGCACCCCCTTGTGGGGCACCAGTCATGGGGGCGAAAGCAGGGGAGCTTCCCAGAACCCCCCTCGGAGCCCTGCAAAAAACTGCAGAATCAAGAGCAAATAACAGGCAGTGGTGGCAGTCCTTTCAAGCCACTACAGTTTGGAGGAGTTTGTCCTGCAGCAATGCAAAACTGAAACAGTGGTTAAACGCACAGGATGGACAAGATCAGGCAGGTAAAAGAGAGTGAGGACAGTGCAGAGTATGACCAGTATTGGACGTGCTGGCCGAGAAGTTCCTCTCCAAGTGAAGCTGAACTCAACAAAGAAGAAGTTTTGCGACAAATTTTCAAGGTGAATTCTTCCCCCCCAAAATTATTTCATTTTTTAATAGTAAAATAATTCCTTAAAGAACCTGTGCATTTCCATTATTTTAGTAGAGCAACACGACAGCCCCCAGCCATAACCACAGCACAGCAGCCAGAGTTATGGTGCAGAAATTGAAGCACGGAATGTGTAATATGATAGAGCCTAGCAAGGTAAGCTCAGATTCATCTAGTAAAACCTTCCCAATCCCTCAGCCAGTGCAGCCAACTTCCCCACAGAGTGGGTACGTCAGGCCCTCGGGCTTCCTCAGCCTGGACTCTGGGTCCCCCCACACCTCAGCCAACAGCCCAGGCCACTGATGCCCGTCTCTGGGTCAGTTCACTTTAGGCAACACAGTGGCTGGCCTGCTATAGAGCTTGGTCGAACCAAGCAAACGAAATAGCTCTTCGAGGAACAGATTTTCAGTGAGACCACCAAGCTGAAGGAAAACCAGCCAAGATCTACTGCATCGCAGGAACCGCAGGGTACAGTCAACTTTGGGGAAAACAGCTGTGGCAAAATGGAAGTTCTGGGATTACGTTTACATCCTGCATAAAATTCTTGAACATATTTGGCCATTGCTCCCTGTAGAGGTTTGTTTCACATAAGGAGTAGTTCTAAAATGTGTTTTTTAAAACACTCTTTGGGGGAAAAGTGAATTTAAATTTAGTAATGTGGCATTATAGTCCTTGGAAAGAAAATTAATTTTATACTGTTGTTCTGACAAAGTAAGGGAAATGCACTATCTGAAGTAGTGTGATCTCATTTTTTCCAGAATGTTTCTTCTCTTCTAAAGGGAAGATTTTAAATGATGTTTCCCAAAGTCTATTTATCGGAATGGTGGTCCCATGAGATGCTCCTTAAAAAGAAAAAAACTGGGGGGAGGGGGGTTAGGAAGACAAAGGAGAAAAAAGAATTCTTTGGTCATATCTACCTATTTAACTTTGCTTAACACAGTAATCCCCAAATTGATTAGACCACGGAACCCTTGTTTTCAAGTACTGCCCATTAAAGTCCCTGGAGACTAGAGCAATCATGGAACCCACTTTAAGAAACACTGCCTTAGGGGCGCCTGGGTGGCTAAATCAGTTAAGCATCCAACTTTGGCTCAGGTCATGATCTGTGGTTTGTGAATTCGAGCCCTGCTTTGGGCTCCTGCCCTTCGGATTCTGTGTCTCCCTCTTTCTCTGCCCCTCTCCCGCTCACACTCTGTGCGTGCGTCTCTCTCTCAAACATAAGTAAACATTAAAAAAATCTTTTTTAAAGGAAGAAGAGAGAGAGAGAGAGAGAGAGAGAGAGAGAGAAAGAGAGAAAGAAAGAAAACGAAAGAATGAAAGAAAGAAAGAAAGAAAGAAAGAAAGAAAGAAAGAAAGAAAAAAAGAAAGAAAGAAAGGAAGGAAGGAAGGAAGAAAGAAAGAAAAGAAAGACTGCCTTAGCCACTGGAGGAGGGCTTCTGCCAAATGGTTTTGAAATATGCATCAATTAATTCATTTCGCCTACAATTCCTGTAACATTTGGTATCTGATAAAGAAATTTTAAACAAGAAGATACATTCAAAATTAGGAGCCAACAGGCAACAAACTGTCCCATTCACCAGCCACCTGTGTGTTTGAAGTGATTGCTTCTGCTCCCACTGTTTCCGTAACTTCTGGAACGCACTCCCCCACCCCACCTCCGTACTAAAGTGTGTTGCTCAAATCTTCAACCAATCACACAGCCTTGCCCCTCTCCGCCCCGCTTGCACACTGGGAAAAATGTGCTGATCTTTCCCACAAATCCATGCAGAGTAGTGTCTAAAGAACGGACGGTGTTGAAAGCATTTGGGAGTTATTTGATTTCCTCCCCAAACTTCATTGTTCATTGATTTACGATTGCTAAATCCAACAGGTGAACTTGACGATCAACATCTGGAAGGCTGCCGACTGCCCCCCTTACACTTTGCTGTCAGTCCAAAGCTGCCATTCATGTCAGCAGCATGTCATATGATCATCTCCCGTATGCCTCAGCGAGGTTCTAGTTCATTTCTGGGAGTTAACACATTTTTTGCTTGAGAAAACTAAGGGGCTATGATGCATTTATAGTTTCTCCCTCCTCCCCACCCTGTGATTAAAGAAGTAATTTAAGAGACGATGCCATTTATTCAAAAATAAATTTCCTACCGGCCCTCTACGTGCAGTGAACAAAACAAAAATCCCTCTCCTAATGGAGCTGACATTTGAGCAGATGGCTCAGGCAGAGAAGTTTCCAGCTAATGTGGTGGCTCTTCTCACGAAAAGCAGTCCAAGAAGGAGGCAAATCTTTGCCTTTAGCCAGGTTGTTGTTCCACAAGGAAGAGGTTCAAAGTTAGGAGAATGGGAAGGTTCACATGGAGTGTCCACTGCGAATGAAGAGCAGCTGTCACACGGGTGGGAAAGTCTAGGTCGCTCAGAAGGAGAAAGACCCTGGCAGAGGAACGGAGCTGGGGTTGAAGCCTCCCCCAGTGGAAACAACAGAAGCCCAGGCAGGCTGTGGGCACCCCCATGGACCGCCAGTGAAAGGAAACCCTTACAGACCCTCACGTGGTGCAAGGGAGTGAGAGAGTTAAGACAAGTCACCTACACGGCTCTGGAATCCCACCCTAACCCTTCACTAAAATACTTCTTGGGTGGGGGGGCACCTGGCTGGCTCAGTGGGCTGAGCGTCCAGCTTCGGCTCAGGTCATGATCTCACGGCTCATGATTTCGAGCCTCGAATTGGGCTGGGCTCGCTACTGTTAGCTCAGAGCCTGGAGCCTGCTTCGGATCCTCTGTCCCCCCCCCCCTCTCTCTGCCCCTCCCCCACTCGCTATCTCTCTTTCCCTCAAAAATAAACATTTAATTAATTAATTAAATACATCTTGGGCCATCAGAGCAGCTCTGTGTGTTCTGGGCCCGGGCAGGGGGGCAGCCAGGGACAGGAACAGCATTCAGGAAGAAGCTGCCCCCCTCACTGGCCATCGGTGGGTTGTTGGCCAAGAAGGTGCTCAGGCCTGAGAGCTCAGGAGGTGGTGCCCAGGCCTCCCTCTCTCCCAGAGTGTGACATGGCTTTGTGGCCATTTTCTCTGGGTCACTCTTCAGGTTGGGTAGAGCGCATTCTTCGGTGCTTCCTGAGAAAATACATCAGTGAGGTGTGCTTCTGGCTCTCTGTGGAAGACCTACTTCGGCTGCAGCCTCTTACTCACGCTCCCTGCGCAGGGTAGGGAGGCCGGGGCCCTCGCAGCCCTGTCAGGGCACCTGCGCTCCCTGGGCCACCTTGCTGTGTCTTAACCACACACGTGTGCTCCTTCCTCAGGGGGGTGGCACTTGCTGTCTGCTGCCCAGAGTGCTTTCCCCACCCCCCACTTGTCTCTACGGATTCTCTCCTTCAGGTCTTTGGTCAAATGTCACCTTCTCGGTGATACCTTCCCTGATGACCCCAACTTAAAATGTCAATCTTTCCCTGCACTGCACGTGCACACTCCCTCTTTTGGTTTTCTCCACACCACTTCTTACCATCTGTTACGGGTTGAACTGTGAACCCACCACCAAAAACTATGTTGGAGTCTTAACCCCTAATACCTCAGAATGTAACACCTTAGGGGTAAGGCCCCTAATCCAATATGGCTCCTATCTTTTTAAGAAGAAAGAAAACTGGAAACAGAGACACCCAGGAGAACGCCACGCCCCGTGACAACGAAGGCAGCTGACATTTCAGAGCCATGGCAAAGAGGTGGCAATTTAAGCTCCAGAAGGTGGAGGGAGCACCCCAGGCAAGAGGGCAGGGGAAGGGGTAGGCCAAGGACAGAGTCCTGAGGAACTGGGCACGCAGGGCTGGGAGGGGGAGGGGGAGGGGCTGGCACAGGTATCTGCCAGAGAGGTGAGATGGGGCAGGGGTAAAGCAAGACTCCCCCAGCCGTAAAGCAAATGAGAGATGGGGGACCCAGGTTCAACCCCCAGGCTGGCGCTCCCACACTCTGGACCACACGGTCTGGGAGCTTCCCTAAGCGGTTATTAGCATTATCCAATTTTACTGATGAAAGAGAGGATTTCCATCACCGAGTAAGCAGTGGACCCAGGGGGAAGCCCAGAGTCACAGCCTCCTCTCTCCCCAGAGCTTGCAGAAGCTGGGGTGGGGGAGGGAAGAGGGGCAGCAGGCACCTGAGTGGCCAGGTGGGCAGCTGAGACAAGAACCACAGAGCTGGCCTCGGCCACCACCACCACCCCTACCACCCAGAGCTTGGTGATCTCCTGCCACCAGCTCGGGCAGAGCCAGGCTGGAGAGGAGAGAAGGGCACACAGGAGGCGAGGACATGGGCGCAAGTGTGGGCCACTCTTTGGAAAAGTCTGGCTACCAAGACGAAGCAAGGCGCAGGGTAGTAACTGGAGGAGCACTGGGTGTGGAGGAGGGCTATTTTAAGCTGGAAGAAACCTGAGTGTGTTTGGAAGCCAGGGCCAGTGGAAAAAGAAGAAGCCATTGAAGGAGCATTAAGGAAACGAGTGGAGGACAGTCAGCAGCAGAGGGCACTGAGCGGGGGTGGGGGGGGGTGTGCACAGAGACAGGAGCACATCCTCAGCGCGGGGACAGGCCACAGAAAGGCCCCTGGTTCCCAGGAGGCGTGCTGCAGATCTGGAGACAGAAGCGGAGGCGGCGTTGTCTGCTGGCGTCTCTGTTCCGTGAGAAGCAGGAGGCGAGGACATCCGAGAGCAGAGCTCAAGGGAAGAGACAGGGCAGGGTTTGAGAGTGGGGAAGTCTTGCCGTAATTCAGCCAGGAGACAGCCAGCGGCAGCGGGGGGGGGGGGGGGGGGGGGGGGGG